>JAPPVO010000007.1:110528026-111128026 GCA_030407325.1 Camellia japonica
CTGGGCTGCGTGTTCAGAAAATTTGTTTGGGCTGCGTGTTCAAATTTCAGAAAATTAGTGGGCTGTGTGTTCACCATCGACTTGGACTGTGTGTTCAGGAAATCGGAGTTTGGGACTGTGTGTTCTACTCTTAATCAGTGTGTGCTGTGTGCTCACCTTCAAATTCAGGCTGTGTGTTCGACAAATGAGTGCTTTGAGCCGTGTGTAATTCTTAACTAATGTGTACCGTGCGTTCACAATCAATCAGTCAATGAGCCGTGTGTTCAGCAATCAAGTGTTTAAGTCACATGTTCGGAGTGCAAACGAAGTACTATGTCATAAGCTAAAACTGTGTTTCAAGCATGGCAAAGCTACAAAGTGCACAGAAAATGCAGAAAATAAAGTAAAATACCTCTCGTGCTTCGTGAGAGAGGTGCTGCTCCGGCTCTCGCAGAAGTAATCCCCGGGTGGCCGGTCATTGAACTCAGTGAAATGACGGAAAACGGCTCGCGGAAGTATATGTACCGGTGGGGCGTACCTCCCGGGAATAAAAGGACGGACTCTCGGGGGAGTGTCATAATATCAAAATCATCTCGGCACCTGGAGGACCTCCACCATGAGGGTAGTCACCCGCCATTTCAAGAAATCTGCAAAAAGGAGCAAAAATGAGCCAAATTGGAAAAAGTCAACAAAAGTCAACTCCCGGGAAATGAAAAGTCAACAAAAGTCAACTCCCGAGAAAATCTTCCAAATATTGAGACAAACTTACCTCAAGTGGTGAAAATGAGAAAAAAGCTCCGAAATCAAAATTTAGCCGACTCAAAGTGCTTTAAAACTGAAAGATTTCGCGAAAAACAACTTGCAAAAAGGCTGAAAAGCGCGTATAAAGTGCAGATCTGAAAGAAAAAATGGTTTGGGAGGCAAGGGAAGAAGTTTCCACGGCTGTGGGAGTGATTTACATTGAATGGATGAGGATATTTATAGAAATGAGGCAAAAGACGAAATTGCCCCTGCTTTTGGACAGGTGGCCGGCCGGCCACCTTTTCTAGTTGGCCGGCCATCTGCTTTTTTGTCCCTGGCCGGTGGCTTCCCCTTGGGAACCACCTGGCCGGCCATCTCCCCCACCCCCACCTAGCTCCCTGCAAATTTTGAGAAAGATTGGAGTCCCGGACCTGAAAAAGTTCAAGAAAAGTGCACTTCCGGTCGCGAAATTGGTCGCCGGAACTTCAGCTGCAATTTCTGACATGTGTCTCATCATACTCATCAAAATCAAGGTGTATCCTTTTTGATCGTGTTGTAACCTCTCCGGAGGTGAACCCGAGGCCGCGATTGACCCTGATTCGTGCTCATTTTGCATTGTTTCCGATAACTTGCGAACGTTTTGCATTGTCATGCACGATTTCTTGGTATACCATACCTCTGTGCTTGAGCGTGCGTTGTCACACGTATTCCTTTCTCGCATTGCGATGCATTCACTCGCCGACACTGTGTGTGTCAAACTTTCGGAACCACAGGAATCACATTGAATATATGTTGTTAGCATATTGTTCTTGTTGAATTTCTCTCTTTTGCAGGCACGATATTGTATGTACGGTTCATTTGAGGCTGGTGCGACCAGACGAATCGCGCAGGTATCGTATCTTCTCCGTGTGAGACGCGACGAGAGTCGAATGATTCTCCGCATTCCTAACTGCATGAAATGTAGTTGTTTGCCTTGCATTCTTGCTTAAAACTGTTGCATCTATTTGCGAATACTTGCCTCATTACAGCTTGCTGCACTTGCATGATCATCAAGTTACATCTGGCTCCGTGCATATCGCTTTGCATTTTCCCCCCCTTTGCCTGCGGGCACGCCTGCGGGCACATATCTCTGTTCATCTTGTATGATTGTCTAAGTCTTCGGCCTTGTCAAAAATGGGTCGTCTCTGGGCTTTGACATTCACTCCCGTCACTTGTGACTTCCGAGTTCTGTCAAAGAGGGGCAACTGTAGACACCCCATTTTTGACCGACCTTAAGACTCAGACATCACCGATGAGCGCTCGGTGATGTTGCATATTGTGCTCGTTCAGAAGTCTCAGAGTCGCGGTCGTGCGCCCTGCCTCCGGACTTCCGAACTCTCCTCTGTGCCTTGCCTCGGTTTGCGAACCGGACTCGGTTTTCTCTGTTTTCTTTCCTGAGGAGAGGGAGAGGCCCCGTAGGCCATCTCTCAGTGGCCGTGGGCTATATTTCGTGGCCGTAGGCCATTTTGCCCATTTCGGAGCCCGGTTCCTGGTTTTCGGAGCCGTCAGGCCGTGTGCCTCGATTCGGGACCACCCAACCATCTCCGATTCCTCCGTTTTTGGCATGCATCTCATTTACTCCCTTTCGAGGGACACTGGGTCTTAGATACCCACTTCGTGGCCGAATGCCACTGTCGGTGCTTAACGGCCTATTTTCGGGATCCCGAACTGCGCGTTTTGGCCCCCGAGCATTCGTTTTGCATCGGTTTTTGTTCATTTTTGGCAGGTACCTCTGTTTTATCATCAGGAAGATCACTGGAGGGTGGGAGGCTAGCAATTGTCTCAGCAACCTGTTATGCTCTTTCGGCGCCCCCCGGCACCCGTTTTTCTCACTTCCGGGCTAATGTTGAACACCCTAGGGCCATTTTCTTCAAGCCAAAACCACATATTTGTGTTGTACACACATGGGAGGACCCTAAAAACATATGGCCGGCCAATAACTCAACTTGACCCTTTTGAACCCCTCTTTAAATTGGCCTATTCTCTCTCCTGTTTTAGAGTTGTCAAATTTGAACCACAGGGTTTGATCAGGAGACATGGGAGGACACCAATACTTGGTGGCCGGCCATTAATTCAACATGACCTTTTTGACCCCTAGCCGGCCGGCCATGGGGGGTGGCCGGCCAGCCACCTGCAGCAAAAGTGCCTAGCCGGCCATGTTTCCCTCAGTGCATACTTTACAGCTGTATAGCTGTTTCCCCCAGAAAATATCTGTATCCGGGGAATATCTTAGGAGGGAAAGCTTGGGTGCATTTCCCTCCACCTTTACACCCCTCCTTTTGTCCATATAAGGAGCCTCCCAGCTCTGTCCCTAGGGTTAGAAAAAATTGGCTTGAGCATACATACACCTATCCCTCTCTATCTCTCTAAAACTCTCAAGTTTAGTGCCATTTTCTTCATCATCATCAAGCATCACCATCACCACTCCATTTCCAGCAGCAAGGAGGGGTTCTTCAGAGGCTTAGAAGCAACATTCTTCAAGCAAAAGGCAGCCAAGAACTTGTCTACAAGGGTAAGTCTCAAACTCCCTCTTTTACACCACTTTCTTGCCTCATTTCTTAAGCCTATTTTCTTTTTGTTTTGGGCTCCGACCTTAACTGAAACTAGGTCTATTTTGAGCTATTCTTCATGTTTGTTCAAGGGCTCAACCCTGTTTGAGCCCTCCATCTTACACTTGCTTCAATATCATCTTGTATGTCATTATTTTGCATTGAATATTTGGCCTATGAGTGATCTGTTTTCGAGCATACGGTAAACTGTGAGTGGGCCTATTTTGAGTCCCTATTCAACATTGAAGAAGGGCTCAACCCTGTTTGGCCTCTCTATCATGCACTTGCTTCATAATATCTCATATTTACCGTAAATTTGCATGATTTGTTTGACCTATATGTAGTCTGTTTTGGAGCATGTCATGAACTGTGAGTAAGCTTATTTTATGTCCCTATACAACATTGTAGAAGGGATCAACCTTGTTGGGGGTCTCCATGTTATACTTGTCTTTATATCCCTCTTTGGCCCCCATTCTTGCATGCTTTTTTAAGCTTATCTAGCTTCTGTTTTCGGCCATCATCAGAACTGGAAAGAGTCATATTTTGATCTTCTTGACATATTTAATTAAGGGTCTTTTCTGGTTTGATGAATGTTTGGGGTACCTCATGTTATAGCCTTATGTATCCTCAATCTTGCATGGCATTTTTAGCATGTTTTCACACTGAGTTGGGGGATTTCATCTACTGTAAATTTTCATATTTTTAGTCCCTCATCAGTGTTGTAGAAGGGTACTTTTCCATTTGGGCATCGCATGTATCACTTGCTTCTATACCCCTCTTGCGGGGCCATTTTTGCGTCCTTGCTTAATCCTATGTGTGCTTGCTGTTTAGCCCTTTTTATGACTGAAAAATGCTCGTCTTGGGGCTGCCTTGATACTGTATTTTCATGTCATGTTCCAATTACGCATGTTTAGTATGGCTGTAGGCCATTTCGGGTGCTTAATATCGCATTTCAGGACCATTCAGTACATTTGGTGTCATTTCCCCACCTTTCGGGACTGTTTTGCATCATTTGTGAGTGCTGAAATTCCGTTTGCATGTTTGCATATCATTTCCATGTCATTTCATGCCTTACGGCCCTCACCTCGGTTTGCGCGCCCGTGTGCACGCATTTCGAGGCATCTCATTTTCATCTCACGGCCTCTTATGTGAGTGTGGCTGAGGCTCTCTCATGTTAGTATAAGTCCAATTTGCATTTGGAGTGCCGTTTCATACCATCGCCTCGGTTTGCGCGCCCGTGTGCACGCATTTCGAGGCATCTCATTTTCATCCGACGGCCTCTTATGTGAGTGTGGCTGAGGCTCACTCATGTCAGTGTAAGTCCATTTTGCATTCTGTATGTCATTTTAGTCTCATTGCATATCGTTTCCATGTCATTTCATGCCTTACGGCCATCGCCTCGGTTTGTGCGCCCGTGTGCACGTATTTCGAGGCACTTCATTTTCATCCGTCGGCCTCCTGTGTGAGTAGGGTTGAGGCTCTCTCATGTTGGTGTAAGCCCATATTGCATCGCATATCTCATTTTAGTCTCATCGCATTCCGTATGCCATTTTCTCGGTTTGCGTGCCCGTGGGCACGCATTTCGAGACATCTCATTTTAGTCTCATTATATCATATTTCATGCCATTTCATGCCTTACGGCCATCGCCTCGGTTTGCGCGCCCGTGTGCTCGCATTTCGAGGCGCTTCATTTCCATCCGACGGCCTCTTATGTGAGTGTGGCTGAGGTCCACTCGTGTTAGTGTAAGTCCAATTGGCATTGCGTATGCCATTTCATGCCTTAGGATCATCGCCTCGGTTTACGTGCCCGCGTGCACGCATTTCGAGGCATCTCATTTTCATAGCATTGTGCATGCTAGGATTGTATATTAGCCGCATTTCATGCATATCATGCATATTGCATCGTGTTCGGGATAGGAGTTAGCCCGGGCACGGGAAACGAGGCACGTTCCGTACTCTGAGTGACGGAACGGGTCTCAATTCCCCAGTCACTGATACTCAGGATCACCCATGATGGAGTTAGGTTTTGTTGTAGCATTCACTTGCATTCATCCTATATTGAGTTGTGCAAATCGGCTCCTCAGCCATCATGCATCGATATGCGTGATTGGTGGCACGAGGATCGAGGCATGCATATATTTGTGAAATACATTGCTATGCCCCTTTCCTGCTCTTTGTTGCAGCATATCAAGAATCAGTAACTTTTCGGAGTCTGGCACGCATTTCGAGAAACATTACAAACAGAGGTTAATTGGGGCATCCCAGTGGATTTCCGCGCAAGGCAGCCCAGCACACATCATTCATCAGAATCGAGGCAGCCCCTGGCTTGCATGCCAGTTTACAGTTTTTCTTAGTTAATTTGTTAATTAATTAGGGATCTGTATATTTCGGACTGTATTATTATTTATTCGGACCCTCTGCGCGAGGGCATAATTGTAATAAGTGTGGGTGAGTGTGATGTATGTCTTCCAACCCCCACTTCTTTCTCCCTTTTATTTACCCGCTTATGATGGTTAGATATAGGGCATATTTCAATTAGCATACAGTATGACAGCATGTTTGCATCATTCATCTGTTTTGCACGCACCGGGCTCGGCGCATCATACAAACTGCATTTGTATTTCAATTCCAAGTTGAGTACTTGATAGCTGTTGCATTCCATATGCCATGTTTAGAATAGCCGAGCCTGCTATAGTTGTATTATTGCATGTGTTGCATTAGGCATTCCTGTATATTTAGGATCATGCATGATTTCTAATCAGCTTCTATTTTGGCTTGGAGTACTCGGTGAGTTTTATGCTTTAGTATCCTTGCATGCGTGTGAGTGACTGCCAGAATAGCATGCTTACCATGAGGCTATATGCTTATGTGATATAACTGCCTTGAATGCCTGTGGGTGGAGGTTGTGTTACTTGAATTGGGACAATTCATCAAATGTTTGTTTTAAGCCCACTAGATAGTGGCAAAATCATGTTTTCTAAGCCCACCTGAGGGTGGCAAATCCACGTCTTAGCCTACCTGCGGGTAGCACCATCAAACCATTTTCAAACAAATAAACATGAAATGTTTTGTCCCAATTCAGGCGACCCGGTCTATACTTGTATGCTGTGCGCATCACATAGTAACCTAGGCTAATAACCGGAATAAGAACGCACAATGTTTTCAAAATCAGATATCATGGTTAGTAGAGGCCGGTCTTTGACCGGGCGAGCGGGGGTGCTCACGAAGTGACCTTCCCCAATCGTACCCAAGTTCCCGAGCCGAGGCAACTTTGGTGATGACGGACACGTGGCCTTTGGCACCGAGTCAGGGTTTCCTAAATTTCCCAAAAATAAAATATTTAGGTGGCGACTCTGTATCTGGCAAAGCAGTCCATGTTTGGCACTTCTTTCAAAAGTCTGTTTTCCAAAACGATTTGCCGGATTTGGACTCTTTGGTTCAGGATTAAGAACCGTGACACGAATCGAGTCCGAGCTGTAGCGAGGTCCCCCGCGGGCTTGTTACACATAGATAAGGATATTATATATGTCAGGAATCATACCTGCTGGAAGAGATTGGAGAGGAGGCCGAAGAGCTGGGCACCTGCTGCTGCTACTGCTGCTGCTTTTCCTTCAGCGCAGAAGAAAAACAAAAACCCATCTCACAATTAGTTTAAGGTTTAAGGTTTAGAAACACCAATCCAAATAAATTATAGGTGATCCAAAGAAAAACAAAACCCATTGCTAACAAAACCCATTTAAGGAAAAGCAAACCCATTGCTAAATAAATTATAGGAGGCCGAAGAAAAACAAATACATATTAGTTTAAGGTTTAGAAACACCAATCCAAATAAATTGAAAGCTACATAAATAAAAAATGAAAAAGAAACATAACAAAGAGAAGATTGTGAAGATCATCAAACCTGCAAGAGCTTCGAAGCAAAATTCAAAAACTCAGAACTAAACCCATTGCTAACTGAAAGAAGTCAGTAATTCCCTCAATTACTCAATTACTCTCTAGAATGTTTAACCAAATATAAAAACCCATCTCACAATTTGAACACACACGTACTCTATACTAACTATTAATAATAATAAAAAATTAGCTTATACAAAATATGTTATTAATCAATCAATAAAAACAAATAATCAAAAGAAAAACAACCTCGCGAGAAGCTCAAAATGGTAATTTCCAAGAAGGTAGATAAAAATGGTGTTATTAATAAATCACTACTAAACAATTCTCAAAATGGTGTTATTAAAATAAATCACTACTAAACAATTATCAAAATGGTGATTTCCAAGAATGGTGATTTCCATTTGTATCATCTACTTATGTTAGGTAAAAATGGTGATTTCCAAGAAGTTACGTGTAATAAAATAAAGAAACAGAAATTCTAACATCTATACGTATACATAATCTATGATTATATACATGCACAATTCTCAAACTTTTCAACATCAATTGATTAGAAAAACCCAGCTAATTGTACTATCAATCACGCGTAGAAATCAGTAATCTAAGGCTGCAAAACCCAGAAAATCTATTGGACCCATCAATCTCCAGCAGATCAATAAATTTCTAAATTACCATGAATTTCTAAAATCTATTGGACCCATCAATCTCTAGCACCCAAAAACAAACTGAAGGCACGGTGTAAATAAGCGTTTCTCCCATTCTCCTCCTCATTATTACATGCCAAGGGGAACTCACCTCCCATCCCACCATCGACCACCTCTCTCAAATTGCCTTAAACTCTTCTATTCAAGATTGCAATTAGAGAAAGGTAGTCAACATCATTAAGCATATCACAAAATCATAATAATTGCATTCCATCGAGGCAATACAATCAAGTATTAACATAATTACCATACATGTAAAACAACTACAGTTTTCACTACCCAACTAATCAATCAGCAAAAATTAACAAAGAAAACACAACTAAACAACACCAAAAGAGGGATGAGATTGTATACGTGAAATTGACAAATTAAGAAGAGTTTACAATTCATGACATAACTAATAACATTAAAAGAAGGTACAAAATTTGATATGAGCAAAAGTAAAACAGTTAATAAAAAATGTTCCTGTAAACCTCTAACTTGATTTCTATAAATTTGACATAATTATATTAAGCTCTCTTAAGATTTTAATTTACCTAAAACTTGGCTCCATTTTTACTAATAATTTGTTAGGTTTATGGATGAAAAAAGAAAAATGTCAAATGCTATTACGTTAAAATATATATATTCTATTCTTATTTATCATATGTCCACAAACCATTAATTTCGATTATTTTAATATTATTAAAAGAGAATTTGATGTAATTATATCAAATTTATTATATGGCAGCAAAGCATGCTACTCCTATTTTCTTTTTATTTTATTTTATTTTATTTATTTATTTAAGATAATATTATTTATTTATTTTATTCATTTATTTATTTATTTAAGGTAATATTATTTATTTAAACGAAGTTATGGCATGGTGTAGTTACTCTAAAAAATATCGAATTTGCATCATCATTCTGCAAGCATTAGAAATTATAAATTTTAGGTCATTGAACCTTTTTTGAATTGGTAATTACTGAGCTATTACTTCTGAGTGCAATCATCTTGCTCATTAAAATTACAAATAGCAAAGCTAAATATGAAAACAGAATAAGAACCCATGATTTGCAATCTCTCTAATCACTTCAATGGACAAAAATCAATCACTCCAAGTATTTCATAAACACACACGATGAGAACGAAGCCCCAGTCGATGAAGATATGAAGAGGTCGAGCAGAATGAAATTGAATATTAGAGAGATGAATGAAAAACAGAATGAATACAGAGAGAGATTAAGTGGAATGGAATAAAAAAAGCGAGATCAAAATGATAAACTACCATCACAATTAATTAAGAACCAAGATAATAAAAAAAAAGAAAAAGTAACATCTCAGTTATTTCAAAAATTGAGATTAAATTTTTAATCACGCTTTATAAAAGTGAGATGTTTTTAAATATAAATGTGTGATGTTTAAGTATTATTGTAGTAGTGATTTCACACTTGATTTAATCTCAGCTTTCATTCAAAACAATGCTTCAAATGGAGGAAATAAGCTGGTTACTCAATTAATAACCTGAACATTCTTTTATATTTCTTGCCATGTAAAATTACTACCATATATGATCAGAAACATTTTTGGTTTGCATTTTGGACTAATAACCGACTGTTTGTTATAACCTTTAATCAGTGCGTTAAAAGTTCAAACCCATTTCTACCTCAATTTCATTACAATTTCACAGTTAGAAACTTCGGGTTTTCTGTTGCTTTTAAACCTTTTAACCACTATCAACATTTTATTTTAATTTTTTTTTTATAATTTAGAATTGTTCTAGCAAGAGTTGGTCTATTGAACTCACTCATCCTTTCAAACATCATGTATAGAAATTGAAATTTATAGAAATCAAATGTTCCTGTAAACAATTAATCAAAATTTGATATGAGCAAAGATTAAACAGTCTGAGAGTAATAAAAAATGTTCTATTTTTATTTTTTAATAAAAAATGTTCTATTCTGTTAAGTCGGATCGCCTGATTTCTTTTCAGCAGCAAGACCTGAATCCTCTGTTACAAACCCAAAACAGTTAATCGATTGCAGAGATAGTCCTATATAATATGATAGAGAGAGAGGTGTTTTACTTTCGGGTATGGCAAGGGTTCTGGAGAGAGAGAGCTTCTCGGATTAGCTTCTCGGATTGGGACCAAACTTTTCTCAGATGGTGTGGCCATCGGATTAGCTTCCGATTCAACTTTCATCGGCCACTTGGGACTCTGCCGCTGCTGTTCTCTCTTTCGCCTTTCGTTGAGGAGGAAGAGGGTGGGTGAGATTGTTTGTTAAAGCAGAAGAACAGAGAGTGGGAGAGAGATAGAGAGGGAATGTGGGACAGTCGCGAAGTTAGATCAATGGCGACGATGATGATGAGCAGCGACGGTGGTGGTGAGCGGCGGCAGCGGATCGGTGGTGGTGTGTTGGTGAAGGATGAAGAAGGGTAAAGGTAACAACAGGAGATCAGGTTTTTTTTTGATTTTGAAGAGAGAACGTGAGAGAGAAACGTATAGAGAGAGAGTTGAAGAGATGTGTTTAGGCAGACGTGGGGAGAGAGAGAGAAGAGAGCGTTTGGGCGGGAATCAAACACATCTCAACCATTGATATTTATTAGAATGGATCTAAACCCTTGATTCAAAATGTATCTCTCATACATTTGAAGACATTTTTAAAAAGCCTCTTGCCTTATTATATAGATATACAATTCTCTCTCAAACTCTCGGTCTTTCATTTATTCTGCTTTCATGGTATTAGAGCCATGTCCATCCGCTACTTAACTTCAATCTATTGGAAGAAGAAGGTAAAGGTCCTCTCTCATTGTTTAATTTGTTCTCGTTCAAAAAAGAAAAAAAAAGAAAAAACCTACACTGGTAGCTTCGTCTTACAACCTGGAGTTCAATGGAGCCCACCACCTCACCACGTGCTGACATGCACCATCCAAAGCTCTGTGCACATGTCCCTTCACTTATCTATGCACTGGCACACATCATACGCGCGTGTCCCTATTTCGCCCTCACTGACGTGTGTCGCCATTAACTCCTCAGTCACACCTCAGTGGTTTTCGTTGCTCCACCCAACTTGTCTTGAGCCGCGTGCTCTACTTTGGCTACTGCCTCAACCGTTTCTTTTATTTTATTTATTTTCTTACTCTGCTTTTTTTTTTCATGGAAGATAAAAAAAAAAGAAAAGAGAAAAAAGGAACGTTCTGACTTGGCTCACCCAATCACCATTGTCCTAGATGTTTCTAACTATACCATTTGGGCGCAAGCCATGTCTAGCCTCATCAAACAAAAGAAATTATGGTGCCTTCTCACTAATGATACTGTCAAACTTGTCGAATACACTACCAAATCTGTTGCCAAATATGAGGAACATCTTGATGATTAGGACAACAAGAATCATCAAATCATCACCTGGTTTCGTAATACCTCTATTGTCTCCATCAATCTTCAATTTGGCCATTTTGGCACAGCAAAGGAAATTTGGGATTTCTTAAAAAACTTCTTAACTAATATCAACTTCTTAACCAATTTCATCACATGCATCAAGAGTCAAGCTAGTTTATTAATGCTTTTCTCTACCAAATGTATGTTCTTTGGGATCAATTGTCCCTTCCACTCCATCCTTTTTCACTAATCCTACTGTTCATTTACTTCCTAATGAGTTTGATGCAGGCTCTATCTCTAAGCTCGTTCATATAGTCCATCCTACCGAGTCTGGGTTGCTTGATGGTGCTACCGCTCCAACTGATGATCATGCCACTATTCTTGCTCCTCCTGAGCCTTTTTTCTCTCCTAAGCTTCTTGAGTTCATCCCTGAGCCTACTCCACATCCCAGCAACACATCCTTTGATGCATTTCTTTGGTGTTCTACCTAGGTAAAAGAATCTTCTGTTCTTTTTAGTGATTATCATTGCTATGTTGCTATTATTTCTTATCATGAACCTCACTCTTATCGTAAGGCCAACTCTAACCCTCTTTGGCAGCAAGCAATGTCTGAAGAATTGCAAGCCTTCGATCAAACTGGCATATGGGATTTAGTTGATCTTCCTTTTAATAAAACTTTGGTTGGTTGTAAGTGTGTTTACAAGATCAAGACTCGTTCTAATAGGTTTATTGAACGATATAAAGCTTGCCTATTTGCCAAGGGCTTTATCCAAGAGTATGGCATTGACTACGAAGCGACCTTAGCTCCAGTAGCACATGTCACTTCTGTCCGTAGTTTACTAGTTGTTGTTGAAATTCAAAAATGGCAATTATTTCAGATAGATGTCAAAAATGCCTTCTTGAATGGTGATCTTCGAGAAGAGGTTTATATGCAACCACCCTTAGTTATGTTCATTTTCCTAATCAAGTTTGTAAACTTCGTCGAGCACTCTATGGCCTCAAACAAGCTCCGTAGGCATGGTTCTCTAAGTTCAGTATTACCATTAAGGAATTTGGTTTCTTCTCTAGCTTTTATGGTTTTGCTCTCTTCATTTGTAAATCTCAACATGGTCTTGTTCTCTTTCTTGTTTATGTGGATGACATGATTATCACCGGTGATGATATTTGAAAAATCTAAACACCTTCAAGATATTGATTCGTGATTATGCTTCAATTTAAAACAGTGAATCCCAATCAAACAATCAACAACAAATCGGTACAACGATTTAATGTGAAAAAAATAACAATTTGAGCACCTCCAATTGTGATAAAAAAATCATAGGCCAAAGCAACCATACAATCCACTAAGAAAACAAAAAGAATTACACACGAGTACCCTTAATTACCCAGTGAATCTATGCCCGAATTAAACCAATCCCGATATGCCTCTTCTACCACTGTCTTCACCACAAAATTTTTTTGCCCAACGTTGAATCCAGAACATTGATATCGAATCGACGATGATGAGCTACTTCGGAATACACCAAAGCTTCAGGCTCAAGTTCTCTAGAATCCATTGATAAACACCTCTCTCTTTATGTGAATAAAAGACTGAAACCAACCCTTGATGTTTGACACTATGTAGTTCGTTGATCTATTGATCACCTTTTATATATCAAGGAAACTTATATAAAAACAACCTCTAAGATAGAATACTTTTTATTTACTCCTCTCTGAGAATCTAAATGGGTTTTTCCCTAAAAATCACATATAGCACACTTTATACTAAATAAAGTCACAAAAATCGCTTGAGTGCACACTTTATCGCTAAAGCGGTGCAAACATATAAGCCAACTGCTGGAGCGCAACTTCCACCGCTCAAGCGATGAAACATATTTCCTAGAAATTTAGTTTGCAAGCAGAGATACTGGATGATTTACTTCATTGCTCAGCGAAGTGGCAAACAAGGAATACTTAAGATACAGAATGTTAGCACAAATTTCTCTACACAAGTACAATTCGGGTTGGATTCACATCTAAATACTCAGAGCCAGACTGAAACAAAAAAGCGAATAAGATTACAATTCAAAGGAGTTTTGTCACACGGGGATTGCCAATTACAAAAACCTAACAATTACACCCTTTGGAAATTCCGTGATGAAACACACCTAACAAAGAAAATCCTAATCACCCCAACCCATTACACCCAACAAAGACAAACTTTCTCAAGATCATGATCTGCAAAAATAGCTATTACTTCCATAAGAGTATATGATAGCATGAAACATATGACAATATTAAAATTTTAAAAAACATCATGATATCCAACAAATCTCCTCCTGAAACATAATTCCTTTTTTTTGCCATGAATTGTCAAAGGAAGTTCAATCAACAAAAGTAAGGACAAAAGCCACACAAGCAAGGACAGGAAGATGTAATAACCAATAGCACCTGAGAAATAAGCAACAAATAACAACATGCAAACCAACAAGCACCAATCTGCCCTGCAAAACCAATCAATGAGGGTCTATGCACAACCAACTCCCCCTCAACAAATAACCTCCTCATCAAAAGCAACAGCAAGTACCAAAAAACAAAGAATAAAATTTACATATAAAAAAAAAAAGAGCAATATGGTGGAGCAAGTAAAGAATTTTAGATTTGTACCTCAAAACATATAAGAATATCCAAGAAACACAATTACTTGAAAACACAATGAGCAAAATCTCTAGAAAATTTCTCATGAAAGAATAGGGTGTAACATGTGAAAACATAGATCTCATTAGGCAAGTGTGTGTGTGTGTGTCTCTTGGAGTTCAACAAACAGTAAATTCAAATCCTAGTAGTGATCTGATGGATGGACCTTCGGCAAGATAATTTGTGAATGACTGAGAAAATTCAAACCTCTAGTGATCAAGGGGTATTTGTTGAGTAAAAGTGAATGCTCCCCCTCAAACAATGCAACGTATTCTTGCACACTTACCGGCGACTTTCATGCTCAAGAGTATGGAAACCAAATCAGATAAGGATGGAAAAGATAGTGAAGCCTAGCTGGTGACTCTGACGTAGCCGTTTTCTTATGCCATGAGAGATAAACACAGAGGGGTAAGCAATGAAGGTGCAAAAAGATGGTAGAGGGTTAAGAGACTCAACACCACCCAAGATATGCTAGCACTGGTCAATTTCTCTAGAAAACACAAGAAATGCCACTAGAAGTCCATAGAGAACTTTGATCACTTATGCGGAAGAGTTCAGTATTTGCTAATCCAAGAGTGTATATAGAATGAGACATACAAATTAAAGTACACACAATTCGAAATAAGTAATGACCACAGATAGCACACACATATTAGTAGGTAATGGATATTCTCATCAATTCTAATATGCACTAAGAACTTCTCAAAAATTTTCAGCTTGCAAAACCATACAAAGAAAATCATTTTGAATTTTTGATAAACAAATCAAGAAAGAAGTGAAGAAACACACAAAAGACCCACAACAAACAAAAACTCAAAACAAAAAATGAATAAACAAATTAACATAAGTCAAGTTTTCTCACCCAAACAACTTTAGTATAAACAATGTTGTGCAAATTGCAGTTCTTGGGTGGTATGTTGACGTTGTGGTTTCCTTCTCTTTCAATGCGAACCCATCTCGACTTGGTTTCTGACCTCACCTCCTATTTCTAGGTCTAGGCAAACTCAATCTTGCTTCATGTTTGGTCTTAAGCAATTCAAAACAATGAGGTCTAATGTGACCCTTAAGCCCATTGTGATGACAAATAGGAATGAATCTACCCTAGGCTCCACAGTTACCATACAAAGAAGAAAATAAAAAGATATTACCCCTACCCATGAAATCTTGAGGGCTCTCATCTTGGAAGTTGAGGCTTTGGATGGTGAGACATGTCCTTTGATGACGCCAACCCCTCATTTATCATTTGCCATGTATTGAGTACAAGGAGCTGCATCCACACTTTGTGCACTTGAAGCTTTGACACATTCGAGTTCCAACTTCAAAAAGATAATTTTCGCTTCTATAGCGATCCCGATTTTACCCCCGACCTTTATTGTGTTCCGGACTCGGGTTCTGTGATTGTATATTGTTGTCTATGTCTTGTTTCCGCCCTTTAATTCTTTGAATTTGAGTTTTGGGACTTGTTGGGCGAGTTTGGAATAGGTTGGTTGTCTTTTGGTACAAATAGTTGTTGCCCATATTTTGGTCTCTTCGCTCGAGTGAGGCTTCTTGCGCTCGAGCGTACGTCTGTGTTCGGTGGCAGACCTGAAGCTTCGCATTCTACCCTTGAGCGATGCTTCCTATGCTCGAGCGAGGCGACCTTTTGTATCTGGTTGCTTGAGCGAGAACTCCTTCGCTCGAGCGAGCCTGGTGTACATCAGTTCACAGCAGCGCCATTTTGCTTCATTTTTCTGATCCCTTTTCACTCACAAACCCTAAATCAGCTCTCTCTCTCTCTCTCTCTCTCTAGGGTTCGACTTCTCTCTACAAATATACCTAGATCTAAGGATCTCTTCACTCTAGGGTCTTTGGAAAAGGGTAGAGGGCTACAAGGGCTTCATTTTGATCCAAGAAGAAATTAGTTTCGTCATCTTTGAAGTTCCACCTTGTTGCTTGGGTTTTCTATACTTGATGTAGGGATTTTCTACACTCTAATATGGTTTTTAGCTTAGTTATTTACTATTGTGTATAGATGATGAGATTTGATTGTGGTTTGGACAAATCTAAGATTTGGGTGTTATATAGAAAAGAGGGGTTTTTTTTTTTATGAATACGGGGTAAATAATGAGTATGAGGTTTGAATATAAGATCATGTTGTACCAAAATAGTTGTTTTTGGTGCTTGGGTTGAGATTTGGTAAAAATGGGAATTTTTACCCTAATTTGATTAAATCATTATCTTGCATGAAATATTAGGATTAATAATGAAAATGTGAAATTGGAAGGTTGTGGTTATAAATGGTGATATTGGAAGGTTGAACTTGTTCTCACGTACCTTTCTTTGGCTGATGCTCCTCTATTTATATTTTTTCTTTTGGGCCTTAGGGTCGGGCCCACCCTTAATCCATTGCATGTTTATTTATTCGGCTTTTAGTTGGCTGGCTAGAATGCCGATTAACCTATTCGGCCCTGTGATCGTATAAAATGAAGCCGAATACAAATCCGTCCTTGATTGTCCTCATATCGTTATTCGGCATTATTGCCCCACAATATTCGGCTCCCATAATTTCCCCCCAAACATCCTATTAATGCCAGTTAGTTGGCATGTTTGGTTTCAAATGGCATGTTTGATTTCGAATTTGAAAAGTCAAGGAAAGAATGGTGGCTAACCTCATCCCAACGTATGTCAGAGCACACGCTTTTTATGCATTATTACATCTTCCCGCCTCTTCATATGCTTTCTTTATTTAATGCGATTTGAAACTATGTTGTCCCTTCGAATGTAAGTTCCTTTTGAATACTTGAAGTTTCTGGTTTGCATTTCAATATACCTCCATTTCGCGACCTCTGCAACTTCCTCCTATTTCTCATTGTCTCTTCTACCTCTTATAAGTTTTCTTCTCCTTCACTTCAAATCCCATTTCCTCGTTTACTTTTAGTTTTGCATATTCCATAGGCTGACTAGGATGGCAAAACATTTGAAAGAACTCCTTTCTTCGGATCGAATTTTCGACTTCCGACACCATTATTCCATCTCCTACGACGTCCATCTGTCACTCGTAGCAGACAACACCACTGATATGGAAGGGACTTGTGAGAGTACAATCATCTTTCCTCTCGTATCGATTACTAAGGGCAGAATCCGTTTTCCTTTTCATCCATTTTTATGGGCTGTCCTTCGACACTGGGGTCTAGTCCCTTCCCAACCCAACGTAAATTTTTTCCGAATTATAATGGGAATTATAGAGTTAAACCGATGCCTTAGGATTAACCTTGGTATACCTGCAAGTCGACACTGTTTTGCCTTAGCCAAGTCTACTGGCTGGTTGGGACGCTATTTTCTCAGGGTCAAGGATACCGATCATCACTTAGTGATTATGCTTGTCAGCTCTAGCAAGCGTGTTAACGATGTGATGGTCGTTGTCCGAGGCAACTGGGAATTCGGCGAGGGTGAAGATCGCCTAGATCCCGTGCCAAGGTGAAAAGGCAAACCAGGTGGTCGTATAGCTCATTTTTGTTTTTTTACTATCATATATGTATTTGGCTTTCCTTCTGTATGCTTACCATTTTGTTTGTGCAGGCAATGATTTGAAGAAAGTGTTGGTTTCAGCCGAAGACGCTGTACTTACGAAAATTAAAATCGCACTACAGTTCTTTGGCCGTCCAAGCCTACAAAAACAAGGGAGGGCGGCCCACATTCTCTTGCGATATGAGCCGACTTACGCAACATTTTCGGCGGTAGACCATATTCCAATTCCATGGGGCGAAAAGCATCTTACAGCCCTTATCTTCCCCAACTTCAAAAACCTAAGGCAGATTGGTTTGGAAGCCTCCGATTTGGAGCACGTAGAAGAACAAGCAGTCGAACCGGTCGCCGAGGACCTGAACCAGTTGGAAGATAAGGTTGACGAGGCTCTTAACTCAGCCTTTGAGGAAGCCGGACTCAATTCGTCCGACCCTCCATCCACATCAGGCCGAGGGGACGTCTCTTTTGAGGACATTTTTATAGACTTAGGAGACCTTTCCGGTGCTTATTTTGAGAATATGGCTGGGGAATCACTCACGCAACTTGCCAGGAGGAAAAACATCGAAAGGATGGCTGCCCGAAGGAGACCCGAGGCCGTTTGATCGGAAACTCCACCCGCTACGGTCGCTGAGTCCTCTCTGCCTGTTATTGTGGAAGAAACAGCTCAGACCGAAATGGCCGAAACGGAGCAGGTAGAATAGGGATGAGGCTGAACAAAGGGGAGAGAAGCGCCCCGCTGAGCAACAAGCCGTCCATGATGAGGACCAAAGCGATAAATGGCCGCTCATTGAGGAATCAGACTTGGTTGTTCCATTCACTGTTCAACCAAGGATAAGGAATATGCCAATTGCCTCTGATGCGTCAGCTTTGAAGGACCCGGCTGTGGCCTTGAGTATGGCCTCCTCAATATCTCTGCCGGTTGACAGAGCCACGTTTCGGGCGGAGCCAGATCTAATGCTAATTGCACTCAGTTGGCCTTATTGGTACATCACTTGTCTTATCTGTAATCTTTCGCCTAAATATATATATATATATATATTTCTTATTATTTGTTTGTTGCAACTCTATTTCCTTGTTTTGCAGATGGTGGGCACGATAGCCGAAATCGGCCGCCGGCAACATAACGCCATAGAATAGATCGGCTTCTTGAAAGTCGAAATTGACAATGAAAAGAACAAGGTTGTGGTAGCCTCTCAAAGGGCCATTTTTGAGGCATCACAAGCGGCGGAAGAACATGTGAGAGTCGACTCTGAGGCCGAGCGAGCGAGGAATTCCGACTAACTAAGGCTTGCTGCCGAAGAGAAGGCAAAAGCGCGCAGAGATGTGCTCAAGTTAGCCAAGGAGGTGATCGCCAAGCTGGAAACCGACTTGGAAGAATCGAGAAAGGCAAAGGAAATAGCCGACTCCGAGATTTCCAAAGCGTTCCAAGTTGGGAAGGACGCCGCCTTGGAAAACTACGTGGAAGAAGTGCCCAAGTTTGATAATCGGGGCTTCAAACACGGCTAGCTCAAAGCCCTCACTGTTGCGAATGTGACATTGGCGCAGCCGATTCCGTACGAGCAGGTGGATGTTGAGCCGCTGGCGTCTGACCCTGAAGATTGATTAGGGGATATTTTGGTTTTTGGTAGGCATCCTAGATGCATAGTTTTTGTAGGTTTTTGTCAGTAGATTTTCATTTCTTTGAATGTAAGCTAATTTTCATGTGTAAAATGACGGCTATTTGCGCTCAATTTATTAATGAAAATTTTCTATGCTTTCCAGTTTACTGCATATACTATTTGTCTTTAATTTATTAATAACAATTCCTTATGCTTTTCTGTTTGCTACATATGAGTAAATTAAACATCCAATAAATTAACCAAATCAATTAAACATCCTCTGCCTCTTTGCTATTTAGCCGAATAACTAAAAGAATCGGCATTTACAATTTGGAAAGGTGCATGAACATTCGATAGACTATCGAGTAAAACGGCTAAAGGCCTCGATGTCTGGCCGATTAGATTAATGAATCTACCCCAGCAGCACGAACTCAACCGCCGAATGCTAGTAGTTCATGGAGTGGCTGGGGAACTCAACCTGATCGGCGCAAAGGCTTGCCTTATGGCCAATTAGATTAATAAATATACCCTTGCCCCAGCTGGTGCATGAACTGGAATGTCAAATGACACTAGCTCATGGAGCAGCTGGGGCACATAAGATGGTTAGCATCAGGCCTGGACATTTGCGATTAGATTAATGAATCTACCCCAACTGCACGAACTCAATCACCGAATTAGTTCATGGAGCAGCTGGGGCACTCAACTCGATCGGCGCAAGGGTTTGTCGTATGGCCGAGTAGATTAATGAATCTGCCCTTGCCCCAACTGGTGCATGAACTGGAACACCAAATGACGTTAGCTCATGGAGCGACTGGGGTACATGAGATGATCGGCATCAGGCCTGGACATTTGCCGATTAGATTAATGAATTTGCCCTTGGCCCAGCTAGTGTATGAACTGGAACTCCAAATGACATTAGCTCATGGCGGGGCTAGGGCACATGAGATGATCGGCATCAGGTTTTGAAATTTAGCATTGATGAGGTCGCCTCGGGGGTGCTGCACTTGTAAGGTATAAATGAAGCGGGTGGTGGATGCGCGGAGGGGCCATTGTTGCGTTCAGAGTCAATAAATTTAGGGAGGGAAAAAGTAGTGTGTGGACAATTTGTGGATGACAAGAAGATTATTCTTCAACATCAGAGGAGAAGGGAAGACATTCGTGAAGTTGGACGCAGAGATGAATCGAGGTGGCGAGCCAACGCGCATGAGGAGCAGGATGTCGAGGGAACGTGAAAAACGCTAGTCCCCGCGTCGTCGAAGTAGGTCACCAAGAAGGGAAAAACAGCAACAGGCCAGCTCTCCATAACCACGCTCGAGAGGAGAAACCAGTAAGACTTCGCGCCCGTTGAGTTTTGTGGTTTTTGTGGGGAACAAACCGATGACAGAAGCGGATTCAATTGTGCACGACCCAAATGTGGCAGTCGAGTTTGCTCGACAAATTTTTCCACTAGAAGTCCAGCAGTTGATGGTCGGTCGACCTGACTTCAAAGTGTTTCGGGAGGGCATCCATGGAGCGGTGAGAGGGCTGTATGTCGCCTATGAAATTGGCATGCGTTTTTGTGCTGCATGGCGGGAGATAGAGCAGAAGGATGAATGCATTCAAAGCCTAGAAGCTCGCGTGGAGAAGGTTGAGCGCGAACTAAGAAAGGTCAAAACTGTCGAGACACAATCGGCCGGACAAGCTAACCTGATTGTCGAAGAAAGGGTGACCCAATGGCTTATAAGTCATGCGATTGCCGATCGTGATACGGCAAGCATGTTTGCAATAGAGGTCGCAAAGACCAGGTCTTATGAACAAGGCTTCCACGATGGCCGGAAAGTCGGGATACAGAGGACTAAGGAAAAGCTCATCGAGGAGGTCTGCCAATATGAGAACCATGGATTTAAACACGGGTGGGTCAAGGCTCTCCAGGCCGTAGAGGCTCTTTGAGTAGCATGTGTTGATTCGGCGTCGCCATTATATCAGAGTCATCATTTTCCCTTTGCGGCTTTCGAAGTCAAAAAGAGCGATGACGAGGGGGATGCCGAATGAAACTGAAGATATTGTACCGCTCTAACGTAGATTGGGAGCGAATTATGTATTATCGATTAATTCAACAAAACATATTATTTTAAATGTTTGCATGTTGTTTCAATTTATGTTTAAACATATTATCGATCATTTTCCATTTTTCGTCAACTACGTTTATGCTTGTTAATCATAATATTCATGAAAAGCGTGCCGAATTCGGAGGCGTTTTGCCTCGGCCAAACGTGGTTTTTGGTGAAAGGCGCCCCAGAAGGAGCTTTGAATCCGAAGGCTTACTCGGCCCAAACGTGTCTTGCACGGATGGGGCTTTGAATTCGGAGGCTTTTAACTTGGCCAATCGTGATTTCCATGAAGGGCGCTCTGAATCCGGAGGTTCACTCGGCCCAAACGTGTCTTGCATGGATGGGGCTCCGAATTTAGAGGCTTTTAACTTGGCCAATCATGATTTCCACGAAGGGCGCTCCGAATCTGGAGGCTTACTTGGCCCAAAAGTGTCATTCACTCATGGGGCTCTGAATTCGAAGGCTTCTAACTTGGCTAATCGTGATTTCCACGAAAGGCGCTCCGAATCTAAAGGCTTACTCGGCCCAAACGTGTCTTACACGGATGGGGCTCCGAATTCGGAGGCATTTAACTTGGCCAATCGTGATTTCCACGAAGGGCGCTCCGAATCCGGAGGCTCACTCGGCCCAAAGTGTCATTCACTAATGGGGCTTCGAATTCGGAGGCTTTTAACTTGGCCAATCGTGATTTTCACGAAGGGCGCTCCTAATCCGGAGGCTTACTCGGCCCAAAAGTGTCATTCACTGATGGGGCTCTGAATTCGGAGGCTTCTAACTTGGCCAATCATGATTTCCACAAAGGGCGCTCCGAATCCAAAGGCTTACTTGGCCCAAACGTGTCTTGCACGGATGGGGCTCCGAATTCGGAGGCTTTTAACTTGGCCAATCGTGATTTCCACGAAGGGCGCTCCGAATCCGGAGGCTCACTCGGCCCAAAAGTGTCACTCACTGATGGGGCTCCGAATTCGGAGGCTTTTAACTTAGCCAATCGTGATTTCCATGAAGGGTGCTCCGAATTCGGAGGCTCACTTGGCCCAAAAATGTCATTCACTGATAGGGCTCCGAATTCGGAGGCTTTTAACTTGGCCAATCGTGATTTCCATGAAGGGCGCTCCAAATTCAGAGAATCACTCGGCCCAAAAGTGCCATTCACTGATGGGGCACCGAATTCGGAGGCTTTCATCTTCAAACTAAAATTTCATATAGTGAGATAAGTAATCTTGCATTATAAAAGTAAAAGTTTGTACACGGCGAACATTTAAAACAAGTTATCATGCCCCACAAGTTGGGTTAATGATAGAATTTACGCAAATGTGTGAAATTTCAAGGACACGGCAGACTCCTCCAGGACATGTCTTTGAGCCGATATGCCCCTGTTCTCGCGATTGAATTGATTTGATAAGGGCCGTCCCATTTAGGACCCAATTTTTCGTCAGCCGGATTCTTGGCAGCTGGGAGTACTTTCTTGAGGACCAATTCTCCTGGTGTATAACGGCGTAGATAAACACGCTGATTATACGAATTAGCAAGCTATTGCTGTACCGTGCCATGGATGTAAGGGCACGGTCTTGTCATTCTTCAATCAGAGTCAAATCCAAAGCCAACATCGTGTCATTTCGGTCCATATCAAAAACTTTGGTTTCAAGGTTGGGAGGCCGATCTCCAGGGGGATGATTGCCTGGGTTCCAAAGCATAAAGCAAATGGCGTTTCTCCAGTGGATCGCCTCAGAGTAGTGCGATGAGCCCACAATACACTCGGCAATTCTTCGACCCATCTGTCTTTAGCTTTCTCCAGCCTCTTCTTGATGCCGTCCAAGATGGCTTTGTTAGAGGCTTCAGCTTGACCATTGCTCTGTGGATAAGCCGGGGTGGAGAAATAGAGCCGAATGCCATATGTGCTGCATAATTCTTAGTAGACTCCACAATCAAACTGGGTGCCGTTGTCTGAAATGAGTATCTCAGATGTGTGTTAGTGCCTCCGCTTCGACCCATTTTGTGAAGTAATCTGTTGCGACTATAAAGAATCGCTTGTTCCCTGAGGCTTGTGGCAATGGCCTGATGATATCAAGCCCCCATTGAGCAAACGACTAAGGGCTGGTGATTGAGCTTAACTCTTCAGCAGGCAAATGGGTTAAAGGGGAAAACTTCTAGCACTGTTCATATTTCTTGACGTGACACTCGGCATCAGTTCTTATGGTCGGCCAGTAGTATCCCTGTGTTATAGCTCGATGAGCCAGAGAACGCCCACCAGAATGGGCATCGCAACTACCTTCGTGTATTTCAGTCAAGAGTTCTTCGACTTGATCCGGATGAATGCATTCTAGGTATGGACCAGAAAGGGATTTTTTTGTAGAGCTTTCCCTGTGGATCTAGGTAATATCGCAGGGCTTTGTTTCGCAGCTTGTGCGCTTCTTTCTTGTTCATCGGGAACTGTTCGGCAGATAAAAATGCAGTGATAGGGTCCATCCAACTTGGACCTGATTCTATGATATTGATCTGACTTGACTCTGAGGGGGCAATGCTCGGCTCAGGGATGAATGCTACTTCAATTGTCCGTTTAATTTCTGAGTTTATGGCAGAGGCTAGGCAAGCTAGGGTGTCGGCGTGTGTGTTCTGATCTCGGGTTATTTGATTTAGTTCATGATGGTCGAATTTTGCCAGCAAAGAATTCACCATTTTCATGTAAGCTGCCATACGGTCCTTTTTGGCTGCGTATTCCCATTTCAATTGCTTGATGACTAGCTTTGAGTCGCAGAAGATAAGCAGTCACCGAGCACCGATGAGAAGTGCATTCCGTAAGCCGGTTAACAATGCTTCGTATTCGGCCTCATTGTTCGATGCTTCGAAGCCCAGTTTGATAGCCTGCTCGATTATTGCCCCGTCAGGAGCCATGATCACTACGCTTGCCCCACTGCCACGTTGGTTGGACGATCTATCACAATACAACTGCCAAATGTGCCCAACATAAATTCTCCAGTTCGGCTTAGGTTGAATTTGATCAGACTTAAAGTCGGCGAGGCCTCTAGTGAATTCGGCCACAAAGTCGGCGAGCACTTGCCCCTTGATTGAGGTCCTAGGCAGAAATTGAATATCATACTGGCTGAGTTCGAGAGCCCACTTTGAAACACACCTTGATGCTTTCACACTACAAAGTACTAACCAAAGGGGGTAGTCCGTTAGTACCCCAATGGTATGCCCCTGAAAGTAATGCATCAATTTTCCTGCTGCCATGACGAGAACCAGGACGAGTTTTTCCAACGGAAGGTAGCGTGTTTCTGCGTTAACCATTGCTTTGCTCACATAATAAACTAGCCGTTGCTCCCCAAGTTCTTCCTTTAACAATACGGCGCTGACAGCCCAATCGGAAACTACTAGATATCAAATGAGGGGATCACCTGCCGAAGGTGTTGTTAAGAGTGGAACTGATCGGAGGTAACTCTTTAATCTGTTCAAAGCGGCTTCGCACTCGGAGGTCCATTCAAAAGCTTACCCTGCCGAAGGGTATGAAAGAATTGTCAGTAGCGATCTGTGGAACGATTGATGAACCTGTTGAGTGCAGCGCCCATCCCCATCAGCTTTTGAACCTCCTTGACTAACCGAGAAGAGCCGAGTTCTAGAATTGCTATGATTTGCCTTGGGTTGGCTTCGATTCCATGGCGGTTAACAATGTAGCCAAGGAATTTATCGGATTCGATCCCAAATGCACATTTGGAAGCGTTCAACTTCATTTTTTACTTGCGTAGAATGCCGAATGTCTCTTCCAGATCAGCTAGATGAGTTTGCTCTTCTTTGGACTTGACAACCATGTCGTCAATGTACACTTCCATAATGCGGCCGAGTTGCTCATTGAACATGGCAGTGACTAGTCTTTGGTAAGTTGGCCCCGCATTCTTCAGCCTGAAATGCATAGCCTTATAGCAATAGATTCCTCTTGGGGTGAGGAATGTAGTTTTGCCTTGGTCCTCCGGATGCTTGGTGATTTGATGGTAGCCTCTGTAGGCATCCAGGAAACTCATACGTTGATGATGTGTCGTGGCATCTACGAGTTGGTCTATTCTAGAGAAGGGAAAGTAATCCTTGTGACAAGCTTTGTTTAAGTCCGTGAAATCCACACAAACACGCCAAGTCCCATTTTTCTTCTTTACAACCCCAATATTCGACAGCCATGTAGGATAGGTCACTTCCCAGATTGCCTTGGCATCAAGCAATCGGTCAACTTCTTCAACAACAGCAGTAGTGTGTTCTGCGACTGACCGCCAACTTTTCTGAATAATTGACTTACATTTGGGGTCAATGTTTAAACGGTGCTAAGAAACAGATGGATCCACCCCCGACATCTCATATGGTGACCACACAAATACATCAAGGTTGCCGAGTAAAAAGGAAATTAGCTGCTGCCAGTCGACTTTACTCAGGAAAGCGCCGACTATAAAGAACCTATCAGGATTCCCATCAAATTCAACTCGATCCAGGGCTTTAGTTGCCTTTTCACTTGGGAGCCACCCAACATCGTCAAGGCTCTCTCGATCTGGCACCTCAATAGAATTCACTTCCAGTTCTCTTGGTGTCTTTGCGGCTAGAAGATAACATGCTTGTGTCAATTTCCGGGAACCATGAATTTGTTCAATGCCACATTCAGTCGGGAAGCGAAGTAGTTGATGATAGGTGCTTGGCACGGCCTGTATGGTATGCAGCCAAGTTCATCCCATGATGAGATTATACAGTGAAGGAAGCTTGACAACCAAAAATTTTACATCCACTGATCGGGAGCCCGCTGGAACTGGTAGCGTGATTTTGCCCAACGGATATCTAGATTAGCATTGAAGCCGAATAACGGATAATGAGCTGGAGACAGGTCTGACTCAGTGAAGCCGAGCTTGATGAAGGTCTTGTAGTACATAACTTCCGAAGTACTCCCCTGGTCAATGAGAACACGTTCAACGGTGAATCAGTTTACATGTAGTTCGATGACTAAGGGATCAATGTAAGGGAGCGTTACGCCAACAAAATCAGAATCATCGAAAGAAATACTCGCAGCTTCATGGGGCCGTTTCACGGGTGTGATTTTCTTTTGGAGGTTAGGATGCGATTGAGTTGTATGTATCGCAGATGCCGTCGGCAAGCTGTATATCATATGGATTACACCAAGTAGAGATGAATCTTGCCGTAAAGCAACTATTTTGGTTGAGTTGTTCTTTCGGACGTTGCTTAAGCTGACCATCTTGTACCAACTCCTCAAGGTGATCCTTCAACGCATAACAGCTATTGGTATCAAAACCGTAGTCCTTGTGATATTCGCACCGCCTATCCCATCTCCTCGTGTCTGGAGGCCCGACCATTTTGGGTGGCCATTTGAAGAACGGAAGGTGTTGAACTTTAGACATAACCGTGCTAATCGGCTCTGACAACTCTGTATATTTCTTGTCCGCGCACCTTGTGCGCCTGCTATCCACTTGAAGTTGTTCATTAGCTCGGTGGGAACATTGGTCATTTGATCGGTGCGAATCTCATCTTTTGTCTCGTTTTGCCCGATTCTGTGGTTCAGGGCTCCGTGATGGTACAGAATTTATCAGTTGGACGATTTCAGATGGGGCCATCTTGTTAGCCTTGTGCCCAACTTTGACCGGTAGGGCGTCGTCATCTTCCACTTTGCAGTATTCTTCGACTTTCTTCATTAACGACCAGACTGTTTTGGGGGGCCTTCTGTTCAAGGAGCTGTGGAGAGCACTATCAGGATGCAACCCCATTTTAAAGGCGGTGATGGCCATGGAGTCATTGCAGGCATCATCTACGAGATTAAAGCATTCCCAGTAGCGCGCCGAATACGCTCATAGGGTTTCCCCTGGTTGGATTTGCATTGCCCAAAGAGAATCGACCTGCTTCGGCTGGACCTCATTGGTGATGAACCTTGCCCTGAAGGATTTTTGGAGTTGATGGAAGCTCTTAATCGATGCCGGCTCCAATTTATAATACCATCTAATGGCCAAAGGTCCTAAACTGCTCAGAAATATTTGATACATGAGGGCCTCGTCGTCTGTATGTAGTGTCATGGCTTGCTTATAATGACGAATGTGATCAATGGGGTCCGATTTTCCATCATATAGGGTGAATGATGGAGCTTTAAACTTTTTGGGTAGCACTGCCCTTGTGATCCGTCGCACAAAGGGGTCATGTTGATCCTCTTCGTCTGAACCATTTCTTCTTCGCTTATTCCGTGCACATGGACTCCCTTCAGAGGAATTGGAGGTTTCGACTTGTCTCGTCTTTTTGGATTCTGGGGATGATGAGTTAGAATCAGTGTCACTATCTTGTCTCCGAACTCGAGATCGTTGACCATCCTTTCTCAGAGGTCGTTCCGGATCTTGGCGTACGGCTTGTTGGGATTTTGCCACCTCCAAGGCCAAATCCTGTTGAAGGCGCTCATTCTCAGCAATTATGTTTTCCAACCTCTGTTCGTTTTGCTTCGCCTGATCCATAATCGCTTGCATTGTCTCATGTGTTGATGTCGAGGGTGAGATCTGGGCAACTGAGTTGAAGTTCAAGGTCCTTTGTGTGGCAATGGTCTCAGGCCCAAGCATGTTGCTTGGAGTGGTATCATCTCGTCGCATAAGGTCATCAGCGACTATCAGAGGATCTTCTGTTACGCCCGCCATGGATATGTTGGAGTATTCCCACAGACGGCGCCAATTATGGAGAAGTGGTTTAGAAATACTCTTTGGATCCTGTAGGACGCTCATGATCCTCTGCTAGTCACTTGAAAATGAATGAACACTCCGGTCGGGGGTGCCAGAATTAGGACTCCGACGGATAAGTCAGTGTATACTCTCTTGGTTGCTTATATCTCAAGTTAAACTTGTTCTCACGTACCTTTCTCTGGCTGATGCTCCTCTATTTATATTTTTTCTTTTGGGCCTTAGGGTCAGGCCCACCCTTAATCCATTGCATGTTTATTTATTTGACTTTTGTTCGGCTGGCTGGAATGCCAATTAACCTATTTGGCCCTGTGATCGTATAAAATGAAGCCGAATACAAATTCCGTCATTGACTGTCCTTATATCGTTATTCGACATTATTGCCCCCACAATATTCAGCTCCCACAAGTAGCATATGTAAACTGGAAATGAATTGAAGGAAAATGAAACGAGGTTAGGTCTTAGTGGCATATGAATATGCAGGCCTTGTGGATGTTTTAGTATCGATATTATTTATGCACGTAGTATTTATATCTTTGCTAAACCTTATATATTGTGTTAGATTATCTCTATTGGGCTGTTGGCTCACCCTATACGGGAATACCATTTTTGATGTCGAGGGTGAGATCTGGGCAACTGAGTTGAAGTTCAAGGTCCTTTGTGTGGCAATGGTCTCAGGCCCAAGCATGTTGCTTGGAGTGGTATCATCTCGTCGCATAAGGTCATCAGCGACTATCAGAGGATCTTCTGTTACGCCCGCCATGGATATGTTGGAGTATTCCCACAGACGGCGCCAATTGTGGAGAAGTGGTTTAGAAATACTCTTTGGATCCTGTAGGACGCTCATGATCCTCTGCTAGTCACTTGAAAATGAATGAACACTCCGGTCGGGGTGCCAGAATTAGGACTCCGACGGATAAGTCAGTGTATACTCTCTTGGTTGCTTATATCTCAAGTTAAACTTGTTCTCACGTACCTTTCTCTGGCTGATGCTCCTCTATTTATATTTTTCTTTTGGGCCTTAGGGTCAGGCCCACCCTTAATCCATTGCATGTTTATTTATTCGACTTTTGTTCGGCTGGCTGGAATGCCAATTAACCTATTTGGCCCTGTGATCGTATAAAATGAAGCCGAATACAAATTCCGTCATTGACTATCCTTATATCGTTATTCGACATTATTGCCCCCACAATATTCAGCTCCCACAAGTAGCATATGTAAACTGGAAATGAATTGAAGGAAAATGAAACGAGGTTAGGTCTTAGTGGCATATGAATATGCAGGCCTTGTGGATGTTTTAGTATCGGTATTATTTATGCACGTAGTATTTATATCTTTGCTAAACCTTATATATTGTGTTAGATTATCTCTATTGGGCTGTTGGCTCACCCTATACGGGAATACCATTTTTAGGTGCAGGTGAGATATTTCCTCCAAGGCAATAGCGTGGATGGACTTTCGAGAAGCAAGAGCTTCTTAATTATGCCTTATGTGTGCATGTTTGTTATTTGTAAAGCCAAGGGTTTAAGATGTAATGAGCGGGACTCAATTTGTGTAACCAAGCAATGACTTGGAAATATGTAAGCCTACATGGCATTTAACTGGTTGATAAACAGTGAACTCTGATATATGAAAGTATGTTGTTTCTCACATTTATTCCGTATATGAGTTATCTTTATTGTATTATTTTGGGGGCGTTACAACTTCAAGCTCTTTCCCGAACTTTGAACAAGTCTCTAGCTCTCTTTCAAGATCACCATTCTTCTCTTTCATCTCATCATGATCATGAAACAATTGAGTTCTCTCAATCTCGCATGTGGAGAGCTTGGCTATCAAAGATTCCAACTCTTTTGAGAGAACACAACTTCCGCTTGAGCTTCCATGGGTTTTTGCTCTACTTTCTCTTTCCTTTCTCTACTTCACTTGAGCTTGGTGGACAACTTGATGTTCATCTTTGTCAAGGTGAAACTCTTCTTATACAACATCTCATACGAGAAGAGTTACACTACCTATTTCTTCTTCTACACTAGAAGAGTCACTACCACCATTTGAAGACCCTGAAGTGAAGCTTTCATTCTCACTCTTGTCCAAAGACGAATTCCCATCTGAAAAATCAACATTTGATGCATGAGAGACGGGTGTACCATGAGATTAAACAATAGAACTTGCATCCTCATAGATAGACTTCAACAAACCCATACTTCTTTGGCTGTCTCACAATGAGAAATATAAGTTAGCCCACCTTCCGAGATAGCACCTTATATTTACTTTAATTCTCTCGAGTTGTATCCAGAATGTAGTAACTCAAGTTCACTCCATTGCTCTTGAGGTTTCAAGCTTCTCAAGTTGGTTACAAAAATTAAGTTCATATGGCATCTCAAACCCTTCTTCTATGATCCTCCAAAGGCTTGCATTAAATGCCAATTAATACATCCTCATTCAAGCACTCCAGTATAGGTATTTTGTATTGTCCCAGGTCTTAATCTTGACTTGTTTATGTTAAATGGTAACCATTACTCTATACTTTTTTTTTTTTTTTTTTTTTTGGACTTTTGAAAAGTTATGGGTTGCATTTGACCTTTTAGTTATTATAATTGGGACCTCCACCTCATTGTTTGAAGCCTTGATTGATGAGTTAACTTGTTGGTTAGGCAAGATTAGACCAAGAATGCCATATTCAAATATTTGTTTTGAGCAGTGTTCTCTCTTTTACCTTTTTCTCTCTCCACATTTTGAATATTGATATGAGGCTAGAACCATTGGAAAGATTATTTTCGGGGCTTCAATTTGGACTCAAAATTAACCATTTCTAAACAAGGGAGATACGCTTGTTTGAAGTCACTAGCAAAAGCCCTCTCGTCAAATCCACACGAGCAGAAATTTGAATTCCGCATGAGAGGATTTCATGAGAAAGCCACCTTTTCTTGAGTTGATCCGCACGAGCAATTTTAAAATCCACACGAGCGGATTTTGAGCGTCCAAACATCGATTTCTGTGCTCTTTTCACTCAAATCATATCTCTCTCTCTCTCTCTCTCTCTTTGATCATTTCTCATACTCTGTCTCTCTAACTTCTCTTTTTTTTTTTTTTCTTTTTTTTCTTCTCTTTTTGACCATTTCTCGTCACTCTCTCTCTTTCTAGCTTCTCCTTTTTCTCCCTTCTCTCTAAACTTTCACCAAATTTTACATTTTCTTCGCTGCAAAGATCAAGCGAGATTTCAATACTAGTTCCTCATACAAAAATGGCGAGCATCTTGAGAGCTATGTTTTGACTAGTAGAGATCAAATTCCGGTGAAGTTGATTTTTAGAGTTTTCTGATCTTCTCTCTTTGAAGTAGGGATTTCTTTGCTCATTTTTAATACTTCATTATAGATAGACATGTGATAGTTTTTATAGCATTAAAAACTTAATTTTTTGGGTATTTTTGAAAAGTATGTGATGAGGGTTATGATTTTATGATCCAGAATTAAATCTTGTGTTTTGTTGTAAATATATGAGATTGTAATGTTTGAAGAACATGTTTAAAAGAATTAGAGTAAAAAGCCCTAATTAATTATTTATGGGTTATGAGACAAAGGAAAAAAATTGGTGATTTGATTTTATTTGAACCATATAGGGTATTATGTATTAAAAATGTGAAAATGGGTATTTAAGACAATAAAGAAAGTCATCATGAATTTAATTTGTGTTCATTGTTATTTATGGTTTTATAATTGTTAAGTTGTAATAATTGTCGAAAAATCAGAATTTTGGAGAAATAAAAAGGGTATTGGTAAATGTTATGTGTATTGAAAGATTTGTGGATTGGTTAATCTGGTTTATGAGGGTTATGATGAAAAGCCTCAAGTCCTTTGGTTATTTATTTGTTTGAGAGATAGGATTAAGTTGTGTTACATATGTGTTAGATTATGAAAATAAATTACTAATTGAGTTTTGGTAATTAATGAGAAAGATGTAATGATCTGTTGTGGGTATTGGGAGTTTTGAGAGAAGGGAAAATAAATTTTGAAAATCAATAAAATATTTATATACTTTTGTGAAATGAGAAGTAAGAGGAGCTGGCGATTTTTCTTTAAAACAAATGAATAATTATATTCGTGACGAATTACTATTTGTTGAACTAAATTTGAATATTTTGAATTGAATCAATGTAAGCCTACGACTAGGCTTTTAGACTTTTGTTTCTAGGCCTTTAGACTTTTATTTTTTTGTTTGTATCTGCCTTTGTAGTCTATAAATTGACATTGAAGCCAATGAAATCGAGCATTGCAAATTCTCAAAAACTCTCTCATCATTCATTACATCTCATATTGCTTCCATAATTAGTTAGTTAGAAATATAACTACTAAGTATTTTGGTATCAGTGCCTAAGTATTGAATTTGGTCAAAAGCTTTATAGCAAGATCAAGTTCTATGTACGTATACTCTTTTAGATTTTATTTCCTTTTGATAGTTATACAACTAATAAATTATTGTGGTATTTTCTGTTTCACTATTAGCTATCAAAAAACTCATAATCTTGTTAATTTTCAAAGCCCATATACCCACGAACTGTTAACCCAAAATCACCAATTGAAGGCTCTTACTGTAACGCCCTCAAAATAATACATAAAACCCATCACTAAAGACATGAATTTATATAAGAGAAATCAACTATTTCTTTTCATCAGAGTAGTTCTTACAAAAGTATTACATGTTAACGACAAAAGCAAATGCCCTACGAGCTTACATCTTTCCAAGTTAACACTTGGTTACACACAAAAAGAGTACTAACTCTATACAAAAGAAGCCCTTGGCTTGATGTACATGTAATACAAACAAAAGAAACAAAAGAGTCTTCAACTCTCATCCCCATCATCCAAGCTATGTCCTTGGAGGTGGCATGCTACCAGTACCTGAAAATGATGTCCCGTATAAGGTGAGCTAACGCCCAGTAGAGATATGCTAAACACAGTATGAGCAATGACTAAGACATTAACAATTGATAAATGTTCAATTCCCATAAATCAATTCATAACCCATTTCTTATTAACTTCACAATTTATATCAACGGCTCAGAACCTGGCCAACCACTTATATAAGACAGTGACTCATATTAAACATTTTCCATTTACAATAGATAAACATAATAGTTGTATCAACATCACAACAGATAAGCATACAAGTTGTATCCACTTTTCAACAGATAAGCGTATTAGCTATATCAACATTTCCAATGATAAACATATGAGTTGTATCAACACTTCCTTAGATAAGCATATTAGCTATATCAACACGTTAACTGACAAGCATATAAGTTGTATCAGTGGAGTCCATCCCCTATCTCCTCCCCATCAAAAACCGGTTTAGAGGTCCATCCCCTATCTTCCCCTAAACCGTGGAGTACATCTTCTATCTCCTCTGACACAACACAACATATATATATACACAAAGGTCATATACATACTCAATCAACACATAACGTTAGTGCATTCTTTCATCCGTCATACTCTATGACTTATCCACTTGATTAGTTTCAATTTGCCTAATCATCATGCATTATCTACAACAATCAAAACTACCCTCCACCGGTAGCTCAAGCAAATGTTTCTAAATAGGAAAAAAAGCTCCAACAGATAAAATAACCATGTTTTCCAAAAATGAGCGATTAATAAAACCAACTCCACCGTTTCACATATAATGAATCAATTTCATTAATTCCAATTTAATTCCATAAATCTATAACTTCCAAATTAATTATACCAATTAATTTATATACAAAATTAGGGCTTTCTTCCCCAACTCTCAATATAAACCCATAGGTTCATATATTACTAACCAACCCCAAATCATCATTTTGAGACCCAAAATACAAGTTTAAGAATCAAAATGACAAACCCTCTATTATAACATTTTGAAACCTAAGTCCCAAAATCAACCAACTTCAACACTTTATGAAAACAACCCAAAAGTCTATGTCAAAGACCATAAGAGTGAGTAGGAATCCCTACCTCAAAGATGGAACCCAATGAAGAAGATGAAGAAAACGGAAATGCTCCAAATCACAAATTTCTCGGATCAAAAGATAGCCCTCGACGATCAACAACCTTTTTGTAAAGGCCAAAGGTGAGGAAACAACTCTTACTAGATCAATCCCTAGAGTGAAGGGAAGGATTTAGAGAGAGAAGGTCTCAAATGGTGTTTTTGAAAAGTAAGAGAGAGAATGAGGTTGTAAAAAGTGATCTAAAAATGCCCAGCTGTGCACTGATATACGACATGTCCGCTCGAGCGGAAAACACAACGCTCGAGCATCAAGAACAAAAATCTGGGTCCGCTCGAGCGTAAGAAGACTCGCTCAAGCGGCAAGACACAAGAATAATGTACATCCGCTCCAGCGCGAAAACCCGTCCGCTCGAGGTCATATTTCCCCCTCTCAGAGCTTACACCAACAATGTACTACCCGCTCGAGCGCCAACAAGCCCGCTCGAGCGCAACCTACTCGAGCGTAGGAAATCTGCTCGAGCGTAGAAATCACATCTGCAGAAGTTTTGCAGAAAACAAAATACTGTGAGTATGTAAATCCCGCTCGAGCGCAAGAAGTCCCGCTCGAGCGGACAGCCAAAAACGAAACCCCGCTCGAGCGCAGAACAACCCGCTCGAGCGTAACACACCAAAACCTGGGCAACTAGATTTGAGACTCAGGTTCAACCAACCTGTAACACACTTGTCCAAAACATCCCAAAACTCACACAAATGGAATTAAAGGACAACAACAAGATAGACACAACTACCAACTCCACGGAACTGAGTCCGGAGTACAACTGAACAGTAGAGGGAATACCGGGATCGCTATAACCTTCCCCCCTTAAAGAATTTCGTCCCCGAAATTAAGAACAAGTTTTCGAAAACAGGTTTTTTCTCCATTTTAAACAATGTTACAATTCAACATTAAACAACTTGACCCATTACCGGCCATTTCATCTCTTATCAAGAGGCATCCCATAACAATTACATTTCAACATGTATTCCACTTTCCTTTCAACCATTTTTAACACACATGGTTCAAAATTTCATATCATAATCAATTTTCATGATACATCTCCAGTTCTATAATATAGCCAATATATGCAATATTACAATCAACTTCCATATCAAGGCAAGTTCTACAATATTTCCATAACCAAAACATTCACAATGTTTACAACTTAGACATATTTAATGATCTTAAAGTTCAACAGTAAAACAATATATAACTTATGTTCAAACATCCACAAAGGTCTGGATATTTCTCTCGGACCTCCAATTCACGTTCCCAAGTGGCCTTCCTCCACTCCGTGATGTTTCCACAAAACCTTTACCAAAGGAATAGTCTTGCCACGCAGGACTTGATCCCGCCTATCCAAGACCTGAACTGGTCTCTCCTCATACGAGGCATCCTCATCTACCTCTAAATCGGTCCAATCCAATACATGTGATGGATCCGGCTCATACTTCCGAAGCATACTCACATGAAACACGTCATGAACTCCGGAAAACTGTGGCGGCAAAGCTAAACGATAAGCGACCTCGCCAATCCTCTCAAGGGTCTCAAAGGGACCATAAACCGAGGGGACAACTAACTTCCCACTCTTCCCAAACCTCATCAAACCTCGCCTTGGTGATATTTTCAAGAAAACATGATCACCTACCTCAAACACCAAAGGTCTCCTCCTACGGTCAGCATAGGATTTCTGACGACTCTGGGCTGTAACAAGCCTCCTACGGATAAGTTCAACTTTCTCCGTCGTCTCTCTCACCAACTCCGGACCCAACAGAGGTGCGTCACCCACCTCGGCCCAACAAACTGGGGATCTACAAGGTCAGCCATACAAGGCCTCAAATGGTGCCATACCGATACTAGACTGAAAGCTGTTGTTGTAGGCGAACTCCACCAGTGGTAAGTGCCTCTCCCACGTCCCACTAAAGTCAAGGACACAACCCCGAAGCATATCCTCAAGGATCTGAATAGTACGCTCGGACTGCCCGTCAGTCTGAGGGTGATAAGCCGTACTAAAGGTCAACTTAGTGCCCAAAGCACTCTGCAAACTCTGCCACAACCTAGCAGTAAAACGAGGATCTCTATCTGAGATGATCGTCACTGGGACCCCGTGCAATCTCACTATATCCTGAATATACAAGTCGGCAAGATGATCTACCGAATCTCTCACGCGTATAGGGATAAAGTGTGCCGACTTAGTCAACCGGTCTACAACCACCCAAATAGCATCACTACCCCGCTGAGTCCTCGGAAGACCTATAACGAAGTCCATAGTGACATGCTCCCATTTCCACTAGGCAATAGGCAAGGGTTGCAACAAACCCGCTGGCCTCTAATGCTCGGCCTTCACTTGCTGGCAAGTAAGGCACTTAGACACGAAAACTGCCACATCTCTCTTCATACCCCGCCACCAAAACTGGCGACCCAAATCCCGATACATCTTAGTACCCCCCGAATGCACTGCGAGGCGCAAATGATGAAACTCTCGGAGTACTTCCTCTCGGCAAGACTCCGGTACAAACAAACGGTCTCAGTGTCTCACACTCAGGTTGGGATACACCGTCAAACCCTTCTCAACCTTCCCACTGGAGATTTTCTCTCGGAGGGATTCTACCTCAAGGTCACCTCTCTGTGCCTCTAACACTTTAGTCACAAGTGTAGGCTGCGCAACAATAGAAAACAAGGTCGCAACCTTAACGGATTCACCCAGAAGCAAATCAAACTCGCCAAGCGCCCCCAACATCTCCCATTCCCGGATGGCTATACAAGCTACATCACCTATGGATTTTCTGCTAAGGGCATCGGCCACAACATTGGCCTTCCCCGAATGATAATGCAACTCGAAGTCGTAATCCTCAATGAACTCCATCCACCTCCTCTGCCTCAAGTTCAAGTCTTTCTGTGTAAACAGATATTTCAGACTCTTATGATCCGAGAACACCTCGAATCTCTCACCATAAAGGTAGTACCTCCAGATTTTCAAAGCAAAGATCACCACTGCTAACTCTAGGTCATGGGTAGGGTAATTCTTCTCATGAATTTTTAACTGACGTGAGTCATAAGCTACCACTTTCCCTTCCTTGCATCAGCACACAACCCAAACCCTCCCGTGAGGCATCACAATAAACCGCATAACCCAACCCTCTCTCCGGAATAATCAAGATTGGAGCGGTGGTCAATCTAACTTTCAATTCTTGGAACGACTTTTCACAAGTCTCACTCCATACAAATTTGACTCCCTTCCGAGTCAGTCTAGTCAACGGTGAAGCTAACCAGGAGAAATCCTTCACAAACTAACGGTAATACCCAGCTAATCCCAGAAAACTGCGGATCTCAAACACACTCTTAGGCTGTGCCCAATCTTGCACTGCCTCAGTCTTGGATGTATCAACAGACACCCCTTCCCCGGACACCACATGGCCTAAGAACTTGACTTCTTCTAGCCAGAACTCACACTTCCCAAACTTGGCGTATAGCTTATGGGCTCTAAGCAACTCAAGCACCACTCTCAAGTGTGCCTCGTGCTCCTCCTCTGAAGGTGAATAAATCAGGATGTTGTCCACGAAGACGACCACAAAACAATCCAAGAATTCCCGGAAGATCCGATTCATCAAGTCCATAAAGACTGCCGGTGCATTGGTAAGCCCAAATGGCATCACCAGAAACTCGTAATGGCCATACCGCGTACAGAATGCCGTCTTCGGAATATCCTCCTCCCTGACCCTCAACTGGTGGTAACCCGATCTCAAGTCTATCTTAGAGAAACAACGGGAACCCTTCAACTGGTCAAACAGATCATCTATATGGAGCATAGGGTACTTATTCTTGACCGTAGCCCGATTCAACTTCCGGTAGTCGATACAAAGTCTCAAGGCACCATCTTTCTTCTTAGCAAAGAGGGCCGGTGCTCCCCACGGTGAAACACTAGGGCGAACAAAGCCCTTATCTAGCAGTTCCTGGAGCTGAACTTTCAACTCAACCAACTCTGCTGGGGCAAAACGATAAGGTGCCATGGAAATTGACGCCGTGCCGGGCACTAGATCAATAGAGAATTCTATTTCTCGATGAGGTGGTAAATCTAAGAGGTTCTCGGGAAAAACATCCGAATATTCACAAACTATCCTCGGTAGTACACTCTGGGCCTCATCACACTCACCACTCTCAAAGCTAGCAAGTAGACCACTAAGCTCACTCTGCCCTCGCGGACCATACCCCGGTGGCAAAACATTACCAACCCGGTCCCCCAAGAAATGGAAACACTCCCCGCTCACGGTACAACAAGTGATCCTCTGGCGGTAGCAATCAATAACTGCCCGGTATGACGACAACCAGTCCATACCCAAAATAACATCAAAGCCCTTCATGGTCATAACTACAAAAGGAAACGGAAGCCTATGATCGTCAACCTCTATATCACAACCCCTACATCCGTGTTTCAAAATCAACTCACCCCCAATAGGCGACACGACACAAATAGGAGACGCTAATAGTGCTAACTCCAACTCCAACACAGATGCAAATGCAGCAGATACAAAAGAATGAGACGCACCCGTATCAATCAATACACTAGCAACCGAGTTGCAAAACAGAAAGGTACCTCTCACTACTGATGGAGCCGGTACTAGATCCTGCGCGGTAACAGCATACACGCGCCCTGTAGGCCCTTGATCCACCTGCTCACCTCTAGGAGCAAACGACTGATGCACAGACTGGGAAGACGAAGCTCCCGGGTTGGCCCTCGAGGCTTGCACAGACTGAGCTGGCTGATAACTCTGCGTCTGCCTAGAACCAGACGCCCCTGAAGTGGCACTCAACTGTGGGCAAAACCTCTTCAGGTGCCCAGACTGTCCACACTGATAACATGACAAAGACTGGCCCCTGCCCTGACTCTGGCCTTGAGGTCTGGCTAAAGAAGAAGCAGCTCGCTGACCCCCTCCCTTCTGCGGGCAAACCGAAGACTTGTGACCCAGCTGGCCACATGCAAAACAAGTCAAACCTCCCTGACTACCTCTCCCGGAGCCTGCACTCGGTACCGGAAAAGTCGATCTCGCCAAACCACCTTGAGACTGCTGGGGGTTAAAACCCTTCTGTCTCCTGCCATCACCCTGGTCCTCTTGGCTCCTCTTGAAACCTTGTTGCTTCTCATCATCCTCCTCCTACATCATAATTTCTATATGAGCAGCCGCGTCCACCAGATGTCTATACTCTCGGATGTAAGACCCACCAACTCTCAACTTGAGGCCCCGTCTCAACTTTCGCTCAAACTCATAGCAACGGCGTTCCTCGAACGCCACTAGCTCAGGTGCAAACTTGGACAAGCTAGTAAAAGTAGCCTCAAATTCGGCCACTGACAAACCCTGCTGCTTAAGCCGGCTAAACTGGTCCCTCAGTTTCTCCCTAGCAGCTGCAGATAAAAACCCCCCCTGGAAAGCCTCTACAAAAGCCCCCCATGCACCACTAACACAGGCCTTCTCATACTTCCACCATTGACCCGCATCTCCCTTCAGCTGGAAGGATGCCAAGGTCACCTTTAGAGTCCCATCCTTGATGCCAAGCATCTCGAATGTCTTCTCCATCTATTCCAACCACTCATCAGCCTTAAGTGGCTCTTTCGGATCTCCAATAATTTCGTCCGGGTTAGACCGGAAAAATTTCCTCTTCAAGAAAGAAGGCCCTGCCTCTGCAACTTGATGCTCAGCTCTGAGAATACCCAAAGCTCCCACTATCTCTCGGGCCAAGGCACCCATAGCCTGCTGACCCACTGGCTCGGCCACATTAGCCTGACCAACTCCCTCCTGCATTTCCGGAACGTCATCCGGTAAAGGCGCCTCCTGCCTCCTAGGCCTACCACGCCTACCACCTCGTCCTGACATCCTATTAAAGGTAACAAAGACGTTAGCACATTCATAAATGTGCTGAAACTAAACACCCACGTCCTAATGCATGGACAGCTGTAATTCACTCCACGTAAGCACATAAGCACATAAGCACTTACGAATTTCATTTCCGGATAATGATAGTCCCGAGGCGTTACTAGAGTTCCGGTTAGAAACAGCATTGATCAAGTGCCTTTCCAACAAGACTCCCAGAAACCCAAGGATCCAATCAGCATCCTAAAAATTAAATCCCATACCCAAATAATCACATAAACATGCTATCACATAAACACATTACATTACACTTAAGTCTCTAACAAGCGAGACAAACCCATTGTGATACTAATCACTTCCCACGTACCCAGAGTATTCGAACCCGGTACGCTCTGATACCAAGTTGTAACGCCCTCAAAATAATACATAAAACCCATCACTAAAGACATGAATTTATACAAGAGAAATCAACTATTTCTATTCATCAGAGTAGTTCTTACAAAAGTATTACATGTTAACGACAAAAGCAAATGCCCTACGGGCATACAGTTTTCCAAGTTAACACTTGGTTATACACAAAAAGAGTACTAACTCTATACAAAAGAAGCCCTTGGCTTGATGTACATGTAATACAAACAAAAGAAACAAAAGAGTCTTCAACTCTCATCCTTATCATCCAAGCTATGTCCTTGGAGGTGGCATGCTACCAGTACCTGAAAATGATGTCCCGTATAGGGTGAGCTAACGCCCAGTAGAGATATGCTAAACACAGTATGAGCAATGACTAAGACATTAGCAATTGATAAATGTTCAATTCCTATAAATCAATTCATAACCCATTTCTTATTAACTTCACAATTTATATCAACGGTTCAGAACCTGGCCAACCACTTATATGAGACAGTGACTCATATGAAACATTTTCCATTTACAATAGATAAACATAATAGTTGTATCAACATCACAACAGATAAGCATACAAGCTGTATCCACTTTTCAACAGATAAGCGTATTAGCTATATCAACATTTCCAATGATAAACATATGAGTTGTATCAACACTTCCTTAGATAAGCATATTAGCCATATCAACACGTTAACTGAAAACCATATAAGCTGTATCAGTAGAGCCCATCCCCTATCTCCTCCCCATCAACAACCGGTTTAGAGGTCCATCCCCTATCTTCCCCTAAACTATGGAGTACATCTCCTATCTCCTCCCACACAACACAACATATATATATATACACAAAGGTCATATACATACTCAATCAACAGATAACATTAGTGCATTCTTTCATCCGTCATACTCTATGACTTATCCACTTGATTAGTTTCAATTTGCCTAATCATCATGCATTATCTACAACAATCAAAACTACCCTCCACCGGTAGCCCAAGCAAATGTTTCTAAACAGGAAATAAAAGCTCCAATAGATAAAATAACCATGTTTTCCAAAAATGAGCGATTAATAAAACCAACTCCACCGTTTCACAATATAATGAATCAATTTCATTAATTCCAATTTAATTCCATAAATCTATAACTTCCCAAATTAATTATACCAATTAATTTATATACAAAATTAGGGCTTTCTTCCCCAACTCTCAATATAAACCCATAGGTTCATATATTACTAACCAACACCCAAATCATCATTTTGAGACCCAAAATACAAGTTTAAGAATCAAAATGACAAACCCTCTATTATAACATTTTGAAACCCTAAGTCCCAAAATCAACCAACTTCAACACTTTATCAAAACAACCCAAAAGTCTATGTCAAAGACCATAGGAGTGAGTAGGAATCCCTACCTCAAAGATGGAACCCAATGAAGAAGATGAAGAAAACAGAAATGCTCCAAATCACAAATTTCTCGGATCAAAAGATAGCCCTCGACGATCAACAACCTTTTTGTAAAGGCCAAAGGTGAGGAAACAACTCTTACTAGATCAATCCCAAGAGAGAAGGGAAGGATTTAGAGAGAGAAGTTCTCAAATGGTGTTTTTGAAAAGTAAGAGAGAGAATGAGGTTGTAAAAAGTGATCTAAAAATGCCCGGCTGTGTACTGATATACGACATGTCCGCTCGAGCGGAAAACACAACGCTCGAGCGTCAAGAACAAAAATCTGGGTCCGCTCGAGCGTAAGAAGACCCCCTCGAGCGCCAAGACACAAGAATAATGTACATCCACTCGAGCGCAAAAGCCCGTCCGCTCGAGCGCATATTTCCCCCTCCCAGAGCTTACACCAACAATGTACTACCCGCTCGAGCGCCAACAAGCCCGCTTGAGCGCAACCCGCTCGAGCGCAGGAAATCCGCTCGAGCGTAGAAATCACATCTGCAGAAGTTTTGCAGAAAACAAAATACTGTGAGTGTGTAAATCCCGCTCGAGCGCAAGAAGTCCCGCTCGAGCGGACAGCCAAAAACGAAACCCCGCTCGAGCGCAGAACAACCCGCTCGAGCGTAACACCAAAAACCTGGGCAACTAGATTTGAGACTCAGGTTCAACCAACCTGTAACACACCTGTCCAAAACATCCCAAAACTCACACAAATGGAATTAAAGGACGACAACAAGATAGACACAACTACCAACTCCACGGAACTGAGTCCGGAGTACAATTGAACAGTAGAGGGAATACCGGGATCGCTATACTTAGGGTGTTAGTCATTTAGGGACACGGTTTTAGGCACCTAAGGAAAAACAATAAGGTATAAAGTACCATTAATAGTCTAATACGGCAAAAAATACTCAAGAAAATATTAGTTGTATGGCTACTGAAATAGGAAGGTTAGAATCTAAATTTGATCATAGTATGTACATAGATAAACGAAATAGTAATAATTTATTTGTTGTAACCTCTACTATTAATGGTATGTATGACTTACTTTCTTCTTGGTTTGAAAATATAGAAAAAACACAAAAATATAATCATATGTATATAGATAAGAAATTAGATGTTTTGCAGCAGACTTTAGTAAATGTGGAACAAGATGTTAGAAATTTTGATAATATAATTAACATAGATTTAAATGAAAAAACAAAAAAACAAATGGAAAATCTAATAACAAAAATAGATTTTCTAAGTGAATGTAACGAAGGTTGGGATCCTCCTGAGGATGCCTCAATACCTTGTCTATTTTATGGAAATGATGAAATAAACGTCATTGAAAATTCAATTTCTTCTCATAAAAAAAGAAGAATATGAAAATCTTGTTGAAGTTATCGACTATTGGAAAAAGCTTTACGCAAATCCAACATCAATTGTTGAAGAACACAACAGGTTGGTTACTCAAACTCAAAACTTATATTTATAAAATGAAAATTTGTTTACTCATTTTGGGCATCGAGTTTTTATAGATGATGAATTTGATGATGACTCATCTTCTCATTTCATCAAAGCAACTAGCGTGGTGATTAAAGAAGAACATACTTCAGAATCTGAAATTTCAGACTCTGAAATTTCTAATGAAGAAACTAAACCTGCAACTACAAGTAAAGGTAAAAGAAAAATAGATGAACCATTAAATCTATAAGAAGTTGAAGCAAAACTAGAATTTCATGAGTTCATAAAAACTACTGAACAAACGGTACCAGACACATCCACTAGCGAAATTAAACCTAGTGATCCTAAACCATCTTACCAAAGAAAAGATGATTTAACCAAAAATCTAGTAACCCAACACGGTACTTATTTGGATTCAACACATGTTGCTTTTAAAGATCAATTAAAAACAATTGATGATTGGGCATAATCCATATCTATTTTAATAACAAATTATAAGTCAACATGGACAAAAGAAAGATTCTTAGATTATATTGCAGTAACTTTATAAGGAAATTGTTTGCAATGGCTAAGGTAATGAGAAAAATCTGATTAGGAAAAAAACCATAAAAGAACTCTTTTATCAAACTTTTTAAGTTTTGATAAGATGTAAAGTGATTTTGTCACCATAATTAAACAAAATATTTGTGGTTATTTTGGAGAAATTAATTTGCAAGAAGATGCGAATTATGCTCTATCCAAACTAGAACCATGTAATATTTGTCAACTTGAAGAGTATGTGACATTATTCAAAAAATATTACTGTGTTCTAGATCCTCCACAAAATACATACTAGTTAGACCAGTTTTTTCATAAACTCCCAAACTCATGGGATGAATTAAGTTTCAAAACATATCCTAAATTTTTAGAGAAATTAGAAAAGAGTGATAATCTTGGATATAGGATAAACTTTGTCTTGAGACTAATAGCAAATCAGTGCTTAATGGTACAAGCAAAGAAACAGGTGAAAAATCAAATCACCAATTCCACAAAAGAAAAAATTGTTGTGACCAAATTTTATGAGAAAATTGGAAAATTCATTGCACACCTTCTTATAAAAGAAATTGTAAAATTAAAAAAAGAAATTTAAGTGGAAATCTTGGAAAAAGAAAAAAATTTCTAAACATAAAAAATATGTTAAGAAAAGAAAAATAACTTCTTTAAAAACATCTAACAAGAATTTTTTTTTGTAAATGTTATATTTGTCATGAAGGACACTATGCACCTCAATGTCCTAAAAGGAACAAGTGCTAAAAAAATGATAAAAGTTCTTGAAGAACAAGACTTTGAAATTTGTTTTGGTGAAGAAATTTCGGATACATAAGGAATATTGTATAAAATCCCAAGTGAAGAATATTCATCCGGTGAAGATGAAGAATACATCATCATGATGAATACAATTATAGAAAATCCTAAGGAGTAATCAGAAACACTTCGATTAGGAGATTATATTGATGAAGAAATTATCTTTTCCAAAGAACAATTAGCCAAGTATGAAAAACTTCAAGGAATTCGAAAAGAATAAATTTATAAAATTTTAAAATTCAAACCTTGGTCAGTAAGAATATTAGAGCAACATGCTGGAAACACCAGGGCTCAATTTACAAATGAAAGAAATGTCAATATAACCTTATTCGATAAAAAGGAAATTGCTAGATGGAAAAAGAATAATCCTGAATTAAGATATATTCATATAGAATTAATTCAAGTAAAAATCACTGCTTTGTTTAGACAATGTACTGACACTCCCATCTTAGCAGTCTTATTAGGTAAAAGATTTCATGATCCGATAAAAGCCATTATTGGAGTACAATCTAATTTAGTAAATGAAATAGTCTGGTTTAATATAAAACCAAATTTCTTTGTGTCAATAAATGATCCGAATATAGAAGACGTTGTTAGGGTTCGTCTAAAAACACAAAATATAGGAATGAAAAAAGATTTCTATGATCTTGTAATTCATTGGAAAACTATTGATGAATTAACAAGGCTACTTGAAACATCAATTAAACCAATTGATAAAACAATAGTTGACATGTGGAAACCCAAACCCTATGAGACAACAATTCAACCAAAACTTATAAATTAGTCAGATTTAGAAATTCCAAGAAATTGGTTAATTTCTGAATTAACAAAAGAAAGAACAAGAAAATCTGTTAGCAATGTCGAAATACATGCATTTGGTAATAATATGTATATAACAAATAGCAAATTAAAACAACCAGTACAAAATTTATTAACTAATTAGAAAAAATTCAGTAAACTAAAAATTGCACATGATATTAATAGTAGTAGTTCTCAAACAGAACCTATTGGTATTAAGACATGCAAGTTCCTATCATGCCAGGAACAAATCATACATTTGAAGAACAAAAAATGTTTCAAATCTATAATCAAACAAAATAGGATGAAGTAATATTTGCCCCCAGCCAAGGAAAGTGAAAATATACTTACGTTTTGGGAACTTTTAATTTTAAAGGCTATAAACCATATAGTCTTAGTGTTCTACTTGACACTGGTGCCACAATAAGCACATGTAGAATGAATGCTATACCTGAGGATAAATGGATTTTAATGAAACATCCCGTCTCAATTAAAGGAGTTAGTGGAGCTGACACCATAATTCTAAAAAAAAATAAAAATATAACAGTTTGGTTTAATTATAACAATTTGTTATTCCAAAAATTTTATGCTTCCCAAATATGCATGGAGATTTTATTCTTGGAAATAATTTTTTATTTGGATATTTACCAATAATGCTTGCTAATAAAACAATCAGTATAACTCTCAACTAGCAATTGGTAACAATTCCTTTGTTGGAACATCATCATTATATATGTGATCGAGAGTTCTTGCCAACTAAGCGTGGTGACTTAACACCATATATAAATACTCTTGATGAATCTCATTGGATTTATAAAATTTAACTGAAAATTTTAGTGACAATCCTTTGAAATTGTGACATCGTAGTCCACGATATTGTAGCTTAAAATTAAACGTTCCTAATATAATTATTAGGATAAAACCAATGATTTATACCCGCCAGGATATAGATGAATTCGAAATTCAAATTAATGAACTTCTTGAGAAAAACCTCATTGAAGTAACCACTAGTCCTTATTTATGTCCTGCTTTTATGGTTAGAAATCATGCATAAATTAAAAGAGGAAAAGCCAGAATGGTAATTAACTATAAAAGTCTTAATGAACATATAGAATTTGATGGTTATTATATCCCAAGAAAGGACATTTTGATAAACTTAACCCAAGGTTGAAAAGTCTTTAGTAAATTTGATTGTACGTTAGGATATTGGCAATTACAATTAACAGAAGAGTCAAAACCATTGATTGCCTTTAGTACTCTAAGAGGACATTACCACTGGAATGTAATGCCATTTGGATTAAATACTGCACCACAAATCTTTCAACGATGGATGGATTCTATTTTTAATGAACTTAAAGATTTTTGTGTAGTATATATAGATTACATTCTTATTTTTTTCCAAATCAATGGAAGTTGTTATCTTATTTTTTCCAAATCAATGGAAGAACACAAGAATCATCTCAGGCAATTATGTAATAAATTCCAAAAACACGGAATTATTCTCTCTCCTAAAAGGACAGAGGTAGCAAAAGAAGAAATAGAGTTCTTGGGATTAATCCTTACATCAACAGGATTAAAATTACAAGAACATATTATTTCAAAAGTAAAAGAATTTCCAGATGAATTAACTGAAGTAAAAAACTTCAATTTTTTTTAGGAATTCTTAATTATGGGAGAAATTACATAAAAAATCTAGCAAAATTAGAACTTCCTTATTAGCAAAATTAAAGAAAGATGTATAATTTTGCTGGTCAAAAGAGATACTAATTTAATTAAACAAATTAAAGAAAGTATTATAGTCATGCCTACAGTTTATTTACCTAAAAAAGAAGATAAACTTATTCTTGAAACAGATGCCTCAGATTTATGTTGGGGATGTGTATTAAAAGCAATACCTTCTCAATTTTGGACCGAGTCCAAAGAAAAAAATAGTTATGGAATTTAAAATAGAGAAAAACCTATTTCTATGAAAACTTAGAAACATGAATTGATTTGTGGATACAATTTTGACAAATTTAAACCTATTGAAATAAGATATATTATTTTTGAAAAAGAATTTTTAGCAAGAAAACTTGCTTTAAAAAGATTCCATATATGTCCTGCTCCTGAATGCTTTATTGTTAGAACAAACAATCAAGTAGTAAAAGATTTTTTAGTTAATAAGAAAAATATTGAAGAAGGTCGCTGGCTTCAATGGTATAATGAAATTGCTACATATACTTTTGAAGTTGAACATTTGAAAGGAACTAATAATTTTCTTACAGATTTTTTAAGAAGAAATCACTAAACCAGTATTTTCTCTTTCCAGCCATGAACAAAGGTAAATAGCCTGCTGAGTCCGATAAAGAATGGGTGACAATTGCCAAAAAAACAATCTCAAAAACAGAAAAAGTTTATGTTGTTTTTCCAAGCAAACAAGTTGGATTTACATAAATTGGAAAGATTGCAACACATAAGTTGTGAGATTCCTTAGAGCTTGTTATCAAGCATATTACAGTATCACAAATATAATGACTCCGGTTTAGACCTAACCCATTTCTTGTTTTTGAATCCAGGAATCTATATCCATAACTATTGTTCATTTCATTTTCACCTTGTTGATAGTTGAGTTTGGTTGTTTTGGAGTTACCGTTGTATTTGGAATAGGTTGAGAGTTAGTTTTTCAAAGTGTTGCTGCTCAGATTTTTGCTTGTTCGTTCGAGTGGTCTTTCTTAAGCTTGAGCGGTTTTTTACAATCTGCAAAACTTCTGGTGGTAGAATATCTTTGCTTGAGTGGTATTTCTTACACTCGAGCAGCCTTTTGCAGGTTTGAGTTTCTAGGAGGGGTCATTATGCACTCGAGCGGTGTCACTTCTTGTGTTTGATGCTTGAGCAGCATTTTGGTTGCTCGAGCGATCTGCGTGTATATCAGTTCCTAAAAAGGGTTTTCTGAGTCACTTTTTCATTTCTCTCTCTCTATAAACATTTCAAAACCCTAGATCTTCACTCTTTCGCTCTAGTTCGTGTATTTAAGCCCTAAATACGCCCAATCTATTGATTTATTCACCTTATTCATTTGGAGAGAAAGGTAGCGCTCGTCGAGAGCTTCATTTTAATTGGAGGAGATATCATTTTTGGCTCCGCCAAACTTTAACCCTTGCTCTCTCTTGCCTTCTAATATTGAGGAGGGCTTTCTTTAACCTCTGGTATGATTTTTACCTTAGTTATATGTCCATCGAAAGAACCTAGTGATTTGGGGATTTTTGGTTAAACCTAGGGTTTGATTTGGAATTGAAAAATAGGAGTTTTCAAATGGGTTCTTGAGAAAGGTTATGGAGATGTGTTTATGATTGAAATATGTTAATATAGTGGATTTCTTTACTTCAAATTAAATTTGAAAATAAAAGGGATTTTGGTCTAAAATCATGGATATTTAGTTATGAAAGAAAATGGAAAATGGTGTTGGGTTTTGAAATAATGGAACAAATGTGTATGTTGATCATGATGGTCGAGTTGGATATGTAATATCACTCCTATCTTGAAAATGATGAAGTTATATCTTTGTTTGGAAATTATCTGTTGTATAGAAATATTTGTTTTGGGTTATCGGTGAAGGATAACTTTAATTGTTGTAGAAATTGCATGAGAATTAGGTGAATTGAAAATAATTACTCATACATCTTGCATTGGCCATTATATCACACTTAAACATTGAAAATGTTTTGTTTTGAGAAAAATGGGTAAATATCTTGGTGAATCTGATTAGGGGGTGTGGTTTTGGTTGTTATATTGGCCTGTGTGTCCTTAGTGAAAATCTAGGAACTTACGCGGTTAGGTGTCAATCCTTCCAGTTAATACCTATAAAATGGCTTTGGTAGTGTTTGTGTAACCTACTGACAGACACGTACCTCTAGATTCCCAGTGTTTTGTATCCACTGTCTTGTTTTCTGATATAAAAGGTTATTTTCTTGAATTGATATATAATCTGGCATTACATTGTTTTGAGGAGGAAATGTGAACCGTTTGAAAATTGGTATGTATATGCATTTAGCTTATGACTTTGTTAAGATTCATATATTGTGCTAAAGTATCTCTATTGGGATTTAGCTCACCTTATGTAAAAAACAACTTTCAGGTGTTGATGATATGCCTCTACTAAGGACATAGCTTCGGAGGACTTGGAGCAAAGAGCTTCATTTTGTTTATTTTGATGTAATTATTTTTGTATAAGCATTTGGTTGTAATTGTATTGAGATGAACCCATTTTGATGTACCCAAGTGTCGACTTAGAAAGATGTAGCCATTCGGGCATATAATTAGTTGGTTTTCTTTTATTTCAATGTTTGCACCCATGTCATATGCTATAGATTTAGGATTTATGATTTATGAGTGTATACACACATATGTCATCTTTTGTATGATCATGAACTATGAATGGAATATTAAATATGATGTTATTAATCAATTGTAAGGAATATTATGAGATCAGTTATTGTTATTATTTTGGGGCGTTACAACTTGGCATCAGAGTTACCAGGTTTGAATACTTTGGGATCGTGGGTTGTGATTTTTTAACCACAGTGGGTTATCTCGCTAGATGGTATTAGAAGTAGACTTAGTTTGCTATGTGATAACATGCTAATGTGACTAGATGAGTATGAGATTTAATTTCTAAGATACTGGTTGGGTCTACAAGTTTCCAGAAGACTTGTTAGAAGAGCACTTGATCATTGCTGTTTCTAACTGGAACTCTAGCAATGTCGTGGGATGATCATTATCTAGAAAGGAAGTTCGATTGTGTTTATGTGATTAGGTGCTTATATGGAGTGAATTATTTGTTGTTTACCATATTAGGACGAGTGGATTAGCTTTGGCACATGTGTAAATGTACTAATTTATTTTATTACCTTTATTAGGATGTCAGGACGTGGTGATGGTAGGCATGGGAGGCGTAAGCGGCAGGAGGTGTCGTTATCAGATAATATTTCGACGCAGGAGGATGGAGTTAGTCAGGCCAATGTGGCCGAGCCAGCAGGTTAGCAAGCCATAGGTGCTTTGGCCTATGAAATAGCTGCAGTTTTGCGAGAATCTATAGACATTCTCAGGGCTGAGAATCAAGTCCATGCCCATGTTATTGAAACAGGGCCATCTTTTTTAAAGAGGGAGTTCTTCTGATTGAATCCGAAGAAGTTTTTCGGGGGATTTGAAAGAGCCACTAAAGGCGGATGAGTGGCTTGGGTAGATGATGAAAACGTTCAAGATGCTTGGCATTGAGGATGACAATTTGAGGGTGACCTTGGCATCCTTCCAGCTGAAGGGAGATGGTGAAAGTATGTGCAAGGGCACATTGGGGGTGACTTGGGAGCCCTTTGTCAACACATAGGACAAGTTTTTGCCTTCCACTACAAGGGAGAAGTTCGAAGATCAGTCCCTGAAGCTCAAGTAGCTGACCACACCTGTAGCTAAGTTTGAGGCTACTTTTACTAGCCTCTCTGGATTTGCATTGGAACTCAAGGTGATTGAAGAATGCTGTTGCACCAAGTTTGAGAAGAGGTTGAGGACCGAGCTCCTTCTCAAGGTGGCTCGGTCTATGACTAGGGATTACAGTCACCTTGTGGAGGCGATGACTCACCTAGAGACCGCGATCCAGGCAAAGGAAAAACGGATGAGGGGCTCTAGACAGAGGAGTCAAGAGGTTTAGGAGAAGACGCGGGACAACAAAAGGCATAGGGGTTCCACCCCACAGTAGTCCCAGGCAACACAGTTCAGATTCAATTTCCGTATACCGAGTTCTGGTTTAGGAAGAGGTAGTTAGGGTGGGATCACTTGTTTCGCGTGTGGTCAACTGGGCCACAAGTCTTCAGTTTGCCCACAGGGAAGATGAGGGTAACAGTCTGCACTATCTTCAACTTGTCCTCAGAGCTAGAGTCAGGGGAGATGGAAGCCACCTACTTGAGGAGGTTTTGCCTTTAAATAAGTGGTACATCTGGTGCGTCTGGCTTGAGATAGACACAGAGCCATCAGCTTAGCAATTCAGCATAGACCTCAAGGGCCAATCATGTCACGCCCTGGATTTACATGGTTTGGCTCACATGAATAAACCACCCAACGATGAATAGTAGATAACAACTCTCATGCAAATGAATATAATATAGTCACACAATATATATGTTTATTCGATTTTATACATTCCTAGATACAACATCTGAGTCGAATGGATGTTTTGTCACTAAAACATACATCGATGTTATAAAGTCAAATTAGATGCCCTAAGGCTTACATCATACACAAGGGTGTAACTCTTACAAGAATAGCACACGGCCAATAAATAACATAAATGACCATTGGCCTGCAAATAAAAAAACCACCCTACACGGTTCCGAACACAACTTCACGTCTCAGTCCACATCCACACATGTACACCTGAAAAACATTTTCAGCCACATAGGGTGAGCATGAAGCCTAGTAGAGAATATTTCAAAAACTAAACATGCTTCACCAGCATAAATGATCATGATGCAATACATATATACAATATGCCCCAGTACATTTTCAAATCCATTTGATTTCTCAGCGAAACCCTTTCTTTCCAATTTCCAGGACATTACGTGTAATCAAAACGTTTCCCAAGTTCAAATCATTCGTTTGATATAAAATCCTTTTCCAAAATAAACGATCCAGGTATCTCAATACCAACCAGCAAATATATTGCTAAATCAAATGCAAATACATCGCTAGACAATAGCAAATACATTGTTGAAACCATTTTCCAAACATCCTGTTCCAAACCAACATAATAGTAAATAAATGGGTGAATCTCCAAAACAAACACAACCTTTCATGGATATTTCATCCGCAGGAAACCGTAAAACGGCACCCATGTAATCGTAGGCTATACAAGCACTACTATTGCCATTTTAAGAATATTTCGTCTGCGGAAATTAACACCCATATATATACGGGTTTTTCGGGACTTTCATCATGGACACACTGGCCAACTTATTTGATGTAATAATAACTTTCTTCCAGATTCACCATTTCATTTACCATTTTTAATAGTACAATACATGTAACTCACAATAATGTTTTTCCAAAACAATGAAAAAGTTCCAAAACATAATGTAAGAATTTCCAAAACCTTTTTTCAAAACATATAGTTTCAATTTCCAAAATCCATTATATACTCCACAATGTGAATGATTTCAAATTGCCTATCCACATGCAATTTCTAACACACGGCAATGCTATCCTCTGCCGAGTTATCTCTAATGCAATAATCAAAAGATATAAATATAGATATATTTTTCTAAAAGTGTAACAGCAACCATTTCTAAAATCCCACAAATATTTTCTTTCCATCTCTTGCAAAACCAACATCATTTTTCATTGTTTCCATCACAAGCCAAAACCCATGGTTCTAGAACAAAACCTCATTTTCCTGCAAAATCACCATGTCAACATATTTCAACACCAATACAAGATCATCACCTGTTTCAAGAACTCATTTGAAAATCTCTCTTTTACATTTCAAATCCAAACCCAAGTTTAACCTAAAACACCCAAATCCATAGATCTTTTGAAATAATAAATAAGTAGGGTAAAGATCATACCCAATGACTGCCAAACATAAATAACAAAATAGGTCACAAGTATACTACCGAACTCATATTGAGTTTAAGAAATAGACCCTACCTCTTGAAGCGAAGAGGAGAACTCAGAAAAACTCAAAGTCGATGAAACCACGAAACTTTTGGATCAAAAGAAATCCCTTGATGAGAACTACAATCTTTCTCAAAGGACCAATGTGAAAAGATATCTCTAACCAAGTAGATCTAAAGATCTAAGTGAAAAAAGTTGAGTTTCTAAGAGAGAGAGAGAGAGAGAGAGAGAGAGAGGAAAAAGTGAATGAGAAAAGTGTGATTGGGGCCTATTTATAGTAGTAGAATAGTAGCCTTCAAGTCAAAGAAAAGAATAAGTCAAATCCCCAAAAGTAGAGCCCCAAAACCGAACCAAAAATCTAAAAATTAACTCACAGGGGTTGACCCTTCAGACAGTGGTGTTGACCCTCAGGAAGAAAAGTTGAGACACCAATGTGTGTAGAGAACAAGGGTCAACCCTTGGAACCAGTGGTGTCGACCCTTTATTTCAGAATGCAACCCAGAACAAAATAGCAAAAGAAGGGTCGACCCATAGAACCCTTGGTGCCGACCCTATAAACTAGCAAAGACACCAATGACATGGAAACAAGGTGGTGTGGACCCTTAGGAAGGATAGTGCCGACACCATGATAGATTTTCCAAGTTCCCAAAGAAGTTTTCAACATGAACAAGCGTGAATGAATAATCCCAACAAGTTTAAATTGAATCGTACTCCTCCAGAACCAAAATACAACAACTCCAAAGACTCGCAAAATGAAAATAAACAAATTAAATACTCTCTCCAATAGTTTAAAGGACATAAGTGCTATAACCTCCCCTCCATAGGAAATTTCGTCCCCGAAATTTGAGAAAGGCCAAAACCAAAAAGGCCACCCAATCTATAAAAGAAGCACAACGCTAACCCAAACTTAGATCTATTTAGGGATATGTCTCGGTCCAACACCTTGAGGCCCCAAAGGCACACGAACACCAAGAATGGTAAGAAAACTTCACTGATGACCCTTCGATCTACATAACTCGTTGTGGTCTATGAGACTAGAAACAATAACTACCACAACAACAATGACAACAAGACTCTTCGGACTCAAAGACATGATCTACGCCTTAACCACCGACAATACTCAAATCGCTACACCTAGTGATTAATGCTCGACCACGGAGAATAAGAAAGCTACTGGCACACAAAGCTCCAAATCAACTCTCTCATAGCACGAAAACATAAAACAAAACATGATTAATCCTAACAACGTTATGGCACATCAATGCCCGACAATTCCAAGCCCGTGCAAAATAAACACATACCACATAGCTAGCAACTCAGGCTAGATCAAAACAAGTCTCCCAAATACAAGATAAAACACAACCCATTCAGGTTAAAGAAAATTCCTTATTTTTCCCAATTTGTTTCAAAGCACTTTGCTTTCCCAAAAGATGTTCAAACTCGCACCGTCACAACCCAAATACATTTTCAACTATCCACAGCAAAACTCAGGGATTTTCAAACTATTTTTCCAAAAACCACAAGTGTTACTCATAACACCAAAATCAGTTTCATTTCAAAATATTATTATTTTATTATTTTTGTTCAATACAACTTTTTATTAAACCAAAAACTTATATCTTAAACCAAACTTGTTTTAGTTCAAGAAAACTACCCAAGGCTACAACACCAAAAGAAAATTTTTGTTTTCCTCAAAGTCAGTCCTTTTCTCTCCCCTAGTGACTCACAACACAGTCACCCAATAAAATTCATCACACCCGTGGCGACGCCACAACATCAACACCAATCTCCATGGTAAAAATCCTTGGAAAACTTTTTCCAAAGTGCCAACAACACAATATAACATGAGTAAAGAAATTTCACATCCACCAATCACACAATGGTATAAAAGCATTCACATGACCAAAGTTTACAACGATAACCCCAAACAAGTTACCATAAGCTCAAAACAATATCCTAACTGTCCATATAGGACTTACATACCACACGATGACACCGTGAAATTACACAATCCTCAATTCCAACCTCTTTCCGATGTGACTATATGTCAACCAACCCAAATACTAACCAATCAACTATCCAACACCACTATCCCACATCAGTCTTCAAACACCAACATACCACTTAATTTCACATAACCCAACATCAACACTAACACCTTGCCCAACCTTACTAACTCTAAAATGGAGTTCCATACAGAACCTCACATGTTCATTGAATCCTTTCGGATTCCTCAAAGTTAACCTACAATACTCTGGTTCTCAACTCACCCATCATACATATGCCTATGTGGCATACACATCCTCACTTCACATTTGAGTTTGAAATGGACCTCTGAAGTTAAAATACAACACACCCCCTCAAGTCAATGCATACACCAACCTTTCACACCATGCACACAAAGGCCATTAAGGTCAAAACAACTCTGATGGAGTGCACCAATCACTCTACACAATCTAATTGCTTCACTCGAAGTTCCACTATCCAAACAAACAACAAACAACAAACACCACACTCAAGTGACCCAGCACTATTGAACATTAGACCATTCTCAACAACACATTAAGCACACTATTGCTACACCAAAGCAACCTCCCAGGATAGTTCCATGACCAATCCCCTTCGATACAACATCGCAGAAACCCCAACCATCCATTGGTATACACCACACAAACAAAACCCATTACTTACTACACAACATCTCCACCATAACCCCAAATGGGTTATCTCAACACTAATGCCCTCACTCCACCAATGTACTCATAATCCCGACCAAGTTCACAATAACGAGTTTCATATATTTATCTTCTCGTGCCAAGCTAACTCGCAAAGCCTACCACATTACAACGCTACTGACACCACGTCACAACCCAAATTGAGCAACAAGTAAACACAACACCTCCATCCATCAGTGACTAAGAAAGTCAACTCTTTAATCCACATTCTATCCCATCACCCATTATACAAGTACAAAAAAAAAAAAAAACTAAGTCTCCTAGTCAATCTACCAGCTGCTAATACTTACCGAACAATTACCCTGAACCAAACCCTAGCACATACACATGACACTTACAAGGTTTTCAAGGTCATACTATCCTAACTCCATAGAAGAACAAAGAAGTTCTCAACCTTCTTCACTTGAGTCATAGAACACTACATTGACAGCTACTTTCTCAACCAGCCTGGAACGTTATGTGAGCCACAACACGGCCCATCTTCGAAGACAATCACCTCATCACCGTCATTCCAAACCTCGACCAATAAACACTAAACCACTATGACCCTGTACATAGGTCACGTACCAACCATGGGTTACATACCCGACCAGTCCATCTGAAAACATCCCTTAATTTAACCAGAATTGAGGTACACATCTCTCGCACTCGAATACAATAAATAAATTCTAGTCCTTAGTAAATGTCCTCAGTACCACTGCCCAACGTACAACACAAGGTGCTCAAAACACACCAACCACCAAAGACTAATAACTAACAGTACGGTAAGAGACTAACATCCTTTCACAAGAAACAACCAACCAGATGTAGACGCGCTCTTGGGCTTTGCTACTACAGTTTGGACTTAAATGTCACGGTTCTGAATCTAATCCCGCAAAGTGCAATGCGAGACCGATAAATCCCCAAAGAGTCCAAATCCGACAAATTGTTTTGGAAAACTGATTTATAAGAAAGAAGTGCCAAACATTGACTGCTTTGCCAGATACAGAGTCGCCACCTAAATATTTATTTTGGGGGAATTTAGGAAACCCTGACTCGTGCCTAAGGCCACGTGTCCGTCATCACCAAAGTTGTCTCGGCTCGGGAACTTGGGAACGATTGGGGAAGGTCATCTATGAGCACCCCCGCTCGCCCGATCAAAGATCGGCCTATACTAAGCATGATATCTTGTTTTTGAAAACACATGCGTTCTTATTCCGGTTAACTAGCTAGAATTACTATGTGATGCGCACAACACACAAGTATAGACTAGATCGCCTAATTTGGAACAAAGCATCGCATATCCGTTCGTTTGGAAAGGGTTTGAAGTTTGCTACTCGTAAGTAGGTTAAAACACGGATTTTAATGAATCGTTCCAATTCAAGTAATCCAACCTTCACCCACAGGCATTCAGGCAGTTATATCACATAAGCAATTAGCCTCATGGCAAGCATGTTGTCATGGCAACACTTACACACATGCAAGATACTAAAGCATAAACACTCACAGTGTACTCCGAGCCAAAACAAGAAAGTAGTTAGTAATCATGTATGATCCTAGCTCATGTTAAGATGGCTAATGCAACACATGCAAAGTGCAACTAGAATAGGCTTGGCTAATCTAAAATGGCATGTGAGATGCAATACTTTGATACATGTATTCAAGTAGGAATTGAAATACAATGCAGTTAGTATGATGCGCCGAGCCCGGTGCATGCAATACAGATGGATGGATGCAAACATGCATAGCACAGGGATGCTAAATGAAACGTGCCCTAGAACTAACCACTGAAAGCAGGTAAGTAAAAGGGAGAAAGAAGTGGGGGTTAGAAGACATGCATCACATACACGCACGCTTATTACACAATTGCGCCCTCTCGATGAAGGGACCGAAAGAATAATACAAATCAATCTAATTAACTAAATAACAAGATAATTAATTAATTACACAACCAAATCGAAATAAATAACTATTCTAAGTTATTAAAACATTGAAATGGCCACAAGACAAGGGATGAATGCATGCTCAGATAGCTTTGCTCAGAAATCCATCGCTATGCTTCATGTTGCCTCTGTTTGCACTGCTCTGTACCTCTGAAAATTGTGCCAGCTTCCGTCACATTTCTGAACCACCTTGTGGGCATACTGAGAGGCCATCGGCCAAATGGAAAGGCCATCGGCCAAGAGAATGGTGTCATTGACCACTAATAAGGCTCTCGGCCAGGAATAGTTAGCCGATCGGCACTAAATATGGTCGGTCGACCATTTCTTCCTGCAGACTGCTCTTGTTGCTGCAACAGAGGACAAACAGAGCATGGCAATGCATTTACAAGACAATGTTTGCACCACCACCCTCCCTATCATGTCATGAGCTCAAGGGAGTATAATCCTCAACCCTCAGACCATCAATCACGCTTTTTAATGCATGATGGCCAAAGGAGCCAAGTGTGCAATTCGATATCAAATGAAATGCACAAAACACATAAGGGGCCCCAACCTCTATCATGCTTGATCAAGAGGCAAGGGAATGCACACATAATGCAATGCAACCTAAGCATGCAAGCAAGCATGCAAACAACTCAAGCATGATACAAATCTAATGCAACATGAGCATACAAGCATACAATCTGCAATAGGCATAGAACCTAAATATGTAAACAAGCATAGCATGCAACAACATGCAAAATGAAACAAGCATGCAACAACATGGTAAGATGGACTTAAACCAAAATGGGCTACTCTCAAACATGCCCAAATCAGTGGCCAAAGTGCTATGAAAATGAAGACAAAGGTACATACAAACATGCATGCCAATTGGCCTATCACCTAGGCATAAGAGGGCAACTTTCAAGAACACTTAAAAGGGGACAAATATGGACATGTGACAAACATGGTAAGCTTGGAAATCATGCATGGAAAGGTGCCAAACCAACCAAACAAAACAAGCAAATTATGCAAGAAGGCTCAAGGCTTAAGGATAGCCAAGGGGTTCAAACCAAGGCCACGCAAGACAACCCCAAAGGCCCAAGGGGACCTAAAACAGTCCCAAGGCAGGTCCAAACAAGACCAAAAACATGCTCCAAACTAGCCAACACAAGCTAGAACACAATGCCAAAAGCATGAGGCATGCAAGGCTACAAAAGGGGTGTTACACTACACCTATCAAAACCAAACATGGCATGACATAAACCAATAAAAACAGAGTTACGGCATGGTAAAACAAGAACAAAACCCCACTTAGATGGCATCCCAAAGACCTAAACATGATGGCATACACAATGACCTATTCATGAGGCATAAAACATCAACTCTTTAAAGCATTAAAGGAGTCACAAGTGCAAGTGTTTAAGCATGAAACATGGACTAAAATAGTATAACAAATGATGCCAAATCATTGAAATGGTCCAAGTAAAGCATGCTAGTGACTTGGACACTCAAAGCTAACAAGCTAGATTGCATGGTAGCTATACAAAGCATGGCATATATGGTCAGAACAATGCAAAATAGAGCTTTAGTATGTTAAAACAAGGCTAAAAGCTTCTTGGAGTTGAGCCAAAATCATGCTAGAATGACATGTTACAACATGATGCATATTAAGGCAAATGAGGGGATTGCAAGACAAGTATATGGAGCATGTAAGAGGCCATTAAACCAACTTGAAACAGAGGTATATCATGGCAAAATAACACCAAATACTTGCTGAAATGGAGCTAAAACAAGCTAAGCAAACATGCTACCAATATAAGCTATTTATACTAGCATACAAGACAACAAGGAGAGGGGATACCCTCTCCTATTTAGGACCTCAAAACTACTTTTTCACCACTGAAAAATCCTCTGGATTTCAGTGGTAGAAAGTCCATGCAAAGACAAGAACAAAGGCCAAAAGAGATGGCTCCAAACAAGGCCTAACAAGGCCTAAGATGGGGGAAACAACCCCAAACCAAAAGGAGACCTTAAACAAAGATCTAAAGCATCAAAAATTAGAACTTTTGTCAGTTAAGAGTTAAGCTTAAAACGATAAGAAAATAGGTCTAAAAGCTTAAGCAAGAATGGGGGTTTAAAAGCAAGTATGCTCACCCTTGAAGAACACTTTCAAGAACAAGGCTCCAACAACTTTTCCAAGCTCAAACCAACCCAAGAACTCTGAAATCAACCTCAAAGGACCTCAGCTCCAAGAGGATGGTGTTCTAGTGTGTGTTTGTGTACAATAGTAAGACAATACTACACTTTTGAGTACAAAACAAGGCTAAACAAAGAAGAATAGATACAAAAGTATATCTATCCCTCAAGACTCAATTTTCTGAACCCTTGAGGAGGAAGGAGATGGTTCTCTCTTATAGAGAACCAAAAGCAAAGCTTCTTGAGAAAGCTAAGCAAAGGGGCAAATCCCTCCATACACGTGTATGGAATGAGGGAATTATGCATGCTAGTTGTGATAGCTAGCATAAAATATCTGCATAAAGCAGATGAATAGGGTTTGGCCAGAAAACATGGCCGATCGACCAACACAAGGGCCGATCGACTAAAATGAGTGTCGATCGGCCAACACTTTTGGCCGATGGCAAGAAAACAAGGCCGATGGCTTCAAGCCTTGGCCAATGGGTTCAGGGGATGGCAAACAAGCCACCCTCTTCCCTCAGAAGCAAAACACAAGTGTTTGGTCCACAACCAAGCACAAAATAGACAAGTTGAGAGATCTTGAGGCAAGGCGCGCGACCGAGGCCTCCGGGAACTCAAAACGAACATAGGCATGGATGATCATCGAGTGTTCAAACGATAACATCCAAGTCTTGAGGATAGTAAAAAATGGGGTGTCTACAGTTGCCCCTCTTTGACAGAACTCGAAAGTCATAAAAATGACAGGAGTGAATGTCAAAGCCCAGAGACGACTCATTTTTGACAAGGCCGAAGACTTAGAGAAGCATACAAGATAGCAAGATATGTGCCCGAGTGCGGGGAAAAATGCGAAGGACATGCACGGTGCCGAACATAACTTATGATCACGCAAAGGCAACTGCAACGAAGCATAACATGCAATAGTTTTAAGACAGCGAATTAGAACCAAACTACATTACATGCAGAAAGGATGTAAGAGAATTATTCAATTCTCACTACGTCTCACGCGGAGAATACAATACCGTCCGGTTCGTCTGGTCTCGCCAACTTCAAATGAACCGTACATATAATATCGTGCCTGCGAAAGAAAGAAACTTAACTGGTACAATATCATTAGAAACATGCATAACAATGCAAGTGAAAAGTGCGTGACAACGCAAGTGAAGTGTGAAGTGCATGACAATGCAGGTAGAATGTGCGAAACAATGCAAGTTAGAGAGGGTGCGAAACAACGCAAGTAGAACATGCAAAACAACGCAAGTTAGAGAAAGTGCGAAGCAACACAAGTTAGTGAAGTTGCAAGACAATGCAAGTTAGATGGGTTTGCAAAACAGTGCAAGTTAGATAGGTTGCAAAACAATGCAAGTTAGATAAGTTGCAAAACAATGCAAGTTAGTGAGTTTGTAAAACAATGCAAGTTAGCGAGTTTGCAAAACAATGCAAATTAGTGAGTGCAAAACAATGCACAAGTTAGTAGGGGTGCAAGACAATGCACAAGTTAGTGGGGTGCAAAACAATGCACAAGTTAGTGGGGTGCAAGACAATGCACATAACGAGCAAGACAATGCAAGTTATAGGGGATGGAAAACAATGCACATAATGAGCAAGACAATGCCAGTTAGGAAATGCATGACAATGCGAGGTAAGAAAAATGCATGACAATGCAAATGGAGCATGCGAGACGACACATGTAATGAAATGCATGACAATGCAAGAAAGGCTTGCATGACAATGCATGTAATGGAATGCATGATAATGCAAAAGAGGCGTGCATGACAATGCGAGGTAAGGAAATGCATGACAATGCAAATGAGATGTGAGACAACGCATACACGACAATGCAAATGAGATGTGCATGCCAATGCAAATGAGGAAATACATGACAATGCAAATGGGATGTGCATGACAATGCAGATGAGGAAATGCATGACAATGCAAATGACGTGTGCATGACAATGCAGATAAGGAAATGCATGACAATGCAAATGACGTGTGCATGACAATGCATGTACTGAAATGCATGTCAATGCAAATGAGATGTGCATGACAATACAGATCAGGAAATGCATGACAATGCAGATCAGGAAATGCATGACAATGCAAATGAGATGTGCATGACAATGTATGTACTGAAATGAATGATAATGCATGTAACATAATAAGATGTATGATGATGCAAATGAGATATGCGAAACAACGCGGATGGAGGGGCGCAAGACAATGCGACCTAAGGGATGTGCATGACAATGCAAACATGGCATGCGCGACAACGCATAAGAGATGTGCATAACAATGCAAGCATGGTGTGCGCTACAACACATATAGTACGTGCATAACAATGCAAGGATGGTATGCGCTACAACGCATATAGTACGTGCATAACAATGCAAGCGCGAAATGACGTATAACCAATGCGCGCTCATTATAAACACGCCAAAACGTTGTAATGCAACATATTTAAAGCAATTTCTGAATCTCGCAAGAGACAAAAAGATACGAAAAAGGATACACCTCGTACGTATCAAGTGCCGCACTCGGAAGGCACGATTCGAGGTCAATACAAAGGCTGGTTGAGCTTCAAAAGTCTACTTTCTTGCACTGTCTTGAGAGATGAAGGTCCCAAACCACATAACTGACCCAAACAAGGGTGTGGGAGGTGCATCGACCACAAGGGGAGTCCATCGGCCACCCATCGGCCACAAAATAAGCTCATCGGCCAAACATTTAGCCGATCAGCTAACAATTTGGCCGATCGGCCAAAAATGGCAATTTCGGGGCAATTTTGTCTTTTAGCTACGGGTCTTTAAATATAAGGTTCCAAACCTTATATCCTCACTTCCTCAAGCTCGAAAATCCTCCCCCTTTCTCTCTAGGTGATTTTTTTCGCCTCGATCCATGTTTTTCTGTTGTTTTCGAGCCTTTTCCATCATTCGATTCACGAAACCCTTCCCGTTTCGCACACTTTGAACCGATCGAAATTCGATTTCGGTGTCCCTTTCTTGGTTTCCACCACTTGGGGTTTGTTTCCCCTAAGTTATACCTCGATCTTCGTGCCTTTTCTACACTCCGACCTTTTCCCCATTTTTCACCCTCTCGGGGTTGACTTTTGGGTTGACTTTTCGCATTCTTGCTTGTTTTTCGCATCCTTAGCTATTTTTGTACTTTTCTTAAGATGGCTGACAAAATTCCACGAGGTGGGACTCCCCCTGTCACACCCCAAACTCGCCCCTAAAAGTTTTGGGCATGACCTATTCAGAAACGGACACTTAACCTGTTATACATAACATATGGGGCCTAAGCGGAAGTATTATCGATATAAAATAACAAAAAACATCATCCATTGAGCTACCACTACCATGCCAGGACCGCACACATTGCATTAGGTACACAATATATATAGAAACATACACCCGAACTTCGGTTACACACTTATACATTCATACTTAGACCCACAATTGGGCGTGTAACGAAAATATTAATGAAAGACAATCAAAGCATAAACCAATAATCTAGTAACACTTTACAAAATGCACGGGCTTCAGTTAGTGCCTGGACACACAGAAGTTGACAAAAGAGACGAGCCTTAAGGGTCAGGACTGGACTCCCGGTTGATTACCTACAGAAGCAGACAAAATACAGAATGAGCGAAACTCAGTAAATAATAGTACATAAATAATGTAATGTTCAACTAGAATAATAAAGTATGTAACTGCAGAAGCATATGAGTAACTACATTCTGTAATTATTTTCAAAACAGTCATGGGTCCAGTTTTCTTAACAGAGTGGCTTAAAGCCCAGTATGTACAGAACAGCCACAGGCCTACAGATACAGAACGACCATAGGTCCAGAAATATTAGAATGGCCACCAGCCCAGAAATATCAGAATGGCCATCGGCCCAGAAATATCAGGACGACCATCGGCCCAGAAATAACAGAACGCATAAGCGTAGGGTAACAGAACGCATAAGCGTAGGGTAACAGAACGTATAAGCGTAAGGTAACAGAACGTATAAGCGTGGGGTAACAGAACGCATAAGCGTAGGGTAACAGAATGCATATACATCCCATTTTCTTGTTTCAATGCCACTGACTAGCAGATAACAGAATGGTAACATTAATTATCAATAGCAAACAAAACATAAGGTAGACATACTTGTTTCGTAATTAACAGAACCTTAACATTACCAACAATCCGAAGGTACATGTACCATTACATCAACAGGCCAGAACAATTCATATCATAACATGAATTACATAACAATGTCGGTGATACACAATTCTTTTCTATTAACTAACTTCACAGTGTTAATAGTTTGTATGCAATTCTTATCCAGAATCATAGATAAGTCTTAGGATGGTACATTGACAATAATCATTAGCCATATCCCAAAATACGGAGTGGGTTCAGAGTCATACCGATGTGTGCTAACTCTTTCAATGTTCACATCAATTTCCAACAACACACATGTTAATATATTAGCTCATGAAAAATAGAATGTTGTTAACAATATTTCTTAACGGTAAACAATGTACATTTGTAGTACTATTACTCACAGTGCTATAACGGAGTGCTTGTCCTTCCCGGGTTATGCCCTACACATGTACACAACTTATACATTAATTCCTTTTCTTTCTTAATTCATTTCCTGCTTTATTTTACTTCGAATGAATTTATAGGCATCTTAAAGGCATCAAACACAAATTCCAGAAATACTAGAGGGTTAAGCACGTAAAACAGAGCAAACAATATTTTGCAGCATGAAGTTTTCAAAACTATTTCTCCAACTCAATATATATATATATATATATAAGATTACTAGTCTTACAAAACACATTATGGAATTTACACCCATTCATCTTCTATTCAAAGAAAGAAAGGATTTTTATGAACATTTCCATGTTCCCCAAAACTCCTTAAATTTCTAGTGTTTTCACCAAAAACCAAACATTTCCCCATCCCCATAAAGAAATCCCATTAAATCATTCTCTTGATTTAATAACTAAGCAAGCCCACAAATATTTAGTAAAATGATTTGGGATTAAACCCATTTTTGAAAACTCCACATTTTAGGTCACAAAAATCAATATCAACATAGTCAATACCATCCCACATAATCATCACAATTCAACATATTTCAAAAGGAATTCTTAAATTCCATTTCAACATTCCATAACCGAATTTATATCATCCACATCATCAACAAATCCTTTCCCCAAATTTCCCTTTTATTATAACATGATTTACAATGCATTTAACAAAGTTCATTCGCAAATTTTAAACATAATTTTCAAACATAACCAAATTCCAATTAAACTTGAACACATATAATTCAATCTACCAATTTCATGATTCTACTTTTAATTTGGGCCAAAACATTGATTATCATCAAGAATCAACCTAGGGTTTCTAAGAAATCTACAAATTTCAAATAAAATTTTAATCTTCTTAATCCATTACTTCTCATTCCAAGTTTCCCATTGATTATACATCTAGGGTTCACAATCCATCATTTTAACCCATCAATTTAACTCCCAACATCTCAAATCCTAAAACCCCAAATTCTCATACTATACACTACATGCTCAAAAATGGAACTTTGTACATTTATACAATGAAAATACCACAAATCTATCTATTGATATAGGTATTGAAGAAAACTAGAACCCCTACCTCAAGAATCAAGCAAGAAAAACAAGCTTTGAGAGGAATCCTTCACAATCCCGAATTCCAATCGGTTGAAAATGTAGATCTTCAAGCCTTCTCCATCCTTGATGCAAGAACCATGGTGGATTGTTGATCAAAATAGAGGAAATCAAGGTTTTGGGGGTTAGGGTTTCGGACCTAGAATGAGAGGAAAGAAGAGGGGAAAAGAAAATATCAAGAATGATCTAGAATTCCCGTTTTTAAGCTGCTATACCCGCTATTCCCGCTCGAGCGTCCCTATTCCCGCTCGAGCGAACCTGCTCCCAGCACAGGCTTCAAAACTTCAAACAGGTATAACTCTCCCATCCGGACTCCGTTTTAGGTCATTCTTGTGCCCAAATTGAAGCCCCGAAAATAAGCTTTCCAATGGTTCTAACCCCACATCTAAATTCCAAGTGTGGAAAAAGAAAAGGGCAAAAGAGTGACAGCTGATCGTAGGCGAATTAGTCGAATTAAAGTTTTTGGTCCAATCTTACCTTACCATCATATTAACACCACAATCAATACCCCAAAATAAAATAGGGAGGTTCCAAATACACTAATAAAAATGCCACAGATATGAATCACTTTTCATAAGTTTTGTTTAATTAAAATTTCATAGAAAGCAAGTAAATGCACAGAATAACGGACCGAAAATATACCAGAAACAGATATGAGGGTCGGGTTATTACACCCCCAGAGCTGGACATGGACCCTGAGGTCCGGCTCTTGCCTCTCGGTGTCCGACCATTCGACCCGGCGACCTACAGGCCGGCGATACACATGTTGCCTCCCGACGGCATCTGCCACTTCAGGAGCTATGCGCGGAGCGCACCACTGGAGTTTTTGTTATGCGAGCTGGAGTCCCATCTGTCGTACGGCGCTTCTGAGGTACACTCTTCCTCTGTTTCATTTTCCGCAATGTAGAACATATAACTGCGATAGTCAATCCTATTCTTTAACTCCTTAACCCAGATACAGTGATACATCATATGTGTAGTCCACTGTGAGCACACCCACACCCGATATCTGTGTAAACTCAAACACATGAACACACACTGCATTGTCAACTGAATAACCCAAACATACTGATACATCATATGCTGTAGTTCATCTGTGAGCACACCCACACCCACACCCAATGTCTGTATAATCTTGAACACATGCACACACACTGCATTGTCAATTGAATAACCCAAACACACTGATACATCATATGCTGTAGTTCATCTGTGAGCACATCCACACTCGATATCTGTATAATCTTGAACACATGCACACACACTGCATTTTCATCAATTCTGAATGCTTTTCAACACTGTATTTCTAACATTGCCTCGCAACTGTTTGTTTCGAAAACAAGGAGATTCCCATGCCTTCCGGGGGTATGGGAACATCATCGCTCGCGGTTGGTACATGGAGCTGCCCGATGCAGTCCGTGACATCGTTGATCATGCCGGCTTCGGCGTTTTCTGCAAGGGACTCTCGCACCTCACTGCGAGTAGGCCTCTTCTGGGCGCACTAGTGGAGAGGTAGTGGGATACCACCGACTCTTCTACTTTTCTGCTACCGGGGAGATGACGATGACTCTCTTTGACTTCTCCATGCTCACAGGCATCAGAGTAAGGGGTGATCCGATCCCTTTTGACACTGATATGGACGAGTGGGACGCCGCCCAGATGTACTTGTTTGGCGATCGACCTCCTCTCTCCCGTCCGGGATTTGTGAGGTACTCTTGGTTTAAGGACCACTTCAGGATTCAGGCGTCCATGAGTCGCGAGGAGGAGGAGCAGTACGCCCGCGACTTCATCATGTTCCTACTGGGGACCACACTCTTAGCCGACCGAGCGAACACTGTCGCTCTTTACTTGCTGAGCACACTGGTGGACGTGACCAGGATCTAGCGTTATGACTGGGGTGGCGCAGGCTTGGCCACTCTCTATGGATATATGAGCTCATCTTCCTGCCGCAGCGGACAGTTGCTTGGGGGCTACTGGTGAGCCTGGGAGGTATATTTTCCCTTTCTGTCTTTTCAATTCTGTTTTACATTATCTGTACACTACACACACTGCAAACATGCAATCTGCTTTACACTGACTGTACACTGCACACACTGCATAATCTGCACACTACTGCGAACATGCAATCTGCTTTACACTGATTGTACACTGCATACACTGCAAACTCTGCACACTATTTTGTGATTTCTGCTCTATCTGCATTCTGTTTTATCTGATAAGCATACTCATATCTGCCCTGTTACACTATACAGTTGTGGGTGTATGCCTACTTTCCGAGGCTGGCCCTAGTGCCAGACGTGGAGACGTCCCCCATGGTTCCATTTTCCCACCGCTTCGATGTGAGGTATGAGCGGAGGCCATGAGAGTCCTTCCTGTTCTTCCGTCGATACTTTGACACCATCACAGCCGCGGAGGTATTTCAAACTTTACAATTCATTTAAGCTTCGCTTTACATTATACTTTCAACAGTAGATAACAAACTGTATATCATTTGCAGATCACCTAGCAGCCCTGGGCGGTGTTGCTTGATACAGTGAGAAATGGATACATGGGTGCTCGGGAGACTGCCCGGTTCAGGATTCTGCTGGAGGGCCTGGTCTGTCGGGCATGGTATTTCGGGGAGCGCTTCTTGCGGCAGACTTTGGGCTTGCCACAACAGACAATTCCAGCACCTCCTCCCACCCACACGAGGCACATCGAGAGGTATACCTTAGAGGAGATGATAGACTAAACGATTGGCTGGGACTCTGACCCCTTTAGAGACGAGGGCGACTACACCGAGTTTGTCCAGGCTTATCTGATGCGACCTTTGACTGGTGTTCGCTGAGCTGAGAGAGAGAGGCCTGCGGCACCAGTGGCAAGAGCAGGAGCATCGAGGGCACCTCAGGCCCTTAGGAGGAGTGGGTCCTGGAGAGGACAGGGAGTTGGATGGCCAGAGCTGCCTACGACGATGACATGCCGAGGACAGGGTGGGGAGACGTACCAAATACCCATCGCTCTTCCTCCGGCTGATCATGAGCTTGTCGGGGTTCAGGGCTCTACCCCGGTACGTACTATACTTTTCATTCTGTACAGTCATTTCATTTCATTTGATATTCCGCAGAATGCTAATGACTTCAACATTTTTGCAGGCTTCTATCGAGCACACTTGTCAATCTCTAGAGCTGACTGCCTCCGTGATGGGGATGCTGTAGCGGAGCATCGACCTGTTGACCATCTACGGCATCCCGGTAAGTTCCTTCAACCGCAGTCTCAAACTTTGCATAATTTGTTCCATACTGATCTGATGTACCACATTGTCGATAAGACACTCGATATACAGCACTCATGGCACTGAAACGCTTTAACTCACATATTGCTCACAGCATTGCTCACAACATTCATACACTGTACTCGAACACTGCTCACAGCATTCATACATTGTTTTGAGTAGCATAACTAATGCATTTTCCATTTGTTCGTTTCAGGCCCCATTCCAGATTCCGGCCGCGGGAGGTGCTCCAGCTAGACCATCTGTACCTACTCGAGGAGGAGGGAGAGTCAGGCGGAGGATGACGATCCACAACCGAGGCAGACACAGTCGCGCCCGTGCTGAGAGCAGTTCACGAGAGCCCTCCCCTGATGATTCTAATGAGGAGGCGGCGTCGTCCCAGGGTAAGGCCGGAGACAGCTCAGACTCTGACTACGAAGCCGACGGTGGTGATCTTGGACCCTCGTCTAGGAAGAGGACCAAGACGGATTCCCGCACTCGAGATGACTGATATTGATCCAGACTTTTGCTGTTTTTCTTCTTTTTAGCTTTGTTCAGACATTTTGTTGCTTTTTCTTTTTTTGTTTTACTTTTCTTTTTACCGGTAGTTTGAGCACATTGTACTGCCTCATGCAGGTTTTATTTTCTCAAAACTATGTACTTTTTGCAAAAGAAGAACATGAATGAAATGAAACAGCTCTTTTGTTCAAAAAGTGTTACATTTGTATATTTTACGAATCGCATCGCATCGCATTGCATTACATAACAATGTAAATGAGATTTGAACTTTTGTTTTGAAAACCAAACACTCGAATTGCAATTAATCAGGTAGTGAACCAACTAACAACAAAACAACTCGATAAACAAAACAAAGACCTTGACAAGCTAACCAAGTGTAAATACAACTCGATAAGCAAAACAAAGACTTAAAGAATGCAAATTACAACTCAATAAACAAATGTACGACAACTCGATAAGAAATAGGCGCGACTTCGCAAAATCAACATCGGAAGGCATTGAGAGTGGAACCAATCACAAGTTCCCAACATGTTCAACACATAGATTGCTCCTAGAACAAGGGGAGAGGCCATCAGCCATAGAGAGAGGCCATCGGCCACAAGAAATGGCCATCGGCCAACATTTTTAGCCGATCGGCCAAAAGGGATGGTTGGCCGGCACTATATTTGGTCGATCATCCAAAAATGGCAAGTACCTCCAGAATGTTGACACCTGTCTTCCACTCAAAACCTTATCTTCTACAAAAGCCTCAGCTTCGTAGTTTTCCTCATTTCAGCTCTGATTTGCACCAAATGGAAGAATTTCTTGTCCAAAGTCTCACAACTTGGATTGCCAACTTGGATGGCTCGAAAAGGCTAAATTTCCGGGGCTTCGGCATAAATGCACTATTCACGTTGGGTTGCACTCCGCTGTGTTTTCCGTTCCTCTATGTCGCGGCAAGGTTTTGGAATCCGGTAACACACGTCTTTAGCTTTGGTGGTCAAGAGATGTGTCCCACTTTTGAGGATTTCCAAGCTTTAATGGAATCCGAGCGTGATGAAGAAATATGGCCTCTGCTCTGGTTCAGCCATGTCCAAGCCCTAAGATGGATGTGCGGCCTTACTTTGCATGACGCTCGGTCATTGATTCAAGACGGGGAGCTGGACATTCGAAGCTTGGTTTGTCGGTTTTCTGATGCCGGTGACCACGACGACCATCATTGGCAGGGTTACCGACGACATGCGCTTTGCTTATGCATGCTGTCTCATTTCTTACTTGCCCCAAGCTCTGGTGGGTTTAGCACTCATTGATTGAGGTCACCGAGGGCTTGAAAGAGGGCAAAAGCTGCATCGCCATGACACTAGCCGAAACGTTGATGGGATTGGACGCTTTTCATCGCCGGGAGATGGCTAGGTTTGCGGGGAGTCCACTACTATTGCAGGTAATATTTCCCACCCCATCTCACATATATATTACTCACATCACTCAGCCCTCAGGCTCTTTTTTTTTTTTTCCTCAAAACCCTTTGCTTACTTTTTCTCTTAACGTACACCTCTCTATTCTTTAATCTCTTATTTTTTTCATCCCTCCCCAGGTATGGTTGATGGACAAATTGAGAGCAGTGGACTCATGTCCGGCATATTCAGCTTGCAGCTATTTATTTCGACGACGTCTAGTCGATGCCTCGGATGAGGGATGGTGGTACAACTGGATGTGCAGTTTGTCCGTGGACCACATTGCTTGGCCTTGCCCTTGGCTTAACTTGCCGGCAATGAGTTACAGCATGACCTGTCAGCCCGGGATCCAGTTGATTGGCTTGACACACTGCGTGTTCTATTTTCCATTCCGATTCCGGCGCCAGTTCGAACATGATCAAACTTGCTCGGAGGAGGAGATAGAGTACCCTGTTGTATTTTCGGTCCAAGGTGCGCAGCTAGCTTGGTATGCCACAGCCTGGAGGACGAGAAGCCCTCGCTCCTACTTTTAGCTGCACCCTCTCTGATGAGTGCATAGATTGGCTCAATGAAGAGGCGCAGGTAGCGCCCAGCTTGGCATCAGAGGCTTCGACCAGCTTTGGGAGGGGATGCAGGGACACCTAACTATGCCCTGGATTTATTTGCTTTAGTTAGAACTTTCAAGTTTTCTTCATGAATGTAATGAAAAACAACTTCAATTTGTATTCAAGAGTAGGAGAACTCTGTATTGAAATCAATAAAATTGAAGGTTGTGGGTACCGAAAATTTTCCATTTGGTCCAAAAATGGTCTAAGTTGTAAAAAGATTAATTTGGGCGAAATCAACTTTTATTAAAACTTTTCAAAACCATTTTCGATATGGATCAGAACTGCACACGCCTGAGATTTGTCATTGAGATGCACAACCTCGGATTCCAGCAACTGGAAAGTTGCCCCTAGTCTGAGTAGCACTGCACCGGAGATTACAACCGAGCTCTTGAATGCTGAATAGACAAAGATGACCAAACATGATCACATGGACAAAGTTGATTGGGGAAGTGTTTATGGTTGGACTTCAGGATGAAGTTGCCTACGTATCCCAAAGATGGGAATCAAGCCTTACGTAGTTCGGCTCAGGTTCACTCGTGTATTAACCCTCACCTTTTACGCTCTAACTTTTGCCAAGGCCACCCTTTGTGGGTTTTCAACCTTGCGAGCTCAGTTTTCATAATTTCAAATTTTCTATGCTCTAACTTTTGCCTAAGTCGCCCTTTCGGGTTTTCGGCCTAGCGAGCCTCTCAGGGAAAGTATTTTTTCAACTTGTCCATGTTCATCGGTTGGGAGAACTCTAGGCCATCTAGGTCCATCAGAACAACAGCTCCACCGGACCAGATAGACTTGATGATGTAAGGGCCAGTCCAATTGGGTCTGAACTTGCCCTTAGGGTCGTGAATGGGAGCTCGGTTATCTTTGAGCACCAAATCTCCTTCTTCCAAATTCCTGGACTTAACCTTCTTGTTGAAAGCCCTAGCAATTCTGCGTTGATAACCCTGAACATGGTACAGTGCTTTCAACTTTCGCTCATCAAACAGCATGAGTTCTTCGAACCTGCTCTGCTGCCAATCTGCCTCAGCTATCTGACACTCAGCCAACACTCGCAAAGACGGAACCTCAACTTCAATAGGTAGAACGGCTTCCATCCCATAGACTAAGGAATACAGAGTCGCCCCAGTAGAAGTTCTAATTGACGTCCGGCAGCCCCACAGAGCAAACGACAACTTATATGGCCAGTCTCGGTAGGTTTCCACCATTTTCTGCAAAATGTGTTTGATGTTCTTGTTGGCAGCCCCAACTGCTCCGTTGGTTTGCGGCTGATATGTAGACGACTTGTGAAAAGCCACGTTGTATTTGTCCAACAAGTCGATCACTTCTTTCTTGAAGTGGGAACCATTATCTGAAATGATCTCGTTCGGGACTCCATAGCGACAGATGATGTTGTTCCTGATGAACTTTGCAACATGCGAAGCCTTTAACACTGCATAAGACTGGGCCTCAACCCACTTTGTGAAATAGTCTATCGCGACCAGAATGAACTCATGCCTATTGGACCCCTTCGGAGTGACAACTCTAATCACATCAATCTCCCAGACTGAAAATGGCCATGGCAAAGTCATGTTGTACAGCTTCGATGGTGGAATGTTCATGCGGTTTGCATGGATCTGACATTTGTGGCATTGCCGGACAAAGGCAATACAATCCTCCTCCATGGTGGACCAGTAGTAACCCTGTCTAAGGATCTTCCGAGCTAGCATCACCCTGTTCATGTGCGCTCCGCACTCTCCTCCATGGATGGCCTCCATTAGGCGCTTCGATTCTTCAGCATCAACACACAGTTTATGCATCCCAAGATGACCTCTCTTATACAGTTTACCCTCGCAGACGATGAACTGAGCAGCCATTCTTCGAATTGCCCTCCTATCTTTGGCATTTGCCCCTGGTGGATACGCCTCTTTTTCCAAGAGGTTCCAGACATCGTAATACCAAGGGTTCTCATCTTGAACCTCTTCTATGACAACAATCAGCTCGTAGGCCGGCACAAATTTCTGGTCAATGATGATCGGACGCATCCGGACTCCAAAAGGGATGTCTATCATGGAAGATAGAGTTACTAGTGAATATGCAAACCTATTGTTCTCTCTTAACAGATGAGCGAAGTTCAGTTTCTCAAACCGAGGAATCAGCATGTCCAAGGTCTGGTGGTAGATTCTCATCTTTTCTTCTTTGACTTTCCAATCTCCCTTAGCTTAGGATACAACATAGTTCGAGTCCCCGATGACATCCAACCATTTTGCCCCTAGTTCTAGGGTAGCTTCTAAACCAGTAATGCATGCCTCATATTCTGCTTCGTTGTTCGAGACTTTGAACCAGAGTTTGAATGCTAGAGGGATGCGGGAATATTCGGGTGCTATCAGCAACACCCCTATCCCATACCCGTATTGGTTTGACGCTCCGTCAAAGTACATCGTCCAAGTTTCATCTTCGACATGCAAAATGGCCTCGTCTGGGAATAGGTACTCAACTGCTTCATCCCCTTCCACAGGGTGATCGGCTAGGAACTTTGCTATCGCTCTCCCCTTTACTGACTTGCACGTCACATATTTCAGATCGAATTCGGAAAGTAGAAACAACCAACGGGCTAACTTACCCTGTAAGTGTCGATTTCTCGAAGAGATATTTGATGGCATCTAATATCGAAACCAACATTACGGAGTGAGCTAACAGGTAGTGCCGCAGCTTCCTGGTAACCCATACCAAGGCGAGACATGCCTTCTCCAGTGGAGTGTTGTGGGTCTCATAACCCAGCATCTTCTTGCTCGGGTAGTAGATAGCTCTCTCCACTTTGTTCTCAGACTCTTGCGCGAGCATGCAGCCCATTGTAGTTTCAGTCACTGAAAGGTACAAAATCAATGGTTTTCCTGGCTCAGGCAGTGACAACACGGGTGGGTTCGGTAAATATTGCTTGATCTGTTCAAAAGCAGCTTGGCATTGGCCGTCCCATTGGAACTTCGTTCTTTTCTTTAGGAGACCAAAGAGTGGTTCACAAGTCAAGGTTAATTTTGAAATAAACCGTCTTATGAATTGCACTTTACCCAGAAAGCCTCGCACATCCTTTTCAGTCATTGGTGGTGGCATTTCTAAGATGGCCTTGATTTTGGAAGGGTTGACTTCAATACCTCTTTGTGTAATCAAAACCCCAGCATTTTCCCTGCTGTAACACCAAACATGCACTTATGAGGATTCAGCCGCAACCAGAATTCTTTGATCCTTTGAAAGAACTTTTCCAAGGCGGTGTAGTGGCCCTCTCTTTCTTTGGACTTGACAATCATGTCATCCATGTACACCTCAACCTCTTTGTGGATCATGTCGTGTAATATCGTGGTCGTGGCCCATTGATATGTAGCTCCAGCATTTTTCAGCCCAAACGGCATCACTCTATAACAATAGGTCCCCCACGGGGTGGTAAAAACAGTCTTCTCCCGGTCTTCGGGTGCCATTACAATCTGGTTGTAGCCTGAAAAGCCATCCATGAATGAGAGCAATGCATGCCCCGCAGTAAAATCCACTAACTCGTCGATATGCGGCAGAGGAAAGTCATCCTTTGGACTAGCTTTGCTCAAATCTCTGAAATCCACACATACCCGGATTCTGCCATCCTTCTTCGGCACTGGAACGATGTTGGCCAACCAAGTTGGGTATTCAGATACCAGCAGGAACCCTGCGTCAATTTGCTTAGTGACCTCTTCTTTGATCTTGATAGCCGAGTCTGGGCGGATCCTTTTGAGTTTCTACTTAACAGGTCGGGCCTCTAGGTCAAGAGGGATCCAGTGCTGTACAATCTCAGGATCAATTCCAGGCATGTCTTCATAGGACCACGCGAAAACATCTTTGAAATCTTTTAATAAAGAGACTAAGCGCTCGCGCTCCTCCGAAGACAACGTGGACTCGATCTGGACCAGCCGTGGATCCTTCTTAGTACCAACATTAATTTGGATGATTTCATCAACCAGCGGTTTTACAAACCTCTCCTGCTCTTATTCTAGCAAATATTTCAAAACTGGAGGAATTTCTTCCTCGTCGTTTTCATCAAAGTTTTGAAAGTCTAAATTAATGCAATAAATCAGGGGTACATAAAAGTAATCGAAGGCCACAGCCGCACAATTCTCATTAATCACTTCATCCAGTCCATCTGATTCTTCTATTACAATAGACTCAAAAGAGAAAGAAAAAGACGACCTAGACAGGACTGTGGCATCCGGGTTGTCACCCCCAGGAATACCGGACTCAAACTCAGACGAGCTGGAACCTGATTCCGACTCATAAGACTCGGTGGAATCAGATTCCGACTCACTACTTGACCCGGTGCTGCTCAATAAGAATCCCTTCTCGTACTGCCAGATGAGGGAGGGTGTGATAGATGCATCCAAAATGTTTGAGGGTGGGCTCGCAGTCGTTTCATTTCCAATCATAGACACTGAGAGATCATCCCCTAAGCACTCATGTACGATCGGAGGATCTGATAGTAAACAAGCCAGTGCTACCCCCATTTCAATCTCGGTGCTCTCGGAATCCACTTCCTTACACTGCTCAACCTCAGCTGATGGGTCTGTCTGCTCCTCGGCAACATCATTCCCGGACAACTGCAAGTCAAAGAATATCTCAAATCCCGGCAAGCGCCTCTTCTCTGCGTTCAACCATGGCTCTGGGAAGCCGCAGAACGAAAAATCTTCCCCTTCCTGGACGAAGTGTCCGTTCGGGGTGCCTTGGATAGGCCGATGCATCAAATCAAAGTGCCTTCCAGTCTGCTGGGCTCTGGCTCTTCCAGCCATCTCTTTGCCTTTTCTCACCTAGTCCTCTTTGGTGGGCAGGTAACCTAGGCCAAAGGTATGAGGGTTGTGCAGCACTTTGGCCGATACTGTAATGCCTTTCCGGCCACTTTTTCCTAGTCCCATCCCAAGGATGTGCTGGAGCTTGTTCATGATGTACACCGACTGTGCGCTGACATACAACCCCTCAGCAACAGCCAAAATGCTCTGTATGGCCCGGGTCTCGGCTAGGGTAAATCCTGACAGGAACACATCCTCCGTGCCATGCTCGATTTCCAGAACCGGTGTAGACACCTCTGGCGGCGGATGAATTGACAAATTCCTAAAAACTATAGCCACCCCCTTCCCGTGGGGGTATTTCAACATCTGATGCAGGGTGGAAGAGACTGCCTTTACCTGGTGCAGCCACGGCCACCATAGGAGTAGATTAAAGGTTGCAGGAACGTCTAAGACATGAAAATCAATCTCGTGTTGTCCTGGACCAACCTGAGTGTGAATCTTCACGGTCCCCATCACTTCTCTGCTAGTATTGTCATAGGCCCTTATCACTTGGGCAGTTGGCTCAAAGTTCGCGGGCTTCAACCCGATTGCATATGCTGTCCTTGACGGGAATACATTAATAGTGGATCCTGTATCGACAAGAACCACTGATACCCATTTGTTTCTACATTCCACAGAGATGTAGAGATGTTTGTTATGGTTTGCGCCCTCAAGCGGTAGCTCCTTGTCAATGAAGGTCAACGTCGGGGAAGCTCTTTCCGGAAAGACCAGTCCTACCAGCTGCTCAGGCGTGGTATCTATTGAGAGTTTGGCCTTGTCCATTGCAAAAAGAATAGCTTGTCGATGAACTCTTGAGGCCATAAGCAGTCCTCAGATGGAGATGTCTGCTTGTATCTTCTTAAGCTGTTTCAGCACAGCCTCCTCCTCGAGCAACTTATCTTTCTACTTCTTTGCCTCTTTGTCCTTTCTGGACGCCTCTGGTTGATCTAAGTGCAGGGGCTTGAAATAACACCCGCTCCTAGTCATGTGGTCAACTTTGCCAATGTACCAGGTATCATCCGGCTGGTTATTCCCCCAGTCCTCATTTGTGTGAGCAAGATATAGATCATCATCTTCCACCACATGCCATCAACAGCTGACAGACACCTGTCCGACTCCGTTACAACTATTTCTATGCCCATAGCACCTTCTGTTCCTGTGCTCGCAGCACGTTCTGTCCCCACAGGGGCCTTGGCTTTTCTGACCCTCTCGGAATCTTCGATCATTTCCTACTCAAATTGCTTCAGTGCAGTCTGCTGTTCAGTTTTTTTTGTTCCCAAACTGCCCGTATTCTGAGCAAAATTCTTTACACCGGTGCTCTCCGGCGATGTACTCTGATCTTCGACCCTTCTGGCCACTGTTGATGTCCCCGTCCCTGACGGATCCTGTTCTAACTGAGGTTGTTCAACAATATCCGGCTGGTCGTCAAGCCACCCAGTAGATTCTGCTGACCCATCCAAACCAAACCAGTTGACTACCACATCCCCTGTCCCTCTCGTCGAAAAACTAAAGGTTAGCAAAGTCCTCCACTAGTTCTGCCAGGTCATCCAGCCCCTGATTAAGTCCATCTTCCCGTACTACACAAGTCTCTGTTTCTATTGGCAATTCCACATTCGGCCTAGCCTGGCCTGGCCTGCTGATGTAATGTTACCGCTTGGGTTATACATGAAGCTCACAGACCCCTTAGGCTCTGTATAATCATTCTGATCTGCCCTTGCAATCATCCCAGTTCTATCTTCGATAGCCACCACCACCATTTCAAGCCAGGTTTGGGAGATGTCCAACATGCACAAGTCAGTGTTGTCTGGAATGAACACCTCCGGCTTGGGTAGGTGAGAAGGGGTGATATATATACTAGGGTCGTATGACATAACCCCAGTTTGGATTAGATTGATGCGTTTGAGAGGTGGAGCTTGGTTATGTGGTGGGAGAGGGTTGGTTGTGACATTCGGTTTTTCCGGAGGCACGATTACCCTGTTGTCAATGAGATCCTGAATCTCATGACGCAATCAAAAGCATTGGTCGGTGTCATGACCATGCTGTTGGTGAAAGGCGCAGTACTTGGCCGGGTTATGGGAAGTGGAAAGTTTACCTGGTAGTGGCCGCGGCTCCAGGGGCTTCAAGTGCCCTTTCCTGATCAAAACCCCCAGAGCTTTGGACATGGGCATGTATAGTGGAGTGAAGGTTCTTTGGCCTCGAGGAGAATATTTGGTTGTTTGCTAGCTACTTTCGGACGCGCCGGTGAATGGTGTAGCTGCAAGGGTTCTCGGGGTGGTGGTGGTGGTGACCATTCCCACATCTGAAGATCTGGTAGCTACAGCACTGCTTGTGCCTGCATTTGTACTACGATTGAATGCCCTCTTAGGCTGCTCTTTGTCCTGGTCAATCAGACCCTGTTTCATAGCATCCTCGATCTGCACCCCTATCTCATGTAGATCTGCAAAGGTGGGGAGGGGGAGAACGATCATCTTTTGCATAGGCTTTGGCTGGAGGTTGCACACAACCATCCGAATCTGATCTTTATCAACAGGCCTGATGGTCATCATCGAGGCTTTGGCCCTCCACTGGGTCACAAAATCAGAGAAACTCTCCTTCGGTTCTTGCCTAGTTGTCTCAAAATCACGGGTTGTGACCTCGATCTATGTATTGTAGGAGTATTGAGCTATGAAAGCCTCGGCCATCTCCTCCCAGTTCCTCTTGACAGAATCTTCTAGTTTTGCATACCAAATAGCCGCTACACCCGACAGGGTCCGGCCGAACAGAGAAAGCTTCTGCAATCTAGAGAGGCCAATCGGCCTTAGTATGTCCGAAAACAGCCACAAATGCACCATATGATCTCCAAACCCGTCGAAACGGTCTATGTGCGGCATCTTAAATCGGTCCAACAACGTCATGGCCGAGTCAGTGTACCCATCCTCAATATCCGGAATGGACTTCACACCCTGGGATTTCTTGAACAACTTTTCAAGCTTGCTCACTTTTAACGCTGTGGGATTCACCTCGAACTCAAAGGGGGAATCCGGTAAGTTGGTCTGTGCTTTGGATAGCTGAGTAGGATTAGGGGGGGAGCCGGCCCGATTAGAATGTCCGTATCATCCTGGACGTTAGATGTCTCCCCGAGTATTGGAACTCTTGGTGGGGGAGGAGCTTGGTGTGAAGCAGATGCTCTAGTTTGCTCCTGTAGCCTAGTAATTACCTCTGCCTGTTGGGCCATAACTTCGGCTTGGCGTGCGGAAAATTCTGTTTGACGGACAGCATCCTGCTGCATGGTTTTCATACTCTCCTGAAGCTGACGCATCATCTCCTCCAAGCTTGCCATATTGTATTGATCTAACTGAATAACTGGTATATCTATCATTGCAATAGAAACTGAGACCTCAGCCTGACTGCTTACTGGTGGGGTAGACCACTGATCTGGCGACCGCTATACCGATACACTGCACCTTTTTGACCTCCGTCTAGTAACCGGGGGTAAAGAAATGAACACTGCTTGTCCGTCTATCAGATCCCTAGATCGATTAAGTCTACGACCTCTAACCCAGAGTGCTCGGGGGATATCTAACTGGTCGGATGCAATTGTGCTAAACTACCTTGCAAAAAAATAAATAAAGCATAATAAGGAAATAATGAACAGAAAAACGGACACCATAACAACTTAAATAAAGACAACACACAGTTGGCAAACACACGCTGAATGAACTGTTCTCAACCACTGATCACTGTTCCCAAATCACTGTACCAAATCTGAATCTGATACCCACAGATATAACTGATTCTCAAAATACTGATGCCCGTAGGCCTGATACCCAGACTTGCAAACTGATACATGCATTCCTGTAGAGGCCAACTCAAAAAGCACATAGCAAGCAAATAAGAGCCAAAACACCCATATGTTGGGGTAGGGTTTCCCTGTCCTATTTTGTTAGGAGCTAGGGTTTCACTACGCACACAGCGGTTTCAAACAACCTAGAATCGGGTAAGCAACCTGTCCTAGTTTGGAATAGTCACTATGGATTCCGATATGCACTAGGTCGAATGGTCAAAAAAGGGATCCCCGGTAAAAATTGGGGTTTGTGTTCCTGTTGTGGTAGAGCCCGCAACCGGTCAGCCTTACGGCACGCTTTTCAAAGCAAGCCTCCGGCAGACTGTTCAGGAATAGCATACGGCAAACATGGTGTCCTAAGTGCACCAATGCAAATGCAATGCAAAGAGACACATAAGTGTAGTTAAAACAAGAAATCATGAGTTTGAGTCAAGTTCTCTAACTCTCCAACAGAGTCACCAGAAACTGTAGACGCGCCCTTGGGCTTTGCTACTACAGTTCGAACTCAAATGTCACGGTTCTGAATCTAATCCCGCAAAGTGCAACGCGAGACCGATAAATCACCAAAGATTCCAAATTCGGCAAATCGTTTTGGAAAACTGATTTTTAAGAAAGAAGTGCCAAACATGGACTGCTTTGCCAGATACAGAGTCGCCACCTAAATATTTATTTCGGGGGAATTTAGGAAACCCTGACTCGTGCCTAAGGCCACGTGTCCGTCATCACCAAAGTTGCCTCGGCTCGGGAACTTGGGTACGATTGGGGAAGGTCATCTATGAGCACCCCCCGCTCGCCCGATCAAAGATCGGCATGATATCTTGTTTTTGAAAACACATGCGTTCTTATTTCAGTTAATTAGCTAGAATTACTATGTGATGCGCACAACACACAAGTATAGACTAGATCGCCTAATTTGGAACAAAGCATCGCATATCCGTTCGTTTGGAAAGGGTTTGAAGTTTGCTACTCGTAAGTAGGTTAAAACACGGATTTTAATGAATCGTTCCAATTCAAGTAATCCAACCTTCACCCACATGCATTCAGGCAGTTATATCACATAAGCAATTAGCCTCATGGCAAGCATGTTGTCATGGCAACACTTACACACATGCAAGATGCTAAAACATAAACACTCACAGTGTACTCCGAGCCAAAACAAGAAACTAGTTAGTAATTATGCATGATCCTAGCTCATATTAAGATGGCTAATGCAACACATGCAAAGTGCAACTAGAATAGGCTTGGCTAATCTAAAATGGCATGTGAGATGCAATACTTCGATAGATGTATTCAAGTAGGAATTGAAATACAATGCAGTTAGTATGATGCGCCGAGCCCGGTGCATGCAATACAGATGGATGGATGCAAACACGCATAGCATAAGGATGCTAAATGAAACGTGCCCTAGAACTAACCACTGAAAGTAGGTAAGTAAAAGGGAGAAATAAGTGGGGGTTAGAAGACATGCATCACACTTACGCACGCATATTACACAATTGCGCCCTCTCGACAGAGGGACTGAAAGAATAATACAAATCAATCTAATTAACTAACTAATAAGATAATTAATTAATTACACAACCAAATCGAAATAAATAACTATTCTAAGTTATTAAAACACTGAAATGGCCACAAGACGAGGGATGAATGCATGCTCGGACGGCTTCGCTCGGAAATCCATCGCCATGCTTCATGTTGCCTCTGTTTGCACTGCTTTGTACCTCTAAAAATTGTGCCAGCTTCTGTCACATTTCTGAACCACCTTGTGGGCATGTTGAGAGGCCATCGGCCAAATGGAAAGGCCATCGGCCAAGAGAATGTTGTCATTGACCACTAATAAGGCTCTCGGCTAGGAATAGTTAACCGATCGGCACTAAATATGGTCGGTCGACCATTTCTTCCTGCAGACTGCTCATGTTGCTGTAGCAGAGGACCAACAGAGCATGTCAATGCATTTACAAGACAATGTTTGCACCACCACCCTCCCTATCATGTCATGAGCTTAAGGGAATATAGTCCTTGACCCTCAAACCATCAATCACGCATTTTAATGCATGATGGCCAAAAGAGCCAAGTGTGCAATTCAATATCAAATGAAATGCACAAAACACATAAGGGGCCCCAACCTCTATCATACTTGATCAAGAGGCAAGGGAATGCACACATAATGCAATGCAACCTAAGCATGCAAGCAAGCACGCAAATAACTCAAGCATGATACAAATCTAATGCAACATGAGCATGCAAGCGTACAATATGTAATAGGCATACAACCTAAATATGCAAACATGCATAGCATGCAACAACATACAAAATGAAACAAGCATGCAACAACATGGTAAGATGGACTTAAACCAAAATGAGATACTCTCAAACATGCCCAAATTAGTGGCAAAAGTGTTATGAAAATGAAGACAAAGGTACATACAAACATGCATGCCAATTGGCCATAGGAGGGCAACTTTCAAGAACACTTAAAAGGGGACAAATATGGACATGTGACAAACATGGTAAGCTCTGAAATCATGCATGGAAAGGTGCCAAACCAACCAAAAAAACAAGCAAATTATGCAAGAAGGCTCAAGGCTTAAGGATAGCCAAGGGGTTCAAACCAAGGCCACGCAAGACAACCCCAAAGGGCCAAGGGGACCTAAAACAGTCCCAAGACAGGTCCAAACAAGACCAAAAACATGCTCGAAACTAGCCAACACAAGCTAGAACACAATGTCAAAAGCATGAAGCATGCAAGGCTACAAAAGGGGTGTTACACTACACCTATCAAAACCAAACATGGCATGACATAAACCAATAAAAACAGAGTTATGGCATGGTAAAACAAGACCAAAAACCCACTTAGATGGCATCCCAAAGACCTAAACATGATGGCATACACAATGACCTATTTATGAGGCATAAAACATCAACTCTTTAAAGCATTAAAGGAGTGACGAGTGCAAGTGTTTGAGCATGAAACATGGACTGAAATAGTATAACAAATGATGCCAAATCATTGAAATGGTCCAAGTCAAGCATGCTAGTGACTTGGACACTCAAAGCTAACAAGCTAGATTGCATGGTAGCTATACAAAGCATGGCATATATAGTCAAAACAATGCAAAAAAGAGCTTTAGTATGTTAAAACAAGGCTAAAAGCTTCTTGGAGTTGAGCCAAAATCATGCTAGAATGACATGTTACAACATAATGCATATTAAAGCAAATGAGGGGATTGCAAGACAAGTATATGGAGCATGTAAGAGGCCATTAAACCAACTTGAAACAGAGGTATATCATAGAAAAATAACACCAAATACTTGCTGAAATGGAGCTAAAACAAGCTAAGCAAACATGCTACCAATATAAGCCATTTATACTAGCATACAAGACAACAAGGAGAGGGGATTACCCTCTCCTATTTAGGACCTCAAAACTACCTTTCCATCACTGAAAATCCTTTGGATTTCAGTGGTAGAAAGGCCATGCAAAGACAAGAACAAAGGCCAAAAGAGATGGCTCCAAACAAGGCCTAAAAAGGCCTAAGAGGGGGGAAACAATCCCGAACCAAAAAGAGACCTTAAACAAAGATCTAAAGCATCAAAAATCAGAACTTTTATCAGTTAAGAGTTAAGCTTAAAACAATAAGAAAATAGGTCTAAAAGCTTAAGCAAGAATGGGGGTTTAAAAACAAGTATGCTCACCCTTGAAGAACACTTTCAAGAACAAGGCTCCAGCAACTTTTCCGAGCTCAAACCAACCCAAGAACTCTGAAATCAACCTCAAGGGACCTCAGCTCCAAGAGGATGGTGTTCTAGTGTGTGTTTGTGTACAATAGTAAGACAATACTACACTTTTGAGTACAAAACAAGGCTAAACAAATAAGAATAGATACAAAAGTATATCTATCCCTCAAGACTCAATTTTCTGAACCCTTGAGGAGGGAGGAGATGGTTCTCTCTTATAGAGAACCAAAAGCAAAGCTTCTTGAGAAAGCTAAGAAAAGGGGCAAATCCCTCCATACACGTGTATGGAGGGGGGGAATTGTGCATGCCAGCTGTGACAACTGGCATAAAATATCTGCATAAAATAGATGAATAGGGTTCAGCTAGAAAACATGGCCGATCGACCAACACAAGGGCCGATCGACTAAAAAGAGTGCCGATCGGCTAACACTTTTGGCCGATGGCAAGAAAACATGGCCGATGGCTTCAAGCCTTTGTCGATGGGTTCAGGGATGGCAAACAAGCCACCCTCTTCCCTCAGAAGCAAAAACACAAGTGTTTGGTCCACAACCAAGCACAAAACAGACAAGTTGAGAGATCTTGAGGCAAGGCGCGCGACTGAGGCCTCCGGGAACTCAAAATGAACATAGGCATGGATGATCATTGAGTGTTCAAACGATGATGTCCAAGTCTTGAGGACGGTCAAAAATGGGGTGTCTACACCAGATAATATCAAGATTAACTAACATTACCTACTAATAAGGTAAAGTCTATACCCAATGAAACCATATGCTATTCTCAAAACACAAGTAATCCCAAGTCTCTTCATACCCAGAATAAAGGAATACTCCATCTTTGCATACATCCCTACACCACACCATACCAGTTTACTAGGTCAATCCTAGACCAGTCCACCGCGACAATCGGTTGCCCAAACACTAACTCAAAACCAATCACACCATCCACGATCTCTTAACACACTTCGCGCCTTGCCAAATTGCCCATAACAATGATAACTCGACCTAACATTCAACCAATTGCCTCACCCAACTACAGAAAACAATTACGCCTATTCTAGCCAATCACACACCATCTACAATGAACAACTCATGGCCTAAATGGACCAACTAACTTCACTAATCCCGAGGAAAGTCAAACCATAACACTACATCCCAACCAACCACACCCCACAACGTGAATTTCTAGGTTACCAAGACTGAAGTCGGAACCATACATCACCACTACCAACGCATACAAGTTCAAACCTAACTATTCGTGTTCTAGAAATTCTGCCATGACCTATGCCTCTTCCATGGGTTACAGAACTTAAAACAACACACTCAATTGGGGAAGGACACACTCCGCGCTACACCTCACACCTCTGACCACTCAAGGTCATAACTAACTCTAACACACACTAGTCCACAGACTAACAACCAGCACCAAGCATACATGATACCACCCAAGTGAGCATCACATGTCGTCACAAAGGAGTCGAAAACACTATTGTCTTTCAAAGACGTACCAACCGCCACTAAGGCAATCAATGTTAACTCACAACCAACGCTAATACACAATCGATATAGCACACATCGAGGTACCTACTCCGAGTTCACTACTTCTTTCCAGTCATCTCTATAAAAGAGAGAATACCAACAACATAAGATACATAAGACTGGTACCCTTCTCTAAAATACTAACATAATCACATAACAATTATTCGAACAACCACATTGAGACTCCATTCAAATCACACATCACCTACCACATAACACATAACACATAATCATGCTAAGTCTACAAAGATAGTTACTCGTTCTAGCGTTCGCTTGGATTTCTCATTACAACAATGTTGATCAAGCGCGTTTCCAACAAGACCTCCAAGTTAGTCAACTAGACACCGAATAATATCTATGAGTCTCAACACCATATCCACATAAAATGCAACACATAAGCATGTTATCACCTAGCACGCAACATATAAATGTCCTAGCTGAGCATGATAAACCGACTATGGCTAACCACTACCCACGAGCCCAAGGCTTTCAAACTCGGTTAGCTCTGATTCCAAGTTGTCATGCCCCGGATTTACACGGTCCAGCTCTCGTGAATACACCACCCAATGATGAATAGTAGATAACAACTATCATGCAAATGAATATAATATAATCATACAATACATGCGTTTATCTAATTTTATAGATTCCTAGATACAACATCTAAGTCAAATGGATGTTCTGTAACTAAAGCATGCGTCATTGTTATAACATCAAATTAGATGCCCCGAGGCTTACATCATGCACAAGGGCGTAACCCTTACAAGAATGGCACATGACCAATAAATAACATAAATGCCCCTTGGCCTATAAATAACAGAACCACCCTACACGGTTTCGAACACAGCTTCACGTCTTAGTCCACATCCACGCCTGTACACCTGAAAAACATTTTCAGCCATGTAGGGTGAGCATGAAGCCTAGTAGAGAATATTTCAAAAACTAAACATGCTCCACCAACATAAATGATCATTATGCAATACATATATACAATATGCTCAAGTGCATTTTCAAATCCATTTGATTTCTCAACGAAACCCTTTCTTTCCAATTTTTGAAACATTATGTTTAATCAAAATGTTTCTCGAGTTTAAATCACTTGTTTGATATAAAATCCTTTTCCAAAATAAACGATCCAGGTATCTTAATACCAACCAGCAAATACATTACTAAATCAAATGTGAATACATTGCTAGACAACAACAAATACATTGTTGAAACCATTTTCCAAACATCCTGTTCCAAACCAACATAACAGCAAATAAATAGATGAATCTCCGAAACAAACACAACCTTTCACGGATATTTTGTTTGCAAGAAACCGTAAATTGGCACCCTTGTAAATGTTGGCTATACAAGCACTACTATTATCATTTTACGGATATTTCGTCTACAGGAATCGACACCAATGTATACGTGCATTTTTTGAAACTTTTACCCTTGACACACAGACCAACTTATTTGATGTAACAATAACTTTCTCCCAGATTCACCATTTCATTTACCATTTTCAATAGTACAATACATGCAACTCAAAATAATGTTTTTCCAAAACAATGCAAAAGTTTCAAAACATAATGTAAGAATTTCCAAAACCTTTTTTCAAAACATATAGTTTCAATTTCCAACATCCATTGTATACTCCATGATATGAATGAGTTCAAATTCCTTATCCACATGCAATTTCTAACACACGGCAATGTTATCCTCCGCCGCATTATCTCTAATGCAATAATCAAAAGATATCAATATAGATATATTTTTCTAAAAGAGTAACAACAACCATTTTCAAAATCCCACAACCATTTTCTTTCCATCTCTTACAAACCAACACCATTTTTCATTGTTTCCAACACAAGCCAAAACCCATGGTTCTAGAACAAAACCTCATTTTCCTTTAAAATCACCATGTCAGCGTATTTCAACAGCAATACAAGATCATCACCTATTTTAAGAACTCATTTGAAAATCTCTCTTTTACATTCCAAATCTAAACCCAAGTTTAACCCAAAACACCCAAATCTATAGATCTTTTGAAATAATAAATAAGTAAGGTAAAGCTTATACTAAATGACTGCCAAATATAAATAGCAAAATAGGCCACAAATATACTACCGAACCCATATTGAGTTTAAGAAATAGACCCTACCTCTTGAAACGAAGAGGATAACTCAGAAAAACTCAAAGTCGATAAAACCATGAAACTCTTAGATCGACAAAAAGCCCTTGACGAGATCTACAATCTTTCTCAAAGGACTAAGGCGAAAAGATGTCTCTAATCAAGTAGATCTAGAGATCTAAGTGAAAAAGTTGAGTTTCAAAGAGAGAGAGAAAGAGAGAGAGAGAGAGAGAGGGAGAGGGAAAAAAGAGCAAAAAGGTGAATGAGAAAGTGTGTTTGGGGCCTATTTATAGTGGTAGAATAGTGGCCTTAAAGTCAAAGGAAAGAATAAGTAAAACCCCCAAAAGTAGAGCCCCAAAATCGAACCAAAAATCTAAAAATTAACTCACAGGGGTCGACCCTTCAGACAGTGGTGTCAACCCTTTATTTCAGATTGCAAACCAGAACAAAACAGCAAGGGAAAAGTCGACCCTCAGAGCCCTTGGTGTCGACCCTATAAACCAGCAAAGACACTAAGGACATGGCAGAAACGTGGTGTCAACCCTTAGGAAGGCTAGTGTCGAACACTAGATTTTCCAATAAAGAACTTTTCAACGTAAACAAGTGCGAACGAACAATCCCAACAAGTTTAAATCGAATTGTACTCCTCCAAAACAAAAATACAACAACTCCAAAGACTCCCAAAATGAAAATAAAAGAATTAAATACACTCTCTAATAGTTTAAAAGGACACAAGTGCTACAAATCATGGAGCCTCTTCGGTCTAATCTGTGTATTAGACTTATGCTTCGAGGGGTGAGTAGGTAGAGTTGAGACCCACAGGGCGTATGTATGGTGTTACCATGCTAGATCAGTTGCTAGCATATTTCCTAGTGAGAGGTAACTTCTTGTTGCTTAACTTTGTTGCCAATATGTTGATTGATATTGGTGCATCTCATTTTTTCATTTTGTCTGCATTCGCATCAGTTTTGGGATTAGAAGTGGCTCAGGTAATGTCTCTGCTCAGGATAGAGTCACCGGTTGAGGGTATGGTTGTCTTAGATTGGGGATGTCGTGGTTGTGAAATAGAGGTTTCCAGTCGCCGACTTCTTTTTACTTTTTATTGTTAGACATATCGAGTTTCGATGTCATCTTAGGCATGGATTGGTTGTCTTCATAACATGCCATTATAGATTGTTACCATCATAGAGTTATGGTGTGCACCTCGAGCAGTGATTGTTTTTATTTTCTAGGAGACCGAACTGATAGAGTTTTGTCGCTAGTGTATTACTCAAATGGTCAAGGCGAGCTTAATTGCCTTCTTGCAACTCTCTTGCGTAATGAGAGTGATGTAGTTCGAGTTGAATTACTAAAGGTAGTTTGTGAATACCTGAACATCTTTTCTAAAGATCTTACTAGTTTTCCACGCCACCGAGAGATTGAGTTCTCCATTGACTTAGTGCCTAACACGGCACCAATTTCCATGGCATCATATAGATTTTCACTCGCCGAGTTATATGAGTTGAAGATTCAACTCTAAGAACTACAAGATAAGGGCTTCATTTTCCCTAGTATATCACCTTGGGGAGCACCGACTCTCTTTGCTAAGAAGAATGATGGCACATTACAACTGTGTATTGATTACTAGAAGTTGAAACTGTTAAGAACAAGTACCCATTTCCACGTATAGATGATCAGTTTGACAAGTTAATGGGGTCTCATTGTTTTTCTAAGATTAACTTGAGATCGGGTTATCACTAGTTAAGGGTGTAGGAGGAGGATATTTAGAAAATGACATTCTGTATGCAATATGGCCACTATGAGTTCTTTGCGATGCACTTTGAGCTAACTAATGTAGCAGCTTCATTTATGGATTTGATTAATCAAATCTTCCATGAGTTCCTAGAGCACATCGTTTATGTACTAAGTTCGGGAAGTGCAAGTTCTGGTTAAAAGAAGTTAAGTTCTTAGGTCATGAGGTATCTAAGGAAAGGGTGACTGAAGACTCTTCTAGAGGAAGTGCAAAATTAGGAACAACCTAAGAATGCCTTTGAGATCTGGAGTTTCTTAGGCTTAGTCGGGTACTACTGACATTTTATGAAAGACTTCTCTAGATTAGCCTCACCATTGACTAGACCAACGAGGAAGGGAATTAAATTTGTATAGAGTGAGACTTATGAAAAGTAATTTCAAGAGCTTAAAGTTAGACTCACCATTGCTCCAGTCTTGATTATTCTGGAGAAGGGTTTGGGTTATTTGGTTTATTGTGCCACGTCTCGATAAGGTTTCAATTGTGTATTGATGCAAGAGGGGAAAATGGTAGCATATGGTTTACGACAATTGAAGACACATGAGAGAAATTATCATACTCACGATCTAGAGTTAGCAGCGATGATTTTTGCCTTAAAATTTTGGAGGCATTACTTATATAGTGAGAGATTTGAAATGTTTTCCGATCATAAGAGTTTAAAATATCTATTTTCACAGAAAGATTTGAATTTAAGGCTGGGGAGGTGGATGGGGTTTATAGAGGATTATCATTTCGAGTTACACTATCATCTAGGGAAGGCCAATGTAATGGCCGATGCCCTGAGTAGGAAATCCATGAGAAGTGTAGCTAGTATTGTTATCCAAGAATGGGATATGTTGGGAGCTATTAGCGAGTTTGACTTGCATCTTGGCAAGTTCGTTGAGTTGGCCGTTTTGTTCACTACAGTTGCACAATCTACACCAGTAAGCCGAGTTATAGAAGCACAGTGGAGTGATCACGAAGTAGAGACTATCTGAGGGAAGATATCTAGTGGAAAGGTGGTGAAGAGCTTGAACGTGTATTCTGACTCGAGTATGAGGTATTTGGATCGTTCTTTAGTGCTAGACTCTTGTAGGGCGGAGGTCCTCTGAAAGTTCCACCATTCATGTCTTGCGGTACACTCGAAAGGCACAGAGATGTACCATGGCCTTAGTCACCAATTTTGGTGGAGGGAGATGAAGAGGGACGTAGCCTTGTTTGTTTCAAGGTGCCTTGTCAACAAATGAAGGCCAAACATCAACGACCAGTGGGTTTGTTGCAATCCTTACCGATCGAGTGGAAATGGAAGCATGTCATAATAGATTTTTTTGTGGGTCTTCCGAGGACTCAATGGGGTAATGATGTCGTATGGGTGATAGTCGACTGATTAACTAAATCAACACACTTGTACCTACGTGTAAGAGTGACTTGGTATATTGTCTTGCCGACCTTTATGTTAGGGACATAGTCTGACTTCATGGAGTTCTTGTGACTATTGTTTTGGATAAAGATCCATGTTTCACAGCTCAGTTATGGTAGAGCCTACAGATTGCCTTGGGCACTAGATTAATGTTTAGCACCGCCTATCATCCTCAAACCGACGAGCAGCCCGAGCGAACCATTCAAATCTTAGAGGACATGCTTCAGAATTGTATTCTTGATTTTAAAGGGTCATGGGAGAGGCATTTACCTTTGGTGGAGTTTGCCTATAATAACAGTTTTCATGTGAGCATTAGTATGGCACTGTTTAAGGCCTTATATGTCCAACCGTGTAAATCTCCAGTGTGTTGGGTCGAGGTAAGTGACATACCTATGTTAAGTCTTGAAATAGTCTGGAAAACAACAGAGAAGGTCACGCTTATTCATAAGAGGTTAGTTTCGACTTAGAGTCGCTAGAAGAGCTATGTCGACCGTATGAGGAGACTTTATCTTTTGAGGTAGAAGATCATGTATTCCTGAAAATATAATCGAGACGGGGTTTAATGAGATTTGGGAAGAGCGAAAAGTTGTCTCCTAGATTTATTGGGCCTTTTGAGATTCTAGAGCGGATTAGGGAGGTAGCTTATCGTTTGGCCTTGCTGCCCGAGCTTTTCAGGGTTCATGATGTGTTTCATATTTGTATGCTCTGGAAGTACAAACCTGGTCATTTGCACATGTTGGATTGGACCAAGTTAAAGGTAGATGAGGATGCCTCATACGAGGATAGACCGATACAAGTTTTAGATACTGGGAACAAAATCTTGTGAGACAAGACTATTCCATTGGTTAAGGTGTTGTGGCTACACCATGAGGTGGAGGAGGCGACTTGGGAGTGTGAGGCAAAAGTCCGTGAGAAGTATCTGGACCTATTGGTTAATCTTTAAGACTTGTATTGAAAATCTTATTCATGTTTTGAAATGTAAATATTGTAAATGTTTTGGAAAATTGAATTGTAATAGTTGGTGTTAAAAGACTTTGTTTATCATTGTTGCAAGTATAAATGATCAATGGTCTAGTTTAAACCTAGTGGTTTTTTGGTTTGAATTATATTTCAAGGATGAATTCCTTAAGGGGAGAGATTATAACGATTCTGGTTTAAACCCGACCCATTTCTTCCTTTTGAATCTAGGAATCCATATCTATACCTATTGTTCATTTCATTTTCCCCTTGTTAATAGTTGAGTTTGGTTGTTTTGGAGTTACCGTCATGTTTGGAATAGGTTGGGGGTTAGTTTTTCAAAGAGTTGCTGCCTAGTTTTTACTTGCTCACTCGAGCAGTTTTTCTTGTATTCAAGCGGTCTTTTATAGTCTGCAAAACTTCTAGAAGTAGAGTATCTTCGCTCAAGCGGTATTTCCTACACTCGAGCAGTCTTTTGTAGGTATGAGTTTCTAGAAGGGCTTATTGTGCGCTCGAGCAGTGTTTTGGTTGCTCAAGCGGTCTGGCGTATATTAGTTCAGGAAAAGGGTTTTCTAAGTCACTGTTTCATCTCTCTCTCTCTCTCTCTCTCTCTCTCTCTCTCTCTCTCTAAACATTTCAAAAACCCTATATCCTCACTCACTCTCTTTAGTTCTTGTATTTAAGCCCCAAATACTCCCAATCTGTTGATTTCTTCACCTTAGTCATTTGGAAAAAAAGGTAGAGTACGTCCAGAGTTTTGTTTTAATCGGAGGATATAATATTTTTGGCTCCGCCAAACTTTAACCCTTGCTCTCACTTTCCTTCTAAAATTGAGGTGGGGATTTCTTCAACCTTTGGTATGATTTTACCTTAGTTATTTGTCCGTCGAAAGAACGTAGTGATTCAGGATTTTTGGGCTAAACCTAGGGTTGGATTTGAATTGAAAAATTGGGGTTTTCAAACGAGTTCTTGAGAAAAGTTATGGGGATGTGTCTATGGTTGAGATATGTTAACATAGTGGATTTCTTTACATAAAACTGATTTTGAAAATAAATGGGGGTTTGTTCTAAAATCATGAATATTTAGTTGTGAAAGAAAATGGAAAATGATGTTTGATTTTAAAAGAATGGAACGAATGTGTATGTTGATGAAGTTGGTGGAGTTGGATATATAATATCACTCTTATCTTGAAAATGATGAAGTTATATCTTTTGTTGGAAATTATCTGTTGTATAGAAATATCTGTTTTAGGCTATCGGTGGAGGATATCTTTGATTGTTGTAGAAATTGCATGAGGATTAGGTGAATTGAAACTAATTACTCATATATCTTGCATTGGGCATTATATCACACTTAAACATTGAAAATGTATTATTTTGAGAAAAAGAGGTGAATACCTTGGTAAATCTGGTTAGATGGTGTGGTTGTGCTTGTTATGTTGGCTTGTGTATCCTTGGTGAAAGTTCAGAAACTCGCGCGGTTAGGTGTCGATCCTTCCGGTTAGTATCGGTAAAATGGCTTTGGTAGTGCTTGAATAGCTTACTGGCAGATACGCACCTAGAGATTCCCAGTGTTTTGTATCCACTACCCTATTTTCAAATATAAATGGTTATTTTCATGAATTGATATATAATCTGACAATGTATTGTTTTGAGGTGGAAATGTGAAACATTTGAAAATTGGCATGCATATGCATTCATTTTATGACTTCGTTAAGATTCATATATTGTGTTAAAGTATCTCTACTGGGTTTAGCTCACCCTATGTGGAAAACAACTTTCAGGTGCTGATAATATACCTCCACCAAGGACATAGCTTTGGAGGACTTAGAGCCAAGAGTTTCATTTTGTTTATTTTGATGCAATTATTTTTGTATAAGTCTTGGGCTGTAATTGTATTGTGTTGAACTCATTTTGATGTACCTAATTGTTGACTTGGAAAGATGTAGCCATTAGGGCATATAATTACTTGGGTTTTCTTTTATTTCAATGTATGTATCCATGTCATATGCTATAGATTCAAGATCTAGGATTTATAAATGTACATATGCATATGTCATCTTTTGTATGATCAAGGACTATGAATGGAATATTAAATATGATGTTATTGATCAATTGTAAGGAATATTATGAGATGAGCAATTGTTATTATTTCCGAGCGTTACAGCAAAAGCTAAAAAAGCTTTCTATAGTGCTCTATCAATGCCTCTTTTTCAATAGCAGCAAATCAATTCAGTTCCTTTTGAATTTTAGAAATCTAAATCAGATGAATATAAAATTAAAGACTTTTTTAATCCTAGAATTCCTAGTAAAATTTATACTGACTTAAATGGTGTGTGGAAAACCCACATTTTGAAAAACAAAAAAGGGTTTAGATTACATATGTCTAATTTATCATTTCAATTAGTGGAACAAACCACTACAATAAATGAGTTACAAAAACTTTGTTTCCGATTCATTAAACAAATGAATTGGGCTCAAGATTTTAAATTTGAAAAAAATAAATACTTTTCTTCAAATTTCTAAATTCATAAACCATGAATATTTAGATTCTTCTTTTGAAACAACTAGAAGATTTTGTCTTTTTGAAAAAGCAAGAACAATTCTTCCCTGTGAAATTTTTAGACTCATTAAAGATAAAGTAGAAGACCATTGTGAAAGAATTAAACAAATTCCTTCAAAATCAATTAATAAGATTAATTTATAAGATGATATTCCAAAAACCACATTATTCTTAGATACCCAAGAATGGTTTTATAAAGATAATAATTGGAAGGTCTCTGAAGAAATTGACTGGGGAATAAATAATCAAGTTATTCTTCAAAGTTCTCATCCTATACAATGGAAAGATTTTCCAAGGATGATCAAGGCAATGCTATCAAAAGTAATAAAAAAAATTTACAAATGGAGCAAATATTTCACGTTTTGGATTGCCAGCACCATTGGATGACGTGAACGGGAAAAATTCTATCAACCATATCAAATTTGGTACTGAAAAAAGACTGAAGAATCAGAATTAGCTCATGATGGACCATTAATAAATTCAAAAGGGGAGGTATCCTCATGAACTAATTAACGTCTTATGTCCTAAACATTATTGGGTAGAAAGCCTAATATTGTTGTCCCAAGTGGCACAAAACATAAAAAGTTGCAGTGAATTGCCTTTCATGGTAACTGATAGAAGAAGACTGTTTGTTACTATGGAGCCAATTTCATATAAAAGACCTGCTACAAAATAGAGTGAAGTAAAAGATTTTCTCAACAATTTGGCAAAAAGAAGTTTGCTAGATCTTCCTCTAGAAGGCTCTTCATCATTCAAAGATAGTGCCTTCATGCACAATCTAGATAATATGATGGATGCATAATGGGCCCATTGCACATATGTCGGACCGACTGCATCCTTATCTACCACACATGGTAGCATCTATAGCAACAATCAAAAGATAAGATTAGCCAAATCTTATCCAAAACAATTTTTCTTTTTCGTAAACAAGGGAGGGGGACTACATATGTATTCACTAGTCTTCTTAGTCTTTGTATTTATTATATTGCAGACTTTTTTGTTTGTAAAAGGACTTAGTATAGAAAATTGGTGTAAGCCTACAACTAGGCTTTTAGGCATTTGTTTCTAGGTCTTTAGTCTTTTATTTTTTGTTTGTATCTGCCTTTATAATCTATAAATTGACATATGAGATGGTAGTGACAGAAGAGACTTTAGTTATGAGTTTTGAAAATAGCGTGAATTGGAAGTTGAATTATAGCGACCCCGGTCTTTTTCCTTTAGATTGTTGTATCCAGACTTAAGTTCCGTGGAACCGGGCATTGTGTTTTGTTGTTGTTGTCCTTTAATTCTTTATTTTTGAGTTATGGGTTGAGTTGGGCAGGTTTGTTACAGGTTGGCTGTGTTGGAAACCAAGTGTTGCTGTCCAGATTTTTGGACCTTCGCTCGAGCGAGGAGTTGGTCGCTCGAGCGAGCTATTGTTTTTGTTCTTCGCTCGAGCCAAGGTTTGGTCGCTCGAGCGAGAGTCTGCGTCTAGTACTTAGACCTGAGAGATGTGTTTCTTGGCTCGAGCGAGGTGTATGTTTTCGAGTTCTTCACTCGAGCGAGCATTTCGTCGCTCGAGCGAGCTTCTGGGTTGCAGACCTGAAGCATCGAGTTTTTGGCTCGAGCGAGCTTTTCTTCACTCGAGCGTGGATTTTTGTGTCTGGTCGCTCGAGCGACCATGTCTTCGCTCGAGCGAGCCTGTTTAGTTTATATAGGCAGCAGCGGGTTTTAAACAGTTTTTCTTGATCTTTTTAGATTCCAAACCCTAAGGTCCGACTTCTCTCTCTCCCTACTCACCTTCTCTCCTAGGTTTGATCTATTTAGAGTGCGTTCCTACCCTACTTCCTTCATTAAAAAGGTAGAGTGAGGCGAGGGCTTTCATTTAATCTGAAAAGTTGTTAGTTCGGAGCACTTTGGTTTTTGGGCATCATCATCATCTTCTTCTTTTTGAGTTATCTTTTGAGGTAGGGATTTCCTACTCCAATGTATATGTTTTGTTCTAAGTTTTGGTAATTTAATATGTTGGGGGTATTTTGGTAATTTTGGGAAAAACCCTAGTTGTTGTGTTAAATTGAATTGTAAGTTTAATTTAAGGAAACTTGGGAATAATGGTTAAATTCACGAAATATGAGGAATTATTGATTAAATGGGGTAGTTGGTTGATTTAAATCATATGCCTATTAAATTGTTGATTTAGTTATTTTCTGTTTAGAGATAACTGTTTTGGGCTATCGGTGGAGGATAGTCATGATTGTTGTAGACATTGCATGTGGATTAGGGATAACTGAAACTAATCAATTGGCCATGTCGTTATGTATAAAGATTGGAATAATACATTAAATTTATGTGTTGATTGTTTGTGTATATGACTTTGTGTTTATATGCATTACTTGTGTATGGGAGGAGATAGGGGATGTACTCCACGGTTTAGGGGAAGATAGGGGATGTACCTCTAAACCGGTTAATGATTATGGGAAGATAGGGGATGAACCCAGGGTTGCAGCTCATATGCGCGCCTATTGCAGAGATATAGCTCATATGCTTATCTATTGAAGTGTGATACAGCTCATATGCTTGTCCACTGAAGTGTTTGATTATTTGTTTGATATAGCACTAATATGTAAATCATTATTTTTGTGAAGTACGGAAGTGGTTTATGAGATATTGATACAACACCAACATGTGTATCCATTATGATATAAGAAAGGTTTAACTTGAATTGTTATCCCCGTTGAGTTATTTGGCCAGGCTCTGAGCCATATTTGTATAAATGAAATTGATAAGTGTCATAGACATTGGTGTCTTAAGATTGTATGTTGATATAACTGGTTATCATGGTTAACCATCTATTGAATGCTAGGACTTTATTCAAAGCGTATATTTGGTTTAGTATTTCTCTGCTGGGCTGTGGCTCACCCTATATGGGAACTTCATTTTCAGGTTCAGGTGGTTCACTACCTCCAAAGACTTAGCTTGTGAGGATTTGGACTTGAAGATCTATTTTATTTATTCTAGTTGTTTTTATTTGAATTATGTAAACATTCAAGCCCAGGGCTTTATTTGTTTTGAGTTAGAACTCATGGAATTGCACCCAAGTGTTAGCTTGGCAAGATGTAAGCCCGTAGGGCATTTATTTTAATGTTTTATTTCGTAGTACTCTGATGATTTAAATAATGTAATGTTTTTCTTTTAGTAATGCATGCCTTGTGTTATATTTAATGGGTTTAATTTTGAGGGCGTGACATGAATTAATTGGAGTTGAAAGATAAAAGTTATATAATGTATAAATGTTAATAAAATCTAAATCAAGAGGATGAAATTGAATTCATGGCCTTGGTACTCATTGCTTATGAGGCTGTGTCCTTAGCTATCGGTAGAGGATGGTATTGACGTTGTTGAATAATTTGGAAAACTTGGAATAATGTGCCAATTGTTGAGTTGAATGAAAATGCGCATTGATATGGGTTCTCCTTGCCTCCGAATTTGCACCCGGTAAAGTTTGGCACTTTGACATGGGTTCCTCTCCCCTTCGGTTCGTGTTTGGTAAAGTGTGAACGGGTTCATGTCCCCTCTAGCTCAAGGACCGGTAAAGTTTGGCGCTTTGAAATGGGTTCCTCTCTCCTCTGGCTCGCACACGGTGAACTGGGTTGTGGTGGTTATGGCTTGACGAAGCCTGTGTTAATTACGTTTAGTGTATCTTCATAATTGTGTTATGACGAGAAGGGATGCATTATTGACTTTTTGTGTTTGTGATCAGTAAAATATGGTCATGCGTGTTAACGCGTCTGTTGTTGCTTATATATACATATATTTGTGAACGTTCATTTTACACTTGTGCCTGAGGCCATAATATATAGTAATTGTCCTTGTAGTCTTAATGAGTTGGAATGTAGGATGAGTATATTGTTTAGATTGATCTTAGGAGATCGTGGTAATATGATGCATGGTTGAGATTTCTTTAAATGCAAATGAAAAGTTTTGAAGCTTAAGAAACTAGTCTTTGTTTCTTGTTATGTTAAGGAGGATCTTTTAAAAAATTGTATTTATGTAAGTATATTTTAAAGTATGAAATGTCACATTTCCTATATATATACATGGAGCATTCATGATCCTAGTTATCTATATGTTGCTATTGTTTAGGATTATTGGGATTCCTACTAGACCCTTATGTTCATCCCACGTTGCAAATCATTTTCAAATATGGAGTGAAAAGTTGCTCAAGACTTGAAGTCGGTTAATTGCTGGCCATGGGGCCTTTTAGATGCTCGCGGAATGCCAACGTGTTGTACAAAGAATTAACCCCTTTTATATATTTTGTTATTTTGTAATTGATGACGTAACGCCTATGGGCGTGTATTGTATTTCCTTACATGTACACGAGAGAATACATTGTAATTTATTCTTTTCTAAATACCTTTGATGTTTACCATTATTGAAATGGACTGATTTAAAGGGAAAAGGTAATATTATCCGAGTAATAAAAGTTAGGGCATTGCAACTTGGTATTAGAGCGAGTCGGGTTTGAATACTTGGGCTCTTGGGAAGTGGTTTTTACTGCAATGGATTTTTGTTATGCTTGGTGAAGACGTTTGCATGTAGAAAGATTAAGTGTTAGGACTTTATATTATGCATTTATGTGAGTATGGAGTTAGGTCTCATGGATAGTGCTTGCTTTGAGGTCTCATTAGAAACACGCCTGATCAACGTGGTTTCTGGTGGAAAATCTCTGAGAGTTCTGAGATAGGTAGCTATCCCTGTGGACTTGGCTTAATTATGGACTTGGCTTAAGTATGTGATTGAGTATTTAACTTGTTTACGTGTTTATAACTTATGTGCTAAGTATGTCTTGTAGCTTAATGGTAATGAGTGAGCTCCTTGAAGAAGGCTATAGTTGTTTACTAATTAGGTTTTTCCTTTGATAGGATGTCAAGAAGGGGGAATAGAAGACACGTTAGGAGTAGAAGTACAACAATTCCAGTAGTAACCTCACCGGTAACATTAGCTGTGGGCGAGGAGTTTACATGTGAGATTGTAAGGGCAGTGAGAAAGGCCCTAACTCACAATGAGAGAGATGATACTCGTACCCTCAATCTTACTAAGGAGTTTTTCCGTTTTAACCCACCTGAGTTTATAGGAGGACTTGAGCTGTGGACGGCAAATGATTGGTTGGAGTAGATCACCAAGACTTTTGATTTGCTTAGAGTCGAAGATGGCGGGTTAAAGATTGCACTAGCGAGGCACCCTCTTGGTTGCTTTCACCGAGGCCTTTTTAACAAAGTAATTTCCTCCCTCTGCATGGGAAAGATTGAGGACACAATTTGTTGAGTTACGCCAAGGCACAACTCCTTTAGCACAGTTTGAGGCACAATTCATTAGTTTGTCTAGATTCGCTCCAGAGTTGGTGACAACAAAGGAGTACTGCTGTATTGGATTCAAGACAAGGTTGTGTGATGATATTCAGGGTATGGTTGCTGCGACATGTATAGCAACTATTACACACTTGTGGAGGAGGTGGCCCATGTTGAGGCAACAATTTTAGGTTTTGGTCGGGCTAGGAAGGAGGCCATATCAGCGGTCCCTACTGTTAGAAAGCGCATTAGGCTTAGTAAGGGCTCATAGGTGCAGTTTTTGTCTCAAGCTACACTTGCTTCTTCGGACTCGTCCTTCGGGAGGTCCAATCAGAGCTAGATTTCTTTGAATCAGTCACAGAATAGGGGCTACCTACTTGCTCTAGGTGTAATCTTCGAGGCCATATTAGGCATCGTTGTCCTTAATGAGGGCAGAGCCAGTTCCAATAGCCCTAGTAGGGATGGATAAGTGCATTGGAGAGTGGTGGAGTATTTAGCGATTTTTTTTCCTTGTTAGTGTGATCGATGTGTTGTTGGATCTGGGGGCATCATACCTACTTGTTGTTAGCATGCTTATTTATAAATTTCAACGATTTGGGCATGTAATTAATTATGTATTACTTTTACTTGACGAGCCATTGTTAGAATGGATAATCCTAATATTGTTGTATAATTGCCTATCGTCTCATGAGTTAACTATGCATGGGCCTGTGAACCTTTTTTGATTTAAAGTTGTTTCTTGGAAGTGAGATAATTATGTGTGGTCGTGACTGGCTTTGGGATATCTAGTGAGCGGTACTATTTTATCTTTAGGTAAGTGTGATTATGGGCGGCATGATTCATTTCTCATGAGTATTTGGGACTTATTGATAAAGTGTTGGCAATGCTCTTTGGTGAGTGTGACGTTTATTCTAGATATTTTGTATGTTCGGTGTGCATGTTTAGCAAACTCGTTGTTAACCTTGTTGATCTCCTTGTGGGTGATATGAGGTGTTTAATTGCCTTGACTTGGGAACGAGAATTGTGTAATGAGTCTCTAAGAGGAATGTAATGAGAAGGCAGCCATAGTGTGCTTAGTCTCGAAGAGTCTAGCTCGGACTCAAAAGAGGTGCAAGAAGGTGTGTTGAAATCCAAGTAGGGGTGAGCAGCGTCGAGTGAATGTCGATGTTTGATGCTGAAAATTGAGGATTATTGAGTTGGTTGGTTGGTATCCAAAATTGATGGACAAGTAGTTATCTCAGGAGTTGCCTTAGTTTGAGTAAGAGGTCGCAAAGGTAAGAAGTGCCTTGGGTTTTGACGTACTGTGTGTTGTTTTATTTGTATGAAAATCTCTTGAGTTGAGGTAATATGATGGAACTGTGATTTTATAAGCGCACTTGCGCAATTATGTGATTGATAAATTGCGATGGTGGTTATGAAGGGATGAAGCTCCCAAATTTTTTTTATTTTTTTTTCAAGTTGTATGTGCAGTATCTTTTATTAGCACGGTCATTAATTCTATGAATTGTTATTATAAAAAATATATATGTATATAATATGATTGAATTGTGACATCACCGTGGTAGTGATGGATATTGTTGAGTGACGGTGAGGTTCACCGGTTATCATGTTAAGGAAAAGAGTTTCCTGGTATTATGGTCTTGAATGGCAATGTTGAGATTGAAAATATTGTTGTTGTAAACACATTTGTTTGTTTTTGGAAAATACATACCAAACTAATGAATTGTACTAAAAAATGGGGAAAAAAAATCATTTTATTGTACTCAGTGTGAGTTTGGGCTTCCTTTTGTAAAAATGTAGTATGTAAGAAAAGAAAAATTTCAAGGGAAATGAGGCAATTTTTCATTTATTTTTTATTTTTTTATAACATGAGACATGTGATCAATTTCTTAATTTGTAATGTTGTGTAATGAACTAAGCTTGAACTACTAGTTTGTAGTTGTGCATTTGTTCCTGGTCGAGCAATGATGTGAATGCCAGATATTTGTTTCGTTTTGTGTATCTAGTTCAGGGTAGACTGTTATGTTGAAGCTTGTTATGCTAGGGAGTCATCTTCATGGGCCACTTTTCGTGAGTGTAACTCATATATATATATATATATATATATTAGTGAGAGCCTTAGTGGCGCGAGCGTGAGATCAACCTACCAATAGTCTTTTCATGATGTGTGTAACAGATGAAAGATTGGAAATGGGTTGTGCGAGTTTTTGTGACCAAATTTTGTCTCGTAAAAACCCGACAAGTCTTGTGGGTTGTCGAGAAGTTCATGAATAAATCTTTTCGTTCTATTTAACCAAACTCTCTTAGATTGTAGTGGAGGAGTCGATGACGACTTATCGTATCTTGTTCGTATTACCCTTGATAGTCAAGTGTCCCTGGAGCACCGAGGTGGGATTTGGGAGGCTATTCCGCATGTTGGCTTAAGACTTGAGTTGGCATTTGTCATCCTTTGTTTTAGGTTTTTGTTTGAATCTTAGAGTGACTTCAATTTTGGGGACAAAATTTCCTAGGGAGGGGAGGTTGTAGTGTCCCTGGTCTTAATCCCGACTTGTTTACATTAAGCGGTAACCGTTATTCTATAGTTACAATTTTTTTTGTTTTTGGACTTTTGAAAAGTTATGGGTTGCATTTGACCTTTTAGTTATTATAGTTAAGACCTCTTCCTCATTATTTGGAGCCTTGATTAATGAGTTAACTTGATGGTTGGGTATGATTAGACCAAGAATGCTAGATTCAAATACTTGTTTTGAGTAGTGTTCACTTTTTTGCCTTTTTGTCTCTCCATATGTTGAATCTTGATGTGAGGCTAGAATCATTGGAAAACCTATTTCCAGGGCTTTAATTTAGACACAAAATTAACCATATTCCATTTCCGAATGAGGGGGATACGTTTGTTTAATGTCACATGGCAAAAGTTGTTTAGTCAAATCCGCACGAGCAGAAATTTGAATTCCGCACGAACAGATTTCACGAGAAAGCCATTTTTCCCTGAGTTGGTCAGCACGAGCGGTTTTAAAATCTACACGAGCGAATTTTGCCCGTCCAGGCATCGATTTCTGTGCTCTTTTCACTCAAATCAGATCTCTCTCCTCTTTTTGACCATTGTCATCACTCTCTCTTTCTAACTTCTCTTTTCTCTCCCTTCTCTCTAAACTCTTACCAAATTTCACATTTTCTTCTATCTACAAAGATTAAGCGAGATTTTGATATTAGTTCCTTATACAAAAATGACGAGTGTCTCGAGGGCTACGTTTTGACCGGTGGAGATCAAATTCTAGCGAATTTGATTTTTAGAGTTTTCTCCTCTTCTCTCTTTGAGGTAGGGATTTCTTTGCTCCTTTTCAATACCTCATTATAGATAGACATGTGGTAGTTTTTATTGCATTAAAAACTTGATTTGTTGGGTATTTTTGAAAAGCATGTGATGAGGGTTAGGATTTTATGATCTAGAGTTAAATCTTGTGTTTTGTTGTGAATATATAAGATTGTAATGTTTGAGGAACATGTTTAAAATGATTAGAGTAAAAAGCCATAATTAATAGTTTATGGGTTATGAGAAAGAGGAAAAAATTGGTGATTTTATTTTATTTGAACCATATGGGTATTGTGTATTTAAAATGTGAAAATGTGTATGTAAGACAATAAGGAAAGTCAACTTGAATTTGATTGGTCTTAATTGTTATTTATGGTTTTATAATTGTTAGGTGTAATAATTGTCGAAAAATTAGAATTTCGGAGAAATAAAAAGTGTATTGGTAAATGTTATGTGTATTGAAATATTTGTGGATTGGTTAACCTTATTTATGAGGGTTGTGATGAAAATTTTCAAATCCTTTAGTTATTTATTTGTTTGAGAGATGGGATTAATTTGTGTTACATGTGTTGGATGATGAAAATAAATTACTAGTTATGTTTTGATAATTAATAAGAAAGTTGTGACGATTTGTTGTAAGTATTGGGAGTTTGGAGAGAAGGGAAAATAAATTTTGGAAATCAAGAAAATATTTATATACTTTTGTGAAATGAGAAGTAGGAAGAGTTGACGATTTTTCTTTATAATAAGTGAATAATTGTATTCGTGATGAATTACTAATTGTTGAACCAAATTTGAATATTTTGAATTGAATCATAAAGATGGGATGGTAGTGATGGAAGAGACTTTAATTATGAGTTTTGAAAATGGCATAAATTGGAAGTTGAATTAATTAGAGTTGAAAGATGAAAGTTATGTAATGTATAAATGTTGATAAAATCTAAATCGAGAGGATGAAATTGAATTCATGGACTTCGTACCTGTTGTTTATGAGGTTATGCCCTTGGCCATCGGTAGAGGATGGTATTGACGTTGTTGAATAATTTCTAAAACTTGGAATATTGCCAATTGTTGTGTTGAATGAAGGTGCACATTGATATGGGTTTATCTCCCCTCTAGATTTGTGCATGCTATAGTTTGGCATTTTGACATAGGTTCCTTTTCCCTCTGATTCGTACCCGGTAAAGTGTGAACGGGTTCATCTCCCATCCGGCTCAAGGACCGGTAAAGTTTGGCGCTTTGAAATGGTTCCTCTCCCTTCCGGCTTGCGCTCGGCAAAGTGGGCTGTGGTGGTTATGGCTTGACGAAGCCAGTGTCCGTTATGTGTCAATTATGCATAGTGTATCTTCATATTTGTGTTGTGATGAGAAGGGGTGCATTATTGACTTTCCATGCTTGTGACCTGTAAAATATGACAGTGCATGTTGACGCATCTATTGTTGCATATTTATACATGTATTTGTGAATGTCCTTTTCACACTTGTGCTTAGGGCCATAATATATAGTAATTGTCCTTCTAACCGTAACGAGTTGGAATGTAGGACGAGTAATATTGTGTAGATCGATCTTAGGAGATCGAGGTAATGCGATGAATGGTTGAGATTTCTTTAAATGCAAATGAAAAGTTTTGAAAGGTAAGAACTGGCCTTTGTTTCTTGTTATGTTAAAAAGGAACTTTTAGAAAATTGTATTTATGTAAGTATATTTTGAAGTATGAAATGTCACATTTCCTATATATATAAGTGGAGCATTCATGATCATAGCTATCTATATGTTGCTCTTGTTTAGGATTATTGGAATTCTTACTAGATCTTTGTGTTCATCCCCCATTGCTAATCATTTTTCAAGTATGGAGTGAAGAGTTGCTTGAGACTTGAAATTTGTTAATTGTTGGCCATAGGGCCTTTTGAATGCAAGCAGAATGCCAATATGTTGTAAAAATGGTTAATCCCTCTTATATATTTCGTTATTTTGTAATTGATGACGTAAAGCTTATGGGCGTGTATTGTATATTTCCTTACATGTACATGAGAGAGGACGTTGTAATTTATTCGTTCCTAAATAACTTTGATGTTTATTATTGTTGAAATGAAATGATTTAAAATAAAAATGTAACATCATCCGAGTAATAAAAGTCAAGGCATTACATATTTAGTTCCGTCAAAGTAAAGAGGGATGGAGAAATTTTGACCACGAGCATACTCAACTTGCCCATTTGGATAATCCATTTATCCTTCGGCTGTAGAAACCGCCATGAAAGTAAGAAATTGTTCATGTCCCTCTTTGTCTTGAGCCTCGTTGTCACTTTCATTCTTATTAGACTCTGATTCATTATCCCAAGTAATAGCGAAGGCTTTCTTCTTTCTCAAACGATTAGGTCATTCTTGATCAAAGTGGCCAAAACCTTGGTATTCATAGCATTGGACTCTTTAAGGTGTTCTTTTTATTTTTCCTTTCTTCATCTCCATTGTAGGATCAATTTTGAGTTTCTCTTTTCCCTTTGATTTGTGAGTTGATTCCACAAGATTAGGCTACATTTTTCGAAAAGACTTCTTAAATTGATTTACAAAAGCATCTGTAATCTTGGAATCAAACTCACAATTGTCGTCGGAATCCTTTCCAACTCTATGAGCACTACAAAAAGCAACCCTCATCTTTTTTTCTTTTTTTCTTTTTTTTCTAAATTCATGTGTGCCTCATAGGTTTGGAGATTTCCAACCAAATGATCCAGCATGAGATTATCAATACCTTGTGCCTTCTCAATAGCCGTTACTTTTGGTTGAAATTGATCGGGCAAGGATCTCAAAATTTTTCCAACAATCTTAGATTCCAAAATTTTTTCACCTAAATTAAAGCTGGAATTTACAATATCATTCAACTTCGCATAACATTCATCAAGGGCCTCACTATTTTTCATGGAAAGATTTTCAAAACTAGAAGTAAGCCTTTGAAGTTTTGAGCATTTAACCAAAAGAGTGCCCTCATGAATAGTTTGTAAGATATCCCAAACCTCTTTTGTGACTTCACAATTACAAATACGACTAAACTCTTTGGGTGTGACAGTGCAAAAGAGAGAATTGATTGGTTTACTATTCCAGCTATGATTTTGGTAATCAGTTGTATCCCATTTGTCAATTGGTTTAGGCAATGTTACTCCATCAATGGTAATCGTTGGTTCGATCCACTCACACATGACAGATTACAAAACTTTTTAATCAATAGATTTCAAAAATGCTCTCATCCGAGCTTTCCAAAAAGGTTAATTGCATCTGTCAAGTAGGGGTGGTCGCACCGTAGAATTTCCCTCACGAATTGAATCCATTATCACAAATCAAATAAGATATCGCTCCTTATAGCTTTGAAAAACACAGATTGAGCGACCCGCTCTAATACCAATTGAAAAACTAAAACCCTCGAAATATTGATTCTTGATTATGTTTCAATTTAGAACAATAAATATCAATCTCAATCAAACAATCAATAATAAATCGGCACAAAAAAAAAAAAAAAAAAACCATAAGCCAAAGCCACAAAACAATCTACTAAGAAGACAAAAAGAAATACACACGAGTACCCTCAATTACCTAGCGAATCTACGCCTGAATTGAACCAACCCCAATATGCCTCTTCAACTATCGTCTTCACCAGGGAATCGCTTTGCCCAACATTGAACCCATAACGCTGATGTCGAATCTACAATGATGAGCCAATTTAGAATCCACCAAGGCTTCAGGTTCAAGTTCTCTAGAATTCACCGATGAACACCTCTCTTTATGTAAATAAAAGACTGAAACCAACCCTTGATGTTTGACACTATATAGTTCGTTGATCTATCGATCACCTTCTATACATCAATGAAACTTATATAAAAACACCCTCAAATATACTTTTTATTTTACTTGTCTTTGAGAATATGGACAGGTTTTCTCTAAAAATACAAATAGTGCACTTTATACTTAATAGAGTCACGAAAATTGCTTGAGCGCACACTTTACTGCTCGAGTGGTGTGAGTAAAAGGCGGTGCAAACATATAGGCTAACCGCTCAATTACAACTTCCACCGTTCAAGCAGTGAAACATATTTCTTAGAAATTCAGTTTGTAGGCAGAGATACTGGATGGTTTGCTTCACTGCTCGAGTGTACAAAAGACTACTCGAGCAGTCAAACTAGCTCAGTCCCTGTACATAGTCAGCGAAGTGGTAAACAAGGAATACTCAAGATACAGTATGTAAGCACAAACTCCTTTACACAAGCATAATTCTGGGTTGGATTTACATCTAAACACTTAGAGCCACACTAAAACACAAGAGCAAATAAAATTACAATTAAAAGGAGTTTTATCAAACGAGATTGTCAATTATAAAAATCTAACAATATTAGTAAGATCTCTAGTCTCAAACAACCTCTTAGTCAACATTTTGAGATAAGGATCTAGGTACACTCAAATATTTCTTAGGGTTTAAGATCAACTCTGACCATAATGCATATGATATTCTCACAAATGTTGGGCTCACAGATAGCAAGACTATTGTAATGACCCAAACCTGCCCTTATAAGTTTAGCATCGTAACTGGCCAGTAATCCTAAGATTACCAACAACCTTTGAAACAGATTAACAAAAATAGGGCTAGCGGAAGCAAATATATAAAATACAATGTCCATAGAGCTATGCAGACATACATGGGACAGAAAATTTAAAACTTTATAGACATATTTGTGACGTCGTATACATATACATACATCAGTCTTACATCACTACCATCACATACAAGCTAAAACGGGGTTTTAGCCCAAAATACAAAGAGTACAAAAACTTGTTTAGATTTTAACAAAAGGGTAAAAGCCTTAAACATGGTTCACAAAACTTGACCACTTCTCAAAACAAGAACCTCATCAGGAGGCATAGTGGTTAGCTTACCAAAATAGAACTCCAGGCAGCAGCTTAGGCCTGGTCCCACGGCTGATCACCTACAACTATAAATAATGCCTTGAGCTGGAGCCTAGTAAATAACAATAGAATAAAGGGTTTATGAATGATATCCATCACGGATTTAGAAATTAGAGTTCATATCATAAACAGATTCAAATTCACATACTTATACAAAATTCGTAAGCAGTTATATGTAGTATATTCATTAGCTAATAGATCAGATTGGTCATAGGACCCACATGCATAATCGATACCGACGACCGTAGAGGTCAATATCTTTGTGCACAAATAGCCATGGTATTATTACCCCCAGCAAAGAGCCACGTGAACATAGGCCTCGATATTATAACCCCCAGGCAAGGGCCACATGCATATTGGCTATGAAACTATTACCCCTGAGCTAGGGCCACGTGAACCAAGGATGCCACAAATACATTTCAGAAAAATGGACATTCATTCATGATTCACAAAATAGTATTTCATAAAACAGATCATATCTTATCATTTTGGAAATACTTATAATCAAACATAGCTTTATAGAGTTGTTACTCACTGATAGCTCCAGTAATAAAATAGATTACTTGCACAGAACAGACTGATCAAGCGGGCAATAACACGTGACCTACACAAACACGTGATAGATACACATTGGACACAAGTCTCAAAGGCGTTTAACTTATCATTCTTTTTCCTTAGTGTGTGTTTCTAACTCTTATCCTTATTATTATAGCTTAATGATGGCCTAGAAGTGCCTTGGATGCAATGAGGATGCAAAAATGCACTTTAGAACACTTAGTCAAATTTCTAAAAATAAGGCAATTTGCTCGAGGGCAACTTTGGTCGCTCGAGCAAACCCCTTGGTCTGCAAAACTTCTGGTAACCCTCATTTTAAGCTCAAGCCAACATCTTAATCGCTCGAGCCAAGACTGAAAACAAAAGGTCGTCACTCGAGCTCAGATTCTTTCACTCGAGCTAAGGCTCATGTCTGCAAAAGTACTGGGAGCTTGAAGTTTACACTCAAGCCAACTTTTGGTTGCTCGAGCCAAAGTTCAAAACAAAGTGGTTGCTTGAGGGAAGATACAGAATCTAGAGTTTCCAAATTGTTGTTTCAAGTTCAAAACATGAGTTTGAAACTTCAAACCTGCTCTTTTGGGCCAAAAACTTGAGAAAACATGTCTAAACTTGTACAATATCATGAATTAAAAGCCATTTCGCAAAATCAAGGCCCAAAAGCAAGTGAATTATTCAAAAGTAAAACTTGAAACTTTGAAAACATAACATGCATGTAATGATATGCACTCCAACCTTCCAACACATGATCAAGTCAGCTAAAATGATGTAAATCATGATGAATTCTCAAAACCAAGTTAAAGCATTAACGTGTGAGAGAGAATTCCTTGAAAATAATTTCAAAAAAAAAATGAAATATGCATGCATGCATGGAATGCTATTCTTTTCTACTTTACAAGCTCTAATCTCATGTTTAAACACTTAAACCTCTTAAATTCAAAAGTTATCTCACTCAATATCATAAATCTAAGGTCGAATTCTTACCTAGAAGCTTAAATTCCCTTTGAAATCTAGCAATTCTTGCACAATTCTTCCAACTCCTTCAATTGTCTAGCAATTCACTTCCTCCAAGCTTGAATTCAAACTCTTCTCTCTCTAACTCCCTCTTTCCTACATTGGCCTCTCAAAGATGAAGAAATGAATGTGTAAAATAAACATTCTTAACTTTGAATTAGCCTTATATAGGCATCATTACTGATGCCTAATTAAATTGAGTTAAAGATAATCAATTGTGATTATTTTATTCTAATTATTTGATTCTGAATCGAATTCTAATTGAATTTACCATAAGGCTCTAAAAATTCTAAATTACACATAACATAGTCAACTTCGTGTTCAGACACTGATAAGGCCTTCAATTTGCATATTGAAACAAAAATTGAAACAGATATTCCTACGTCAGACAGAAATAAATATAATTAACATATGACACATGCAATTAACTTAGGAATTCATCTTAATGACTTGTTAAGCATCCTTAATCAAGGATTATAGGCTAATCACAAGTCGGGGTTGTTATAACTATCTTCACTCGTCTTGAGCCAAATGTTCATCTCACACTCTTAGACGACACACCTCTCTCCGATACTACCTTGTATCGACAGTTAGTTGGAAGTCTTGTATATCTCACTATCACTCAACCTGATATTGCACAGGCTGTCTACCTTGTTAGTCAATTTTTATCAACTCCTTGATCTACACATTATGCTGTTGTGTTTCATATTCTTCATTATGTCAAAGGCACTCTATTTCGTTGTCTTTATTACTTCTTTCATTCTACTCTCTCATTATGCACCTATTTCGATACTAATTGGGTCGGTGATCCAACTGATCGCCATTCTACTACAGGTTTTTGTTACTTCTTGGGGAATTCTCTCATTTGTTAGTGTAATAAGAAACAAACCTTGGTATCTAGTTCCAGCACTAAATCTAAATATCATGTTCTTGTTGATGCCACTCAAGAGCTTCTTTAGCTTTGATGGTTACTTTCAGATATGGTATTACTCTTTCAGTTGCCATTCATTTATACTACGACAATCAAAATGCTATCCAGATTACTTAAAATGATGTTTTTCATGATCGAACCAAGAATATTGAGATTAACTGTCATTTTGATCGTCAACATATTACAAAAGGCACTGTTCATCTTCTACCTATTTTCTCTACCGACCAGATTGCTGACACATTCACCAAAGCTCATCCACCAGGCCATTTCCCCGATTTGGTTTCCAAACTCAACTTCGTTTCTACCTTACAACCTTGAGTTTGAGGGGGGCTGTTAATATATTATATATATGGCTAGTAATATTCTTTATATATATATTTTCCTTACATAGATTTGTATCTTTTCCTTTCATAGAATATAGGCTCCTCTCCTTTAGATATTAACCGACCTTTCCTCCTTTGGAGGTTCCTTGTACAACACTCACATCAGTGCTATATATACTCTTGTTCTTTGTGTTGTTAAGTCATATAACTGAATATACAATTCTCTCTCAAACTCTCTAGCTGTAATGCCTTAAAAATAATAGTAGCAAATAACTCTCATAACCCCAAATAAATATGCTAAAGCCTACCAAAATCCCAACCATCTAGAGCTCGTTCACAATTCTGAAACTATAGTTCATTCATTGTTTTCTTTAAAACATTACAAAAGATGTCATATGCATTAATACATTTATCAATCTTAAATCGTGAATCTATAGCATGTGACGGATATATTGAAACAACAATAAATAAATACAAGTTTATGCCTTAAAGGCTATATGTTTCCAAGACAATGTTTGGTTACAACAAACGTGGTCGAATCCCAAAACAGGAAAAGCCCCAGGCTTGTTCAAAGTACATTTACAAAACAAAAACGAAACGAGCCTTCAACTTTACAATCCTCCCAAGTTAACGCCCTCGTGGAGGCAATCCATCAGCACTTGAAAGTTGATTTGTAACGCCTTAAAATATTTCACATAAATATACAGCAACCAAGCATAGCCAAATATCATAGTATCTTCTTTCTCAATGAACTAAGATATTACAATTCCAACTTCTACATTTCCATTACAATGCAAGTCCATGTCTAAGTTCAGTAAGTTAGAAGATAACACAAACAAGATTGCCTTGTTGGCATACAAAACAAAGGAGAATGGTCTGAGGCATTGCCTTGTACGCAAAATAGGTTTACAATTTTTAACACAAAAGTTCTAAGCCTCCACAATTATACGTCCTTGAACCAAAATTTCTCAACAAACAAAAGTGCATGCTCCAAGTCATTACGGTGGAGGCACGTCACTAGTTCCTAAAAAGTCATATAGGGTTGAGCTATATTTCCAATAAAGATACATTTAACAAAGTATCTAATCATTTGAACAACCACATGGAACTGTCATAACTAAAACAACATTGAAAATTTATATTTTCAAGAAAATAATTAAGTAATGAACAAAACACATTTTCAATAACGGAAAAAGAGATATGCAGTGAGTCTCTTATAAGAGTCCAAACCATATATAATTGTCATTTCCAATTGAAATCGTCCCCACATTTACCGACCGTTATACGACAGGATGTGGGCACCCAAAATATCAGTTTTTCTACTTTTGCCGACTATTATACGGCAGGACCAGTGGACACCCAAAAACATTTTCCTACATTCGTCCAGCGATAAACTCAAGATAGGGCAATTAGGCACCTTAACTCTCCATGCGGGTACCGACACAGCACACATTCACAAAACCGACTCCTAACCCGTATTCATACTCTATTCACCTCTTGGTTAAACTTTCATCTAAGCAGACAAGCATTCAACATTGTATGAAATAAATGAAGAAACTAATATTCAAGAAATACCAACTTCCAAGTCACAATTTCAACCCAACAACAATAACCATATGGTCCACACCTTGATTGTTCACAAAATTCCAAGGATTTAAGGAAATTTCCATCCAAGTACTATTCTCTATTGAAATTCAAAATTAAAGTTTTAACAAATTTGGGCATTCTCCCCATCTTTATATATATATATATATATATGGATTCTCAACATCAATGTTCATGTTCCATGTAAAATTAGAGGAAATTTTGATAAAAGTTGAATAAAGCGTCCCTTTTTGTTAGGTACAAAGTTTAATCTAACTCAATTATCAAATCAAACTTTAAAGTCACAACAATACCATATAATCATCTTCAAAACAAAGAAATACTAAGTTAAAAGTAACCCTACCTCAATCAAAAGCGAGAAAGATAGACTTCAATAAGAATCTGTTCGAGAAATTGAAATCCAATCGGTAGAAATGTAGATCCCTATGTGTACTTCACTTCTTGTAAATGATTTAGGCTTAGGTCTTAGAGACATAAGAGATATTTGAGGTAAGAAACCTAGGGTTTTCGGAAGGTAAAAGAAAATAAAAGAAGAGAGAAAGAAAAAGATGAAGAAATGATCTAAAATGTGCCTTTTTAAAATGCTGATTTCGCACAGACCGCTCTAGCGGTAAACAAGATCTCTTAGTAATTTTGTTTGCAAAACGAGATACTGGGAGCTCTTCAAATTCGCTCGAGAGACCAATAGTTCGCTCAAGCTGTCCATTCCCACCTCCAAAACTACTAGATGCTCTCCATCTCTGCTCAAGCGATATTTTCACCACTCAAGCGGTCACTTGGGACAAAATGTCACATTGTTTCCACATAGAGTGAGCTAAAGCTCAGTAGAAATGAGTTTAATGATTTGTATAATGCTTACCAAAGCCATATGGTGAATGCACATGAATGCCATTACCAAAACATGTGTTTTTCTCTTTCAAACAATTCAATGCCATGTTTATATCTGTAGACGTCCCCGAACGCCCCGGGAGGGTTAAGTCCCGTTCTGTTCATATTGGGGTCACTACAGTTCAAGGACTCAAATGTCACGGTCCTTAATCTTGAACCAAAGAGTCCAAATCCGGCAAATCATTTTGAAAACAGATTTTTGAAAGAAGTGCCAAACATGGACTGCTTTGCCAGATACAGAGTCGCCACCTAAATATTTTTAAAATGGAAAATTTAGAAAACCCTGACTCGGTGCCAAAGGCCACGTGTCCGTCATCACCAAAGTTGCCTCGGCTCGGGAACTTGGGTACGATTGGGGAAGGTCACTTCGTGAGCACCCCCGCTCGCCCGGTCAAAGACCGGCCTCTACTAACCATGATATCTGATTTTGAAAACATTGTGAGTTCTTATTCCGGTTATTAGCCTAGGTTACTATGTGATGCTCGCAGCAAACAAGTATAGACTGGGTCGCCTGAATTGGAACAAAACATTTCATGTTTGTTTGAAAATGGTTTGATGGTGCTACCCGCAGGTAGGCTAAGACGTGGATTTGCCACCCTCAGGTGGGCTTAGAAAACATGATTTTGCCACCGTCTAGTGGGCTTAAAACAAACAGTCAACGCATTGTCCCAATTCAAGTAACTCAGCCTCCACCCACAGGCATCCAAGGCAGTTATATCACATAAGCAGTTAGCCTCATGGTAAGCACGCTATCATGGCAACACTCACACGCATGCAGGGATGCTAAAGCATAAAACTTACCGAGTACTCCAAGCCAAAAATAGAAAACTGATTAGAAATCAATGCATGATCCTAAATATACAGGAATGCCTAGTGCAACGCATGCAATAATGCAACTATAGCAGGCTCGGCTATTCTAAATATGGGATATGGAATGCAGCAACTAACATGTATTCAATTTGGAATTGAAATACAAATGCAGTTTGTATGATGTGCCGAGCCCGGTGCGTGCAAAACAGATGAATGATGCAACATGCTGTCATACTGTATGCTAATTGAAGTATGCCCTACATCTAACCATTGTAAGCGGATAAATAAAAGGGAGAAAGAAATGGGGGTTGGAAGACATACATCACACTCACCCACACTTATTACAATTATGCCCTCGCGCAGAGGGTCCGAATAAATAATACAGTCTGAATAAAAGAATAATACAGTCCGAAATAAACAGTCCGAATAATATACAAATTCCTAATTAATTAACAAATTAAACTAAGAAAGCTGTAAACTGGCATGCAAGCCAGGGGGTGCCTTGATTCTAATGAATGTCGCATGTTTGGGCTGCCTTGCGCGGAAATCCACTGGGATGCCTCAATTAGCCTCTGTTTGTAATGTTTCTCGAAATGCGCGCCAGACTCTGAAAAGTTGTTGATTCCTCATTTTACTGCAACAGAGAACAGGAAAGGGGCATAGCAATGTATTTCACAAATATATGCATGCCTCGATTCTCGTGCCACCAATCACGCATCTCGATGCATGATGGCCGAGGAGTCGGATTGCACAACTCAATATAGGATGAATGCAGATGAATGCTACAACAAAACCTAACTCCATCATGGGTAATCCGGAGTGTCGGTGACTTGGGAATTGAGACCCGTTCCGTCACTCGGAGTACGAAACGTGCCTCGTTTCCCGTGCCCGGGCTAACTCCTATCCCGAACACGATGCAATATGCATGATATGCATGAAATGCAACTAAGATACAATCCTAACATACACAATGCTATGAAAATGGGATGCCTCAAAATGCGTGCACGCGGGCACGCAAACCGAGGCGATGATCCTAAGACATGAAATAACATGGAATATGATATACAATGAGACTAAAATGAGATGTCTCAAAATGCGTGCCCACGGGCACGCAAACCGAGAAAATGGCATACGGAATGCAACAGATCTAAAATGGCATACGGAATGCGATATGGGCTTATACTAACATGAGAGGGCCTCAGCCGCACTCACACAAGAGGCCGTAAGATGAAAATGAGCTGCCTCGAAATGCGTGCCCACGGGCACGCAAACCGAGGCGGTGGCATATGCAATGCAAATGACATGGAAAATGCAAATTGGGCTTACACTAACATGAGAGAGCCTCGGCCGCACTCACATAAGAGGCCGTAAGATGAAAATGAGCTGCCTCGAAATGCATGCCCGCGGGTGCGCAAACCGAGGCAATGTCATAAAAGCATGAAATGGCATGAAAATGCAAATTGGGCTTACACTAACATGAGAGGGCCTCAGCCGCACTCACATAAGCTGCCGTCGGATGAAAATGAGGTGCCTCGAAATGCGTGCCCACAGGCGCGCAAACCGAGGCGATGCATACGGAATGCAAAATGACATGGAAATGATATGTAATGAGGCTAAAATGAAATGCCTCGAAGTGCGTGCCCGCGGGCACGCAAATCGAGAAAATGGCATACGGAATGCAATTGAGCTAAAATGATATGCAAAATGCAAAATGGACTTATACCAACATGAGAGGACCTCAGCCACTCTCATACGGGAGGCCGTCAGATAAAAAAGAGATGCCTCGAAATGCGTGCCCACGGGCGCGCAAACCGAGGCATAGCCCTAAGGCACAAAAATGGCATGCAAACGAGATGTGGCATATGGCATATGGAAAATGCAAATTTCAGCAGCCAAAATGATGCAGAAACAGTCCCCGAATTATAGCAAAATTACACCCGATGCCCGAAATGCAATGTTATGCACCCGAAATGGCCTACAGCTATGCCAAACATGCACAATATGGACATGACATGTAAAGACAGATGCTAGGCAGCCCCTAAACTAGCATTTTTCCAGCACAAAGAATGGCCAAACAACAATCACAAGTATGGCAAAAACAGCATGCAAAAATGGGGGAAAATAGGGGAACAATGAAACAAGTGATATGTACAATGCTCAAACTGAAAAATACAGTTCTACAACATTAAAGAGGGACCAAAAATATGCACATTTATAGTAGATGACATCCCCCAATTCAGTATGTAGATATGCTTAACATAGCATGTAAAATAAAGCCAAAAGAGAGCTATAACATGAGGTGGCAAAAGGATGCACCAAACATCCTTGGACCCTTAACATAACATGACAAGAAGGCCAAAATAAGACTCTTTCCTAGCCTGATGAAGGCTCAAAACAGAAGCTAAGCAAGCCTAACAAAGCATGCAATTTTACGGTAAATTGGAGGACTTGTGAAGCAAGTGTAAGATGGAGTTACCAAACAAGGTTGAGCCCTTCTTCAATGTTGAAGAGGGGCTCAAAATAGGCCCACTCACAGTATATTGCATGCTCGAAAACAGATCACTCATGAGCTAAAAATAGCATGCAAGAGCAAGAATAGAACATGAATTCAAAGCAAGTGGCATGCAGAGCATGAAAACAAGGTTTAGCCCTTCTTCAATGTTGAAGAGAGACTCAAAATAATCACAATATCAGTTCATAATATGCTCCAAATCAGATCAAAAATAGGCCAAATAAATCATGCAATTTTACGGTAAATATGGAGAATTACAAAGAAAGTGCATGATAGAGAGGCCAAACATGGTTGAGCCCTTCTTCAATGTTGAAGCGGGGCTCAAAATAGGCCCACTCACAGTTTATATTAGGCTCAAAAATGGATCACTCATAATCCAAACAAAGCATGCAAAATATTGGCATAAGAGGTGATATTGAAGGAAGAGCATGATAGAGGTACCAAACAAGGTTGAGCCCTTCTACAATGTTGTAGAGGGGCTCAAAATAAGCCTAAAATCAGTAGGGGTCGGAGCCCAAAACAGTGAGCAAGTAGGGTAAAGAATTGAAGCAAAATTGTGCAAGAAAAAGGGAATTAGAGGCTTACCCTTGGAGACAAGTCTTTTATGGCTTCTTGGCTTCAATTTGTTGCTTCTTAGCCTCTGGAAAACACTCCTTTGCTGCTGAAATGGAGGTGGTGATGGTGAGGCTTAGGGTTGCTGAAGAAAGGGGCTAGAAACTTGAAGCTTTTTTGAATTTTTGGCTATGGAAATGGAGGCTATGGAAGAGAAGCTCTTGAGATCAAATGTTGTAACCCTAACAAAGGAGAAGCTCAGCCCCTTAAATGGATCAAAAAGGGTGTAAAAGGGGAGGGAAATGCATCCAAGCTTTCCCTCCCAAAATATCCCCCGGAGGACAGGGATATTTTGAAAAACAGCTGGACAGCTGTAAAGGGTTCAAAAGGAGAAAGCAGGCCGGCCAGGTACCTTTCTTGAAGGTGGCCGGCCGGCCACCCCAACTGGTTGGCCAGCCACTCCCCCTGGCCGGCCGGCCATGCCCAAAAATGAAGTCAAAAATTGCTGGCCGACCACCAAGTTTTGGTGTCCTCCCAGGTGTGTAGAACAAGGTTCCAAGGTTGGAATTTGGCAACTCTGAAACAGGAGTCACAACATTGAACTTGAAAGAGAGGCTCAAAAATGAAAATCACAATTACTGGCCGACCAGTACTTTTTGGTGTCCTCCCATGTGCCCTCATCACAAATATGTAGTTGTGGTTGGAAGAAAATGGCCCTAGGGTGTTCAACATTAGCCCGGAAGTGAGAAAAACGGGCGCCGGAGGAGCATAACTGGTTATCTGAGACAATTGCTGGCCTCCCACCCTCCAGTGATCTTTCTGGTGCTAAAACAGAGGTACCTGCCAAAATTGAACAAAAACTGATGCAAAATGAATGCTCGGGGGCCAAACCGCGAGGTTCGGGGCCCGAAAACCGGCTGTAAGCACCGAAAGTGGCGTTCGGCCACGAAGTGGGTATCTGAGACCCCAGTGTCCTTCGGTATGATAAAACAGAGGCACCTGCCAAGAATGAACAGAAATCGATGCGAAATGAATGCTCGGGGGCCAAACCGCGAGGTTCAGGGCCCGAAAACCGGCTGTAAGCACCGAAAGTGGCATTCCGCCACGAAGTGGGTATCTGAGACGCCAGTGTCCTTCGGTATGATAAAACAGAGGCACTTGCCAAGAACCAGAGGAATCGGAGATGGTTGGGCGGTCCCGAACCGAGGCACACGGCCTGACGGCTCCGAAAACGGGAAACCGGGCTCCGAAATGGGCAAAATGGCCTACGGCCACGAAAAGTAACCCACGGCCACTGGGAGATAGTCTACGGGACCACTCCCTTCCCTCAGGAAAGAAAACAGAGAAAACCGAGTCTGGTTCGCAAACCGAGACAAAGCACAGAAGAGAGTTCGGAAGTCCGGAGGCAGGGCGCACGGCCGCGACTCTGAGACTTCTGAACGAGCACACTACGCAACATCACCGAGCACTCAATCGGTGACGTCTGAGTCTTAAGGTCGGTCAAAAATGGGGTGTCTACAATATCACATTTAAATAATTGTTGCTTCCAAAATAGAAAACGGGGCGTCTACATCTATGCTATACAAGCACTACCAAAAGCCATTTTACTAGTATTAATCAGAAGAACCGGCATCTAACTGCACATATTTCTGGACTTTCACTAAGGACACAAATGCCAACATAAATAACCACAACCACACCCCCTAACCAGATTCACTACGTTATTCACCCATTTTTCTCAAAACGATATTTTTCAATGCAATAAGTGTAAAACAATGTTCAAATTGAATGCTTTTCTGAATGGGTTTCAGTTAACCTAGTTCACGAGCAATTTTTACAACAAGCAATGATATCCTCCACCGATACCCAAAATAGATTCTCTACTCAAAAGATAAATGCCGAAATTTTAATATAAGAGTAACAATCACATGTCAAATCTCATCTTTTTCAATTCAAACGATAATGATAACATTATTCTATAATTCCATCAATTTCCCTATTTTTGTTCAAAACCAACAATTTCCATGGATTTCCATAATTTCAAAATAACATATGTTTCTTCCAACAAACCTCATTTAAAAGAAATTTCCACAATTTCAATACTTCTCATCAACAAACTCATTCCAACAACATTTCAAAGAAAACCACTCCAAAACCCCTCTTTTATAAATCAATTTAATTCCAAATCAAACCTAAAATTTCCAAAGTCTAGTTAAATCAACTAACACAAAATGAGGGTAAGTAACATGTTGATCAGTAAAGAAACCCCTACCTCAAAGCAAGCAAAAGAAGGGGGAAAAAAAAAAAAAAAACCCAAAGAAACGGAGATGAAACTCAAACTTTCTTCAATCAAAATGACCCTCTCCTCGAGTACCTTTTATCGCAAAGTGCGTATACCAAGAAATTCACAGATAAAGAGAGATTGGAGGATTTACACCAAAATTTTAGAGAGAAATGAAAGAAAATGGGTTTGGAAGTCTTTTAGAGAGAGAGAGAAGTCAGAAAAGTGAGAAAAAAATATTTTCTTCGCAACTTTATACAAACAGACCGCTCGAGCAACCAAAACACCGCTTGAGCGAGCGACCAAAACTTGGCTCGAGCGGATAAACCAAACTCCCAGAAGATCAACCCTACAAAATAGACCACTTGAGAGAACAAAACACCACTTGAGCGAAGAAATACTTACTCCAAAAAGTTCAGAATGCAACCTCAGAAACTGGGAGAAATGAAAGACTGCTTGAGCTACCAAAACACCACTTAAGTGAACCCAAGAACAAACAGACAAAACCTCCCCAGAATATACTCAGCCTAACCTATTTCAAACCTAACCAACAATCCAAATTCTACTTCCAATCAACAACATAAGACTAGAACAGATATTAACAACACTAATAGGAACAAAACTCTAAACCGAAGAGTAAAAAATGATCGGATCTTAACTCGGGCCGCTATAACTTGTCCCCTTTAGGAAATTTTGTCCCTGAAATTGGATCACATCAACACAACAACACACCATGTGCAATACAATCTCAATCTCAATAACAACATGGGTCCAACTATATAGAAAACATAGCAAGTCAACCTAACACAATAGCATATCAATCTTACGAAGTGTTTACAAAATCACACTCTCAAGTCGCTTCCTCGACCTCGTGGTGTCACCATAACACCTTAACCAAAGGAATAGGCTTGCCTCGCAAGACTTGCTCTTGTGTGTCTAACACCTAAACATATCTTTCCTTATATGAAACATCCTCATCTACTTCTGAATCAATCCAATCTAGCACATGTGAAGGATCGGGCTTATATTTTCAAAGCATACAGATATGGAACACGTCATAAGCCTTGGAAAGTTGGGGCGACAAGGCCAAACGATAAGCTACCTCCCTGATTTGCTCCAGAATCTCAAAAGGTCTAATAAACCGCAGAGATAACTTTTCACTCAACCTAAATCTCATCAAACCCCGTCCCGGCGAAATCTTGAGAAACACATGATTCTCCACCTCAAAAGATAAGGTTCTCCTCTTTCGGTCGACATAGCTCTTCTAACGACTTTGAACCGAAACTAATCTCCTACAGATAAGTACAACTTTCTCCGTCATCTCTCAGACTAACTCTGGACCCAACATAGGTGCATCACCTACCTCAACCCAACAGGCGATCTACAAGGTTAGTCATACAAGGCCTCAAAAGGTGTCATTTCTATACTCGCCTAAAAGCTATTGTTGTAGGAAAATTCTATCAAAGGTAAGCGTCTCTTCTATGACCCCTTAACTTGTATCACTGTCTATCATCCTCAAATCGATAGGTAGTCTAAGTGCACTATTCAGATTCTAGAGGACATGCTTTAGGCTTGCATTCTCAACTTTAAAGGGTTGAGGAAGAAGCACTTACCTTTGATAAAGTTTTCCTATAACCTTTTGAGGCCTTGTATGGATGACCATGTAGATTGCTTGTTTGTTGGGCTGAAATGGGTGATGCACCTATGTTGGGTCCGGAGTTAGTCCAGGAGACGACGAAAAAAGTTGCACTTATCCATAAAAGGTTGGTTTCGACTCAAAGTCATCAAAAGAGCTATGTCGACCTGGAGAAGACCCTTATCTTTTGAGATGGGAAATCATGTGTTCCACAAGATTTCTTCAAAACGGGGTTTGATAAGGTTTAGGAAGAGTGAAAAGTTATGTCCAAGGTTTATTGTGTTTTTTGAAATTTTAGAGTGAATCAAAGAGGTAACTTATCGTTTGGCCTTGTCATCCCAACTTTTTGAGGTTCATAATGTATTTCATATCTATATGTTTCAGAAGTATGAGCCCGATCTTTCGTATATGCTAGATTGGACTAATTTAGAGGTAGGTGATGATGTCTCATATAAGGAGAGACCAGTTCAAGTTTTGGACACTTAGCAGAAAATTTTGCCAGGCAAGACTATTTCTTTGGTTATGCTGTTGTAGCGATACCACGGAGTTGAGGAAGTGACTTGGAAGTGTGAGTCTGAAATCTGTGATAACTATCTGGACTTCTTTTCAGGAGTTTGAATCTTTTGTAGTTATTTTCATAATTGATTATAATGTATGAAATTGTAAATACTTCATGAGATTGGTGTTGACATTGTGTTGAGTTGAGCTGTTATGATTTTTTGTACTGTTGAACCTATGTTGTTGTTCTTGTCGAAGTTATATTGCTTGTTGTTATTGACGTAATCCAATTTTAAGGACGAGATTTCCTAAAATGGGAGGTTATAGTGGCCTGGGTTTATACCTGACCCTTTTATACTCATTGGTTCTGAGTTTTTGTTTCTACTGGTGTTGTTGATATCTGTTCTAATCTTATGTTATTGTTTGGGAGTTAAGAATTAGATTATTGGTTATGTTTTTAAATAGGTTGGGCGTAGTATTTCTAGGGAGGTGTTGTCTCTTTGTTCTTGGGTTCGCTCGAACGGTGAGTTGGTCGCTCGAGCGGTCTTTCGTTTCTTCCAGATTCTGGCATTGTAGTCTAATCTTATGGGAGTAGTGTTATCTTCTCTCGAGCGGTATGGTTGCAGCCTATACTTCTAAGAGTCTATATTCTGTGCTTGAGCAGTCTGTTCTACAAAGTTGATCTTTTGGGAATTTGGTTTCTCCACTCGAGCCTAGTTTTGGTCACTTGAGCAAGGTGTTGTGTCTAACGCTCGAGTAATGTTTTAGTAGCTCGAGTGGTTTGTTTGTATAAAACTATGGAGAAAATATATATTTTTTACTTTTCTGATCCCTCTCTCTCTCTCTCTCTCTATATATAATGTTTCCAAACCTAATTTCTCTCATCTCTCTCTAAAATTCTTGTCTAAATCTTCCGATCTCTCTCAATCTATGAGTCTCGCCACCCTAGTGCTTTGGGATTAAAAGTAGAGCTTGAGGAGAGGAATGTTTTATTCTAAAAAGTTCAAGTTTTGTCTCCGTTAGTTTGGGGCTATTCTTTCTTTCTTTTTTTTCTTCTTCTTTTGAGGGTTCTTTAATGTTTTGCATGATATTTAGCTTCACTATGTGCTCCTTGAATAGTGTATCACTTTAAGGGATTTGGGTTTGATTTGGGATTTGAATTAATTTATAAAGGAGGGATTTTGGGATAGTTTCTTTGAAATGTTGTTGGAATGATTTTGTTGATGAAAAGTATTCAAAACTATGGAAATTGCTTTTAAATGATGAAATCTTGAAAGAATGTGATTTTTCTTGTTTGAGTTGAAAAATAAGAGATTGAACATGTGATTGTTACTCCTATATTGAAATTCAAGAATTTATATCTGTCTCTTGGAATTTATCTTTTGAATAGACATATATGTTTTGGCTATCGATGGAGGATAGCATTGCTTGTTGTAGAAATTGCATATGAACTAGGTTAACGGAAATCCATTCACTCATACATTCAAAATGAACACTTGTTTTATACTTATGTATTAAAAAGTATCGCTTTGAGAAAAATAGGTGAATATCTTGGTGAATCTAATTAAAAGGTGAGGTTGTGGTTAATTAAGTGTCCTTGGTGAAAGTCCAGAAATTTGCATGGTTAGGATGCCTTTCTTCCAATTAGTTGCCGGTGAAGTGGCTTAGGTAGTACTTTTTATAGTCTACTTCCAGACATGTACCTAGAGATTCCTAGTGTGTATATTTACTGCCCTTGTTTTTTATTTTGGAAGAAATGGTTTATAATTGTAAAATAAACTTGGCATGGCATTATTTTGAAAAAGGGAAAGACTCATGTTTTGGTAATGGCATTAATGTACATTCACCATATAGCTTTGTTAAGCATCATATATATCGTTAAATTTATTTCTACTGAGCTTTAGCTTACCCTATGTAGAAACTAACTTTCAGGTGCTAATGATATACCTCCGCTAAGTGATTAGCTTGGGAGGACTGTGGAACTGAAGGCTCGTTTCATTTTTGTTTTGTAAATGTATTTTGTACAAGCCTAGAGCTTTTCCTGTATTAGTTTTCAAACCACTTTTGTTATAACCAAGAGAAGTCTTGGAAACTTGTAGCCTGTAGGGCATAAACTTGTATTTATTTACTATTGTTCTTGTATATCTGTCATATGTTATAGATTGATAATCTAGGATTGATGAATGTATTAATGCATGTGATGTTTCTTGTAATGTTTGAAGAATATCAATGAAAGAATGATAGTTTTAGAGATATTAATGACCTCTGGATGGTTGGGATTTGGTAGGTTTGCACATGTCTATTGAGAGTTATCAGTTGTTATTATTTTCAGGGCGTTACATATTTGGTTGGCTATTATTAGTAACACATTTAGTTATTTTGGAGTGCTAGAATATTTTATAAGTGTGAGGTTATTTCGGTAAAAGTGTCATACTCAGTTATCTTATAATTTTTCAAAAATTCACATAACCTCTTCATATATTTGCATTGTTCGTTCTACACTCAAGGCCAGTTGGGTAATCGAAGTCATTCATGAATGGAGATCAAAGTTGAAATTTTGTGGTGTCCTGAAGATTAAGAAGACTGACTAGATCAGTTTGTGCTCATGGAGTTACTACAAGTCATGTGTTAGATAAACCTATGTAAAGGTTGTAAAGTCCTTTCAATTTTCTCTTTGTATTCTTGGATCTTTTAGTGGATTCGATTGAGTGTGGAGACCGTAATTTTTTTACGTTTTCGAGTTTTTCATGTAAAATAGGGGAAAAAAATTACAGATATTCATACTCACGTGGAGTTTTTCACGTAATTTTTTTTATGTTCTCTAGGCACATACTATTCATACTCTAATAATTTCACTACGAAATAGGGGGAAAAAATTATAAATAATAACAATTTTAGGGATATTTGCTATTTCAACAATCCGCCTTGGGTTCAAAAAATTCAAGGCTAACATTACTCGGACGTGGGGGTGTTATGATAACACTTATGCTGTCGCGTCTCATAAGGTTTATTCAAACCATATTTTAATAAATAGAATCATTCGTATTATAAAATTTATTGAGTATATAATTCATATAAAATATAAAGTTAACACTATGATCAAAACGAATAATAATTTTAAAAAATTGTTAAAATTATACTAATCGTTTATTTTTTTTAAACATAAATGTAGTCTTATTATAGATTACAAATGTTTAATTAATTTAAATTTTTTTTTATAAATAATCTACTCAATAAATTTTATACTATAAATAATTTAAATTATTAAAATAAATTTAAGACAAACCTTCAAACACTGACAATACGGTATGGTGCCCATAGAAGATAGCACTAATCTTAGGTTCACACTACTCGGGCTTGGCCAATCCAATCGTTGTATTTTATTGGATGTTTGACCGAACACACTGGTCAAACCTTAGGTCACATGTCCTGTTCAGCTGCCGCCAAACTAGCGCAGGTGAGCAGCGTGGCTGTATAGAATTATATGTGCATTTAACTAACATATTACAAAATTTGATGTCTAATAAATTATTTTCTATATAAATTCCATTTGTTTAGCGGTATCAATTTGACAGGTATCCCAAATCTGTCTTACTCAGGATTCTCTCTTTGTAACTTCTCTTTGTAATCTGTCTTGTAATGGTTGAGGTTAGCCGTTGCAACATCTAACGACCATAAAAAATAAATAAATAAAATAAAAAAATTGAAATCAGCTGTTGAATGTTGCAACGGCTGATCTCAGCCGTTGTAAAGAGAATTGCAAGGAGGGAATCCCAACTCCTTATATTGTACAGGCCCATACAATTGTTGGTTTTACATGGATTTAGATTAGGTGGTGGAGTTCAAAATTCAAAAGGATTATAATATATGTAGGTTTTATTAATTATATGGAATTAGGATTTTAACAGTTTGCCTATAAATAAGGAATTTCTAAAATTCTAGATGTGTGAGATTGAGAGGATTTACAGAGATATAGGGGAGATGAAGAAATATTAAGGGATATTGGGGTGGTGAGCGGGAAAGCAAGTGTGGCTTTGAGACTTAATTACTTTTCAGTAGGGATACAAGTTTTATTTTAGAGCTCAAGTATGAGTATCGGGTTTTGGGTGTTTTAGGTTTTATGGCCATACTCTGTACAATTTATAATAAATTTTCTATCTCCCCTACATACAGGACGCAACTCCAGCTTATAGTTGATGGGGTCCTCTCCCCCTCCACTTGTGAAGCACTCTTAAAAAAAAGGTATTTATATTATTAATGTTATAATTTGACCTCAATAAAATACGAAGGGACCCCATTATAAAATTTGACATCAATAAATGAATAATTTATTGATTACATATATACATGAAAATGTGTTTGGCATTATTGACAATGAAATTATTATAAAACAATTTCTAAAAAATAAAACCTCATCAAATGCAATTCTAAAAGTTTATATACTTTTTGGTTAAGACAATAGTATAATATTTTTGGAGTTTATTCCATCTCTAAAACTTTCTAGAATCACTACTGTGTACTTAGACAAGTTTGTGTTAATCACGTAAATTTTTGCTTGATTGTTTTTCTTTGCTATGTGCAGGTGTACTTCCATTTGCATTCGGTGAGTGGCATAAACCCAAACACCGTTTTATAGAGAATTTGTAAAAGTGGTATGTTGTGATATGCTCCAAATAATAGAATTTTCAAATAATTTAGCAACTATTTATAGCACTCAATTTTCTGTCCCTTTATTTTAAAGATTGGATATACAAAGAATAGTTAATTGTGTGAGATTACAACATTTGTGTAAATATAGAAGGATGAAGTTAATCCTACTAAAATTTACATAATAATAATAATAATAAGGATACACCATTTCTAATAGAGTAATGCTATACAAAACATATGATTTTTTTTTTTTAATCGAATTTTTTTACGAATAGACTAAGACAATGAAATCTACATATATGTAGAGCCCTTCTGTTCTATCCATGAAGTAAGAAAATGACAATGTCTGATCCAAACTAACTCTACAATGGCCTATGTGCCCTAATATTTGCTTGGTTAGAGTTTTTTAAAAATACGTTTCAGAAAATTATACTTTTTTATTTTTCATATTTTTTTGTTTTCACTGAATTTTTTTAATATTTTAAGCATTTTTTTTTAAATTTTAGACATACCTAACATAAATATACCTAAAAAGTAAAAAATTTGTGAAAAAATCTTTTAAAAATTCACTAAATACCAAAAATACAAAAAAAAAAAAAACAAAAAAGCAAAAATTCAGTACATTTTTTATATTTTTATGTATTTATTAATTTTTAAAATATTTTTTCATAAATTTTTTATTTTTTAGATACATATAAGTAAAGTGCATCTAAAAAAGTTAAAAAATATATATTTAAAATGTTAAAAATAATTACTAAAAACAAAAAAACAAGAAAACCAAAAAATTCAATTTTTAAAAAAATTAATCCTAAAAATTCAAACCAACTGACATTTTATTTTATAACATTTTTAAAATTTTCTGTTAAATGATATTTAAGTAATATAAGAGCTATTGTAAAGTGGATGTCAAGATTGAACATTTTACCATAAATTAGTGAAGTGTTTGCTTGGGTCGCACTACTTTCCACGCTGGTATAAAAGGTCCCATATATATTAAAATGTACATTTTTCTTGTAAGGTCAAATTAATAAATACAGAAGGCTTGTATGGAAAATTGAAAGACAAGATATTATGCAAAAACTTTAGATTAATCCTCCTATTTAAATTACTTAATTCTTTAAAGTATATATGTATATTTTTTTTTTCAAATTAAAGGGTAAGTAACATTTTCTACCCCTATATAATATCAAATCTCATTTTAGCCTTTCATTTTTTATTATACTAGTTAATTCCTTACAGTTTTTGTTAAGTTGCAAAGTGGTCTTTTCAATATTTTAGTATTACATTGTCTAAAGAAAATTGTAAAGCCTAAATTGATGAAATAAAAAATAGATCAAAAAATTTTTTTGATAAGCTACATGAGCCTTGTAATCAAGCACGGCAACGGCAAGTCATGCCTCAACTGAAGTCTCAATCTAATACAGGATCATAATACAACTGTAACAATAGTTGGTTGTTAGCATTTACATATTATATAAAGAAGGGAGATTGATAAGTCTCGTATTTTAAATAGTCTTATATTTTTTCTTGTGATCTATATAGTTTTTTTGCATGTGTAATGATTTGCCTGCTACATTGGAGTGTTATATTTAAAAAAAGTATACTAAAGAATTTTTTTAGTATCATATCATACCTGTCACGTTAGAGTGTCACATTTAGAAAAAAAAATACACTAAAAAGTTTTTAATTTTTTTTAAAGTGTCACGTCATACCCACCACGTTAGAATGTCACAAGTCACGTTTGGAAAAAGTATACTAAGGGATTTTTAATTTTTTTTAGAGTGTCACATCATACCCTTCACGTTGTCACGTTTGAGAAAAGTACACTAAAGAGTTTTTTTTTTTTTAAGTATCACATCATACTTATCACATTGTCAAATTTAGAAAAAGTACACTAAGGAGTTTTTATTTTATTTTTGGAATAAAAGTTTTGGAGTGTCACATCATATTCGTCACATTGTCACATTTAGAAAAAGTACACTAAAAAATTTTTAATTTTTTTGAAGTGTCATATTAATGCCTGCCATGAAATATCACATCATACTTGTCACATTAATTAAAGAATATAGTTGTCCACCAAAATATTATCAAAATAAAAAATATGACCACATGAAAAGAAACTCTCTACTAATAGGATTTAACAGATCAATAAAAAAAATAGAAACAATTTAAAATACTTATTTGTGAGATAAAATTTATTGATAAATATCCCTATAAAGAACTGTAATCTCTATAATTGAATTGTACTGAATATAGTTTTAATTCCTCTTTAAATTATATCGGAACATACCACATGCGAGGCACGTCGCATGACAACTACTAATCCAAAAATGTTTGGATAGTATTCACCCAAAAAAAAAAAAATGTTTGAAGTTTAGGCGACTAAGTTTTTAGTAGCAAAAAATGTTGAAGTTTAGGCGACTAAACTTTTAGTAGCCAAAAGAAATAGTATTTGGCGACTAAAATTTTAGTAGCCAAAAAAGATTAACTTTAGGTGACTAAAATTTTAGTAGCCAAAACACTAGTATTCGCTTTTGGCGACTAAAAAATTTAGTAGCTAAAAAGTTTTTGGCCACTAAATAATTAGCTTTTGGCCACAAAAAATTAGTCGGCAAAAATGTATTTATTTAATTAATTTTCAAACCTATTGGCGACTAAATATTTAGTCGCCAAATGAGTACATTTGGCGACTAAATTAGCTTTAGTCGCTAATTATATTTCCCGACTACTTTTCGGCTACTAATTTCCCGACCAAAAAATTTAGTCGCTAAAGCGAATTGGCGACTAAAATATGACTTTTGGCGACTAAAAATTTAGTCGCCAAAAGTGAAAATTCTTGTAGTGAGGTTCAGCTCCTCTCCAGTTGGTGATCGAATCTAACTGGAGAGGTGTTGTTAGATTTAGTGCATTCATTTTAAGTTTTACTTTAAATAATCTAAATTTTTTCATTTTTATGTTCTTGAGAAAAGCATAAGTATAAAAAATCAAATTGATTAGATATTGATAGTTAGATAATCGATTAAAAATAATAGATAGTCTATTTGAAAAGTCATATTTGCTGTTTAATTTTATAAAACAAACATAAATATTCAATCAACGTAATTTTGGTATGAATTATCTTCTTAACGAACCATATAAAATAAACAATTTAGATCATTAAGGTGAGCCTCGAAATAAGCCCAATAAGCTCAAATTCTTTTGATCATCCAACAAGATAAAAAATATGTTGGGTGATTCTATTTGTAGCCAAATAACAACTCAGTACGTCCAACTAAAATTTTGACATTTTAATTTCTGATATACCCTAATGTAATTTATTAATAAAAATAATACATATTTAACTCTCTTATACATTTAACTCTCTTCATTTTGTTCTCCGCTTATCAGTTTTGCTGTATTTTGGATTAAGGATGTTAGCATGCAATTTAAACACAGAGTTAAGTTGGGTAGCTGTTTTTTATTTTTCCTTGAAAACGATCTGTTATTTTTTTACCCTGAAAATAAATCATTCAAATTTCTTTGTAAATCTTTTGCTATTGTTATGAAGATTTAATTTTATGAGATTTATTCCTTTGTCAATCTTTATAGTGTTGAACTACTATTGCTGCTGAAAATTGACAAATGGATTTGCTACAATATATACATAATATTAATGGGTTTTGATAAAGAATTGTTCATTGAATTTAATACTAGTGAAGAAGAAGAAGAAGAAGAGAAAAAGAGAAGGAGATTAAAAAGAAGTTTGCCGGAATCTATGGTGTTGCCGGAATCTATGGGGTCACTGGAATCCATGTGAGCAGCTGCACATGATAAAAATTAAAATAAATAAATAAATAATTTGGAGTGATGATATAAAGCTTTAATAGTACGTGGCAAGACAAAAAACAAAAGAAAAAAAAAAAAAAATTAGTACAAAACATCACATCAGACTCATCACAATTAGAGCTCCCTATAATTCTTTTTTTAGAGCTGCTAATCATTCTTGAAAAAATTGATAAGTGTTTTGGTGAGCTTTTGGTATTATAGAAAGGGCTTGGTTAAAATGGGTAGTGATGGTGTTGTTCATGGGTGTTGGGTTTTCGAGAAAGTAAGTTGGAGAGGAAATGAGAATGAGAGGGAGAGGAGAGGGAAGAAAAAGGAGGGATAGAATTGAGGGCTTCGAAGTTGAGGATTTTTTTTTAAGTGGTGTAATTTAGGATTTGTGATTTATTTATAATTTGGATGTAACTTAAAGAGTAATTTAGAAAAAATATATATAAATGTGTTAAGAATAAATTATAACTCTAAATAATTTAATAGAATATATTGAGAAATTAAAATAGGTAATAATTTTTTTGGTTCAACTAGAATCACCCAATATATTTGATAAGGCTTTCTTTTCCCATTTGTTAATGCTTTAATGTAGGGGAAAATTATTTATAAGTCCTATTAGGGAGACTTATGTAATGTAAAGTCCTATGAAATTTGTTATAGAGTTTGAAATCCTATTTAAATTAGAAAGTGTTCCACAAGATCCTATAAATTGTGTTTGAATGGCATTACTATACTATTATACCCTTTATATATGTTTCCATGTTATAAGTTATCAACTGTATTGTTTCCAAATTGCTTGGTGTTGTGATCTGCGCCATGATCACAGAGGCTGGTGGGTTTTCAAAATGTTACTGGTTTGGATGGTTTGGTTTCTTGATCTTACCGATTTGGACTCAGATTGTTTGAGGGAAGGAGATAAAGTTGTCTGGTTCTTCAATTGGTGAGTGTTGCTTTGTGTTTTTCCCGATTCTTTTGTTTTCAATGTCCTCATATATCATATGGATTTCGTAATCTGGTATAGCCATCCATTGGCACACTTTGTAATGGTAACCATGCATCAACTTCTGTGGTAACGTTATTGTATTGTAATGTTTACATACGTGTCACATTACGTTTCGTAAAAGTATATTACGTTCCCTTATTAAATTAGAAAGTGAGAATGTGAGAATGTTGTTGGGTTGTGCGAAATGGTATAGCCATACATTGGCACAATTCCGTTAGCCTCGAAGGCCGTTACGTTTAGGTTGTAATGTTAAACCACACCTGCGATGTTTGTCATTTTTGGTCTGTGTTACGTTCGTTTGTATTTAGTTTGTGTTTTGCAATTGTTGTACTTTTTGAAAACATATGTGTCACATTACGGATCACAAACTTATTGGGTTTCTATTTTTTCCATTTCAATGTCACAATGTTGCTTGTTTGTGCAAAGTATTGAAATGTATGTGAATGTAACTCACATACACATGGATATGCGCATGGTTTTTGTATTGTGTTGTTTCATTGTTGTATTTACTGTGGACATATGTGTCACATTACGTTTCGCAAACTCTTTGATTTCTATTTTTTCCAATTGAATGTGACAATGTTTTTGTTGATGGAAATTATTGGAATGTATTTTAATGTAACTCTTACTTTTCATTATATATTATTCAATTTGGGTTGTTATTGTTCAGATGTAAAATTTCTTATGATTGATTGTGATTGAATGTGGGTTGAACCACGTTGTATGATGTCGACGTTACTGCGCTCACATTTGATTGCATATCACATATCTTCCATGCCTTGTTTTTTTATATTTTTTGTAGAATGTCGTGACATGGTTAATGTTTCATTTATTTTGTTGCGGAAGATATGGACATCATGCTATTTTGCACTTTCGGTTCATCCACTGTTGCTGTCAGGGGTGTTAATGGATTGACATTCAAACAATTGGTAGAAAATTTATGTGATAGGTGGGTGGATGTAATACCATCATCGATTTTCATATCTTACAAACAACCGTGTCACAAGAACTAATTCATGATGATTAATGATGTAGGCATGGAAAACATGTTTTCCATTGCAAGGTTCATTGGCGTTACCCATGTCAACATTGCGATTGACTCACAAAATGAGTTGGATGATTTGATTCGAGGTAATCAATTCGATGGGACTATATCGCAAATCAAATGGATCCTAACATTGAACAATTACTGGGTCCCAAAACTAATGTGGATTTGTTGCCCAATTATTGTCGCCACAGTGAGAAAACGTTGATGACAGTAGATTGGTCACACGACATTAGTCACGTAGGGCAATGTTTCGAAGGGAGTGTTGCTGCTTTCCGTTTGGTTTTGTCCAAATATGCTATTGAGTGTGGGTTTGACTTCAAATTCATGAAAAAAGATTCAATGCGGGTCACGGCTGTATGCACGTTGTGAGAGCAAAAAGGGTGTACATGGTTGATACATGGAAGGATTTAAACATGCAATGGATACTTTTACTTGAAGAGGTTGAACAAATTGCATAATTGTGGTGTTGTTGTTCGCACTGGGAAGAATAGTAGACTCAACTTTAAATTGGTTTGCAATGTTATTGGTGATCGGTTACGTGATAAGCCACTTACATGTCCTACTGACGTTGTGTTTGACCTAAAAAAGGAGTACGGACTGAATATTAGTTACCACATAGCCTGGTTAGGTGTGGAGAAGGCAAGAGGCGAAGTGTATGGTGACTATCATGTTTCATTCGATCAACTTAGGTGGTACGCGGATGCGGTTATGCAGTACAACCCTGGGAGTTATGTCAACTTGGATTTTGAATAGTCAACTGGCCGATTTAAGCGGTTCTTCATATCATTCAAATCTTGCATTGACGGATTCAACCATATCCGTCCATTATTGTTTCTTGATGACACTTTTTTGAAAGGGAGATTTAAAGGCAATTTGCTTATAGCGACGGGGAAGGATGGCAACATAAGGTACATGTCTTACGATGATTACTTCAAAATTTCATATAGTAACGCATCACATTACGACTAAACATTTTTTATTAGTCCACTATAGCAGTGGGTGATCCCTAATGGCAAGATTGTTTCCAATTTAATGTTATTTTCATAGCATTGTGTATGGTGCGATTTGAATTGTGAACAATTGTTAATGTGAACGTAAACTTTGTTAAAAATATTACACATCTAACGTAAAACTTGTCAAATCTGCCAGGTTTATTCCCATTAGCTTTTGCTATTGTTGACTCCGAAACGACTGCAAATTGGACTTGGTTTTTACAGCATCTGACAAATGTTGTCAGTAGTGACTGCACATTAACTTTCGTATCTGATCATAATGCTGGGTTGCTCGAATCCTTGCCTACTATATTCCCATATGTACACCATGCGTACTGCTTATAACATCTCCAAGCAAATTTGAGGGACAAATTACGATGGGTTGACAACCGTGTCCGTTTTGGTTTAATGGCCAAGTTGCGTGAATGTGCATATGCTCCAACTGAGGCTTCGTTTCAGCAACATTTGACCAAGCTAAAAGGATCAGGACGATCTGAAATAAATAATTTCTTGGAAGATATGCCACCGAACCATTGGGCTAATGCATATTTCAGCTTTGTACGATACTTACGTGTGCTAACATTGAAAGTACCCAATATGTGATAACATTTTCATTATGTTTTCATAATGTCAACAGGGGCAAACAGTATAGGGAGATGACCTCGAACGTTGCAGAATCGTTTAATAAATGGATACTTGATGCCCGTAACTACCCAATCACAAGGTTGGTTAATACAATCAGAAATCAGATAATGACTATGAGGGCTGAGCGTAAATTATTGGCTACTAATTGGAATGGGTTACTTTGTCCAAAAATGGAAAGCCGTGTTAGGGAGGCGTACTCCAATGGTTGCACATGGATTGTTAGCCAGGAAAATGAAGACATATACGAGGTCTATTCATTTCCAACGGTGTTGGTAGAGATTGGCAAGCGTTCATGTTCATGTTTCCAGTGGCAATTGAATGGATTCCCATGTGCACATGCGATGGTTGCAATACAGAATAGTGGAAGGGATTTTAGTACATGTGTTGAACAATTTTTTACCGTGGATCAGTACAAAGCAGCTTATTTCGGATACATTCAGCCAATACCAACAATTGACAAACCCTTCTTCTCAGAAGATGACTTCATCATATATCCACCAGCAATTAAACGTCCTCTAGGGTGACCAAAGAAGAATCGGATACCATATTGGAGAGAGAAACTAAGTCAAATCAGGTGCGGTCAATGTGGCTGCATGGGCAGCCACAACTGAAAGACATGTAAAGAACCAATTTAATAATAGACATTTAGCGGGAAAGTTTTATAATCAATTTTGAATAGCAACATCGTATTATCGTAGTAGAATGTATTGAAACAAAAATGATGACAAATTTTAATAAGTGAACACATTATTTATAAGTGATCATTCAATTGGTTTTTTCCTTCACACTGCATTCATTCATATGTTAGGTTTACATATTTATTTATTTGTTCATGCAACTGTATGTTTCAAACTAGCAAAATACATTTGGGTAGTGCGTTGCACGCTGGCCTCGTATGTGAGAAGACATAGTTTTTGAAGCCAGGTCACGTTGGTGTTATTCTCTCAGTGTGACACAGGTTATCCTGCAGCCAGTTCATCAATCTTAAATTACAACATATTCTTGACAGATAAATTGACAAAGCACACCCCAACGTTAATGTGTCAGCATACATACTTACTGAATGACAATTTCAAAATGTAAGGCATCTACAGACAAAGTGACATTTGGTAAATGAAAACTGAACCACATCTATCTAACAAAACCCACCACCCTAAACATCCTATCACAACTAGTAAACACTCCAATACATTCACCTTCATAATATTTAAAGTATACATGGGAAGTCAAATTTTGTTACAATAATCCACAATCGACACGTAACGTGAATGTCCAAAGCAACAATTTCCGCAACGTAGACAACAAACGCCATGTTATCAATCCTCAATCTTTTTAGTTGCATTTTTAATCTCTGTATGACAAGTTCCAAACATTGTCATACATTGACCATCACAATCTGCGTATTAGAGACTGATAACCAAGATCCCTTCTGACCTTCACATTCACATTCATCGATACATTCACAATCACATTAATTTTTGCATTAACATTTACACAACCACATTAACATTTGCATTTTCTAACTCCCTAAGACAAGTACAAAACACTATCATACATTCACAATCACAATCAGGGTATTATAGGTAGACAACCAAGATCCGTTCTGACATTCGTATTTGCATTCACCTTCACGTTCACCATCACAGTAACATACACATTCACATTTACACAACCACATTCACATTTGCATTTTCCCACTCCCTAAGACAAGTACCAAACACTGTCATACATTCACAATCACAATCTGGGTATTAGAAATGAACAACCAACATCATTTCTGACATTGACATTCACATTCACCTTCACATTTTGAGTCACATTAACATTTACATTCACATTTACACAACCACATTCACATTTAGGTACCCAACATTCGTACTGCCCTTAACTTCCTACTGACATTACTAAATGACACATAAAGCCATATTACCAAAACCAAGTGTATACAAAAAATAATAAATTAACCATTGTAACATATTCCCAAAACAAAATGTACGAATCATCAATCCATATTGACAATGCAACCAAAAACATCAAAAACTTTCAAAATTTGTTTACCAACAAACGTACTATACCATTCAAAAACTAATTAACCGTGAATTTATACAAAAAATATCAGTGATGCACCCATCTACCACCATTGGTAGATTGTCAATTGGCAGCAACAAATGACCTTTTCTAGTCATTCACAAATGATTTCACCATACCGGTTCGCATTGTTTTGCAGCTCTCTCCTCCCATTGACTTGTCCACATCTAGGTGACGCACAAGTTGCTTCATAATGAAGCATAATATAATTCCACAATCATTCTTATTACAAAAATTTAAGACATTAGTAACAACGTCAAAACAGACCACGTGCAATGTATGGAAACATGAATGACATACGTTGCAAAGAAACGTAACACACTTACGAGTCTGGTTTTTATTGCGGACAATAATCAACCACTAGAAGTTCCTTCAGCAAGCCTTGTGTTTCAACTCTGCCAACCTTTAGTCTCTAGTTTATGTAATCCTCAAAGTATCCCTTTTACGTTATTGTCAAATTAATATTACCAAGTAATTAGTTTTGTTGTCCAAAATAAAATACAAAGATCACTGCAATTAACTAATTCATGTTTACTAACCAGCAACCCCGCTTCGTAGTAATGTTTGTCTTCCTTCCCACGTCTTGGTTTCATTGAGTTGTAATGCATCCAAAACTTCTCCCCAGTGTTATAAACAATTAGTATCCAATGGTCATCTAAGTGGATTGGGAATTGAATATATCTGGCCTTGAGGGCATGAGGGGCACGCACGGCCAAGTACATGTCCTGTACATCTTCGCCCACATCTTTAATCGTAGGCTGCACACATTCATTTTTGTGTTCACTAGCACAAATGAAAAATGACTAAAATCAATTCATCAAAGGCCACGTCTTACCAAACATAACATGCTGAAAATGTATGATTTTTCCTCATCCGTGGATACAGGCGCCTTGATCTGCTGCTTGTACATCAGCATTTCCACGTATTCATCAATCACCTACGTGCACAAATAAAACATCTATGATTTTGCTTCCCTCGTATACATTTACATAAATTGCATATGCATGTTAAGAAGCCTAAGAAGTTTGAAGAATAATTAGGGATACCATACTTACATTGCCTCGTAACATTAGCCCCTTAACGATTGCCCGTATGTCATTGAAAGACACAGAATTGGAACCATTCTGCCCAGTCCAGAATTACACACTACCAGTTAAACAAGACATTTTTTGAACACTAAATTCATGTACAAATGTAAAACGATAATAGTAAGTTGCGAAACCTACCTGTCCCCTCATTTCTCGTACGCTTCTTTAAGCTTGTTTTTCTCTTGCGTTGATAACAACTTCCAGATCAGTAAACGATTAGTCAAGTCGAACAGAGAAAATTTCCCCTCTGGCTCGACAAGGTCATCAACCTCTATGATCTCATCTTGCATTTTTTGTTTATCGGCACACTTACCCTCCATTGACCAGACCACACCACTATCAGATGGTTTCATCAACCTCCCCAAAACCAATGGGTATTCATACTCTGACAGTTTGTGCTCCTTTCTATTTTTATTTTTAATGTTTCTCACAAGCGAGTTCTGTAACGCAGTTGTTGTTCCAGTATTTTGATTAATCCCATGCATTATATCCACATTACACGCCACATGCCCAATGTCGTCGGTCGGGGTCACATGAGTATCCACCCCTCGTAACTCTGTCTTCTCATTCACATCAGATGGAGATGACATTGACAATGACATAATGTCAAGTATATGTTTGCCTCACAATGGTACATGTCGTGATTACTTTGCTTCATCTCCTGTACACCAACAGCTACTTGGGTGTATTCATGTACTGTGTACTCCTCAAATTGTTCCACAAGCTTCGCGTTTTTGTCGTTAAGCTCATCCACTAGTTTTTTCATCTTTTCAATGTCACATTCCTTCTGGTTATTGATTAGTGTGATTTCATGTGCTATTTTCCTACATTTTTCTTCGTATGATGCCCTCATTGTTGACAGTTGTGTCACTAAAGCAAATATAACATCAGATTTATAGCGGAGTTCTATCTCGAGCACACCAATTTTAACCAATGCTCTCTGGTATTCTTCAAACGTAGACGCACACTGACCACAATGACCATTACTATCAGCACTACCTCTATTGACATCTGTTTCATTTTGTACATTTTGCTTTACGTTGTCCAGTCCATGGACACTAATACCATCAATTGAACCCAAAATGCTACCATCTACAATTATCCCAGTAGTTGAGCCCATGTTCCCACCAACCCCATTGTGATACAAACTTTCGGCATTTGCTCCATTTTCCTTAACGTCTTTCGCCTTCGTGATGCTTCGTTCAGAATGACTCATGTACAGCACTCCTACTACAACCTGCAAACAAAATAAAAAATAAAAATCACAAATAGTAATTGCCACATCTAATATTTACACTAATAGTACACAAATTCATACTTCAACATCATGCGCCTAATCGATGTCCACTGCTCTTATCTTTGTGACCAACTTGCTGATATTCCATTTCATGAACCTCAGAAATCCATCTCCACGAACAGCTTGTATCAAGTTAGTGTGCTCACATATCCAAAACTATGTAACCATGGGTTAAAAACATAAGTTGTCAAATTTATTCGAAACAAATACACGTACCAAAGCGACCAAATAAAATCAAAATTATAATGTGGGAAAAACAAAAAAACCAGAGCACTTACAAGCAGGGCAATTACACATCCAGTAACTTTCTAAGGCTTAGAGAAAAATCCCTTAATTGACTCCATCAAAGTTGCGCAGATTGCTCCAGCCCAATCATATGCTTTCATGTTCTCTAGATCCTCAACAACCTAGACGAACCCCCATTCCACGGTCTCACCTGAAGTGGCAAAAAATAACTTTTCACATAAGTACAAACACAATAACTTTGCAACATCCTGGTCGTCTTGACTAGTGTTCCCGAGTAATGCATCCATTAATAGTTTCTTAATGGTCTTCAAGTTTATGCGTGCTCTGTTGGGACACCTTCGTTGGATGAAGTCAGTCGGAAGTCTTGGCCCATGTGACACATCTAAACTTTTCTTGCCACCATGAATTCCAAATATTAGTTGCATATCGATGCTCGTCAACTCAATGTAGTTACCACCAATCATGAAAGCATACTTCTCTGGAACAAATGTTTAAATGATCCTCATTATAATGTCATCACATTTTGGAATTCATGTTGGTTTAGATCAGTTTTTCGCATTGCATCCAACAGAAACCAAAATGGTGTTTTCTGAAGATGATGCAAATGCTCATCTTTTAGATTTGACGCTGCCACCAACTTCACAATTCCAGTGATGTTGGAACGGTAGCAGAATCTTGGTTGTTTGGTCAGTGGTCATATTTCAGCTTCTTTCCTTTTCGAACACTGTTTTGCCCTACTGCGTTCATATTCTGTGACGGAGTTAGACACCGTCGTCTTTTACCAGATGTAGTCCCTTCACAGATGTTCACTTTCGCCTTGGACCCCTTTTGCGATGTACCTTTAATTGTTCCTCCTAAAATACATGCCACAAATATTTCACATTTTTTATACAAACAAGTGGGCACTAATAACTTATGTGAATATGTTCCTCGTGAATATTAAAATGTGGTACGATAACATGTGCTTGTACATGTATTCAATTCAAACCCATTCACATACCTACACCGTACATTGACATTCTAATTGGATGACAATACAACCTGTCAAGATCAAAATATTCTCTATGTATGCCTCAACAACTGTGTTTACTTCATTCACTGAATGTTAAAATTAATTACAACATTTTCACATTCCATTACGCTTCACTCGTGTTAGTTTGACATGCCTTTTTTGAGTAGACACCATTTAATTCACATCATTCTTTAGTATGAATGTATCTATAAATCTTGTAAACATAATCCAAATGACACAATAGCATTGTGATTCAAAGCATAACAACACTGTTGGTTCATTACAACAAATTAAAAAATAACAAACATAGGGGTTAACGTCTTCACCCCAAAACACAACATCTAGCATAACATGACGCATGCCATTTTATCAACTAATGTCACAATAAAAGTCATAGTGTGAAATGAGTCAATTTCCATGTAACAAACCTCGAACACGAACGTGACAACATTTAAAGGACATGTGCATGTGCCACATTGTGCATGTGTTGTTGTGTGAGACAATGCAACATATTCAAATTCAAACACGAACCAAATCTACCCAACACAAACCACAACCTGTAGGCATATTTTTCGACCCGCATAACACAAATTTATGATGATAAGGAAATTACTCCATCAAATATTTCATACCTTCACACATAACTACACACTAGTTTACAAAAACACCAGTATAGTATGCAACGTGAACGTCAATAATGGGAGACATGTCAATTTTCTAAATAATATCAAAATGTAAACAAGACTGACTTATATGAATATTGATGTACAACAAGCTACAAACACGAACACGAACGTAATAACTTAAAATGTGCAAGTGAAACCACAACCACATCCCGAGGTTGTGTTATGCGCATTATTTGACTAACTGTGACAATCAACTAGCGTTGTCCTAAATATTCAGTTGCACATTCACAGTTCAAACATGTAGTATTCTCCCCACAAATTCCAATAGACATTTTCGCAAAAATTAACGTCACACAATTCAGAAATTTAGAAGTAATTACGCACCCACATACACAGACATGGTTTCAAGTGTGACTATGAAGTACTCGACGTAACCATGAATAATGTCATGCATGTCGATTAATGCAATAATTTGAACCAAAAAATAAACAAACATGTGCTACGTGAAGCTTGACAACCAAAACCACTGCAAACACGAACGTGACTTCTTCATATGATGACATGAAACCACAACCATATACCCCAAATCATGTTACTTTCATTGTTCGTCTCCATGTCACAATCTAAAAACACTGTCCCTCAAATATCTTGACACATTCACAAACCTTAAAGTACATCAAAATAGGACGTGGCACTAGACACGTTCGTCAACTTACTTTTATATCTGAATGAAAACAACCAAACGACACCGTACCACAACGTGGCACTATATACACAGTCCAACATACATGTGCTTCCACTCACAATAAATAGTAATTTAACATTGGGTCACAATCACATTCATTAACTGTACAACACATAACACCAAGACGTGGCACCATTCACATCCAACAACTTATTTTTTAAAGTTAATGCGCAGAACCAAACAACATCGTACCACAACGAAAAACCCCAAAAAACAATCTTCCAAACACGATACTTTGCATGGTTTGAAAAAAAAAAAAAAAAAAACAAATAGACCACGTACCAGGCAATTCAACAACGAATTAAGTACAAAACACTCATACTGGACAACCCGCCGAACCCCCATCCTACAACCCCCACACTACAACCCTCACATACATACTATTTTCAAATCGGAAACTCTAAAATCCTTTATTTCTCACAAAACTCACAAAACATACAACTAACATTACATATTATGATTGAAGTTAACAGAAATTATCAAAAACCCCATATTCACATAAACCTTAGTTCTGGGTTGTTAATCAAAATCAAATGAATGAACATTGCAAAATAGGGAGCAAATCCACACTTACGTTTTGGAGCCATCATTCTTCCTCGTTCACCGAAAACAGTATTTCGATAGCACCTTCCCATCGAACATGTCGGTCGAATCGCGCCCCTTCTCCTGTTCACGGTGGGTTTCGAAATGTTATCAACTGAATCAGCCATTCACATTAGCGTATAGCCACAAAACATATCTACTTCTTTTTTATCCCTAAAATTTTTCCTAACTGAACCTATAATTTCCACATATCACGTGTATTTTGAATTCAAAATCACATTCATATGGATATAATCTATGGTAACATTCAATTTCCTATATATGATTTTTATATTATTTATGATATTAACAACTACTATTAAGGGTAAATGTGTCAAGTAACTTCCCATAGGACTTATGGGAACATAAGTTTTTACTTAGGATCATATGTAACATAAGTCTCCAAAATAAGACTTACAAATAATTCTCCCTTAATGTAGAGCCTAAATATCTGGCCCATTTCTTATTCTACCCATGGACCTTATTGTAAAGTTGGACCTGACTCTCCATTTGGGCTTGTGAATTGCATTTTGTAAATATATATATATATATATATATGTAATAAAAAAAAATACTAACCACTGCTCAATAAAGTGTTGATTATGTAAGGATTTCTTTTCCCATTTTTAATGCTTTAATGTAGAGCCTAAATAGCTGGCCCATTTCTTATTCTACCCATGGACCTTATTGTAAAGTTGGACCTGACTCTCCATTTGGGCTTGTGAATTGCATTTTGTAAAATATATATATATATATATATATATATAATAAAAATACTAACCACTGCTCAATAAATGTTGATTATGTAAGGTAGCATTTGGTTTATTAGAATGAAGTGAAATGGAGTAATCATTTTATTAAAAAATTCATTCTCATATTTGGTTAGACTAAAAAAGTGATGGACATGTGCATTACAAATGAAATAATCTGTCACCATTTTAAAAGAATGATTATTTTATAGGAAAATCTAAAGAATCACAGTTTCATTACATTCATCCTCATTCCAATGAACCTAATAGAGTATAAATGTACAAAATACTTGAAATATGTTAAAACTATATATAAAATATAAAATATATAAAAATGTATGAAAATATATGAATTATGTGTTGGAGTTTTAATTTTTGACATTAAACAGGACTGTAAAATAAAATATGTAAAGTTTTAAAGACAGAAAAGGTACAAATTGGGGAAAATGGAATGTTGCAAAGTACTCCAAAAATTACCCAAAGTTTGAAATAATTGAACTATTTCTGACACTCAATGTTTTGCAACATTTGCATAATATTGAAATATATTGAAGAATTTTCCTCATGGGAAAAGAATTTTCACATCTTGCATCATGACAAATTCCTTCAATTTTTAATCAAAATGATTGGCATACACTACTTTTAGACTAAAATCATATAGAATGATGTGACATTTACATTTTCATTAAACATAATCTTTTTTATTTCTAATAAATCATTTTGTATATAAATTCAATTTGTTTAGTGATACCCATTTTATAGAGATTTTATAAAAAATGGTATGTTGTGATCTACTCCAAAAAACAAAAAAAAAAAAAAAAACAAACAAACAAACAAACAAACAAACAGAATTTTGAAATAATTTTGGGAACTACTTCTAGCACTCAATATTTAGCAATATAATATTTGCAAAATATTGAAATGCATGAGGTTTTTTTTTTTTTTTTCTTCCCTTCTATTTATTTTAGAGATTGGATATGGAGAAAAGTTAATTGTGTGAGATTATAAATATAAGAAAGAATGAAATTAATGCAATTAAAATTGAAGTAATAGTAGTAAGGATACAACTCGTTTGACAAAGTAATACTATACAATATTTATTATTATTATTATGTACTAAATTTTTTTATAAATAGATTCAAGGCAATGAAATTCACATATATGTAGAAGCTTCTTGTTGTGTACATGAAGTAAGAAAATGCAAATATAAAAAATGGATGAGATTGTCAGGTCCAAAATAATTCTACAATGACCTATGTGTCCCCATACCATTAAATTCTATTTTGGATTTTTCTTAAACCTGTATTTAGTTGGAGGATTTGGAGAGGGATTTGGAAAAAGAAAGGGAAAATGTGTGTGAAACTAGGTGAAATATAGGTATGTTTTATTCACATTTCACCTACTTTTTTCATTTCTCTTTCCAAATTCCTCCTCAAATTCCCTCACCAAACACAGCATAAATGAATTTAGAGCCCAATAATAATTCGGGAATCATTATTAAGTGAATATATTATAGAATTCAAATAAGTATCAGCTTAATCATAAAGTCAGTGAAGCACTACTTCCACGGCTTATACAAAAGTCCCCTATATTACATCAATTTTCTTTTAAAATGAAAATAAATAAATTTACTACAAAACTCAAAAAGTAAATGCACCTTATATCTGTAATAAATCCCTAGAAAAGTTAAACCAACTCTAGAAAAAAGTCTACAAAGGATTTATATGAAAATTTGAATGAGAAGATATTATGCAAAAACTTTAGAGTAATCCTTAATTACTTAATTCTATAATATCTATTTGTCCAATTAAAGGGTAACTCACATATTATACGCCTACACTTTATATCAAATTTCATGTATTTTACATTAATCTTTCATTTTTTAATTGTAATAGTTAACTCATTGTACTTTCAATCAAATTGTAATATGACCCTTCTATTAATGAAAATTATCATGTGATCCTTACCTGAGACATTTTCAAAACAAAAATGTAATTTTCTTTCATTTTCTACTTATTCTATAATTTTTCACTGTATTTCTCTCTCTACTACATTTTTATAACACAACATGGAAGGGGTGGTCGGTGGTATTGAGTTTAGAAAACACAATAGACAGAAAATATAGTAAAAAGATAGAAAGGACAAATTACACAAATAGTCCCTATAGTTTGGGGTTTGTGTCACTTTGGTCCCTAACTTTTCAGTTGTGACACATTTGACCATGAATTTTGAATCTTGTTCCAAATAAAGACAATTGAGGATATCATTAGATTTTTTAAGGGTAAAATAATCAATTTAATAAAATATAAACTAATTTGGCAAAAATAAATGTCAAACAAATATTTTTTAATTTTTAAAAATTAGTTCTACTTACTAAAAATAAAATTATGTAAAATTAATAAATCTTTTAGACATTTATTTATTTTTTTTACCAAATTAATTTTTATTATATGTTTGGATGATGATCATGTAAAATTAATTTTAAAAAATTAATCATGTAATTTTTATTAATTTTACATAATTTTATCATTGGTGGATAAAAATAATTTTTAAAAAATTAAAAATATTTTTTTGACATTTATTTTTGTCAAATTAGTTTGTATTTGATAAAATTGACGATTTTACCCTTAAAAAATCTAATGATTTTTTCAATTGTCCTTATTTGGAACAAAATTCAAAATTCATGGTCAAATGTGTCACAATTGAAAAGTCAGGGACCAAAGTGACACAAGTCCCAAACTATAGGGACTATTAGTGTAATTAACCCAGATAGAAATGGAAATGAAAATGAATAAATATATATATATATATATATATAATTAAAAAATGAGGAATCAAAGTGAAATTTGATATAAAGTATAGGACTGTACAGTGTAGCCTACCCCAAATTAAAATAAGCTTATTTCTCAAAGCCCCAAATTTGTACTCTTTCATCTTGGAAGACCCTAATAATAATAATAATAATAATAATAAATCTTGCATAAAGGCCTAGCAAACTATTAAAACTTAATTCTTAAGGCTCGACATTCAAAAGTGAATCTTCATTAGTCAAAAAAACAAAACAAAACAAAACAAAATTTCTTATTCAAAGGCCATCAAAATAAATAGTATAAAAAAATAAAAAAATCCTCTTTATTCATTACTTTTCAAGACAATCTACGCTCCAAGATCTAGTAAGAGGGAAAAAAAACACCTTCCTATCTAAAAATCCAACAAAATAAAAACTCTCTTACTCTTTATCCAAACTTCTCAAGACATTCTTTGCTCAAAGATCTAGCCAGAGTATAAATAAAAAATTAAAAATTAAAAATTAAAAATTTCATATCTAAAACTACCAACAAAATATAAACTCTCTTTATCCAAATGCCCTAATATTAAATATAATAAAACTCATTTAAATAACAAAATAAAAAGCCCTCTTTATCCCTAATGTAACAACCCCCCAAAAATAGATACCAAACTACATCGTATAGTCCTCATTAAAAATGTGGAAGCTAGATAAGTCTCAAATCATTCGATATCATAACATTTCCAAAACTATACTTCATTCATAAATGTAATATCCCGAAATTCATCATCAATTAACAATGTTAATTTAAGAACATTAAGGCTAAATGAAAAAAGTTGACACATTAAATATTTGTTATATGGCTAAAAAATTATCTCTTTCCCCTTAAACTATTCATGTGTTTACATCATTGTACAATTACATTCTTCAAATAATGACAACAGTTCAATGGATAAGAGATAATGCAAAATATAAATACTCTAAGGCAAACATCTTCTCAAGAAGTGCCCTAGAATACACAAAAGATGGAATCTAGTTTGCAATACAAAAGAATAGCTTGAGGCTTCAACACATAGCACATAAAAGAGCCTCCATGCTCCCATCCAAGACTACATCTTGATGCCAATCACTTTGGTAGCACGTCAACATCATTCCCTGAAAGGTTGTTAATTTTGGGATGAGCAATTGACCAGTAGGAAATACCATTAACAAATTATATAATTAATCAAGATGCATATGATCATGCCATATAAGAGATGAGAAAACACCAAGTCCATTCCTTTTCAAAACCAAGATGCCAAATTATGTAATGTCAATAACAAATTCTCATCCAAAACATGGGATATAAATACGCTATATTGTCCTGATACAAGAGTTGTATACGACAAATACATATGTATATATATATATAAAATAATCACACATTTGCTGACTCTATAAACGGGGCGTTGGGCACCCAAGACCTTACTCCTCCACATTTTCCGACTCCAAAAACGATGGGTTCGTTGACACCCAAAATCATGTTCTCCACATTCGCCGACTCTAAAAATGGTAAGCTCGTGGACACCCAAAAACCTTTCACACATTCATCTGACAATATGCACAAGGCAGGACAATTGGGCACCTTGACTCCCCCTGCGAGTACCAATAAACAATACACAACTCAAAACCAAAACCTGACTCGCTATCTAGACCCATATGCTATTTACCCCCTTCCAACACTTTCTGAACATTAACCATTTAGAGCCACAAAGTATAATTAATCAATGCGTATGATGCGTGAGTTTCTAAATCTCAATTTCCCTAAGGTAGTTTCTATTCACAACAATTCAATAATTTATACATTCACAATTAAAAGGATTCTTCAATTCATACCCATCATTATCTCAAGGTGGTGTGTTAAGAGGTTCTCAAAATTTCATATTCCAACATAAAAATCAAGTCAATACATTCAACTTCAAGATTAGGAGACCAATTGAACCAAATCCCCATTTTTTTTTAACAAATTTGAAAATTAGGGTTTTAAGAAAATTTGGAATTTTCCCTTTTAAGGCTTTTAAAGGCCAATTCTCATCATACATATAAACTCTTCAAAGAAAATCATGAGATATAACCTTTTTTGATCAAACCCGTTGGATAATATACATATCCTCATACATCTTAATATCTATATATATAATGAAAATACCACATGTCTCTCAAATCAAAGATATAACAAGTTAAAAGTACACCTACCCTAAGATTGAAGACAAAGAATGGAGGCCCATCTCTAAGCTCCAAAATAAAGCGAAATAATCGGTAGAACTCTTGATCTAGGCTTCCCTTTCAACTCTCTTGAAGGAACTAAGGTAGATTTAAGATAAAAACTAGAGAAATCAAGTGTTGTAGGGTTAGGGTTTTTGAAAATGGGTGTTAGAGAGAGAAAATATGTGAAAAAGTGAGAGAGAAATGAGTTTAGATCAACTTTTAAATGTGTTGTCCCGAACAAACCACTTGAGCGAACTTTCCATCGCTTGAGCGAAGTGCTCAAAATCGAAAAGAAAGCTCTAACAGTAAACGTAAGGTCTTAGTAGTTTTGTAGAGTTACAGTGGAAATACTGGGAGTCTCATTTCTACGCTCGAGCGACAACTTAATTGCTCGAGTGGTCTCACTTGCAAATAGGCAAGATACTAGGAGCTTCACATCACCGCTCGAGCGACCGGTTGACTGCCCGAGCGGTAACCGAAAATACATTGTTACAATCTACCCCTCTTAAAGAATTTCATCCCTGAAATTTCGTAATTCTTGTTAACAACAACTCCAACAAACCCAAAGAAATCGAATACTATAGTGACAACAATCCTAACAATCACAATATCACTAATTGAGAACGAAAACAAGTCATAATTCAATTAATGATATGAAAGTCTAAGTTTCTAAGAAAGTAACACCTTTTTATTACTTCACTTCATGCGTCAACATACATATAGCTGAGGAAGACAACAGATTAACAAGATTACATGTTATTAAACAAATCTGGATATTTCTCTTGGACCTCAGCTTCTCGTTCCCAAGTAGCTTCTTCTATCCCATGATGATCCCACAACACTTTGACTAGAGGAATGGTTTTGCCCCTTAAAACTAGCTCTCGAAAATCTAAGATTTTACCAGTTTTTCTTCATATGAAACGTTCTCATCTACTTCTAAGCTTGTCCAATCTAAGACATGAGAAGGATCATGTTCATACTTACGAAGCATGAAAACGTGAAATACATTGTGCTCCCCGGATAGTTGCGGTAGTAAGGCAGGACGATAGGCTACTTCTCCTATTCGTTCTATAATATCAAATAGATCAATGAACCTAGGTGATAATTTCCCACTTTGCCTAAATCTCATCAAACCCTTCCTAGGTGATATCTTCAAAAACACATGATTACCAACTTCAAAAGATAGAGGTCTTTTCTCCAGTCGGCATAAATCTTCTGTCGGCTTTGAGCCGTGATCAACCTCTTCCGAATAAGAGCCACTTTCTCGATGGTCTCACGAACTAACTTGGGTCCAAACATGGGTGAATCCCCCACCTAGGTCAAACATATCAGTGATCTACACGGACGCCTACACAAGGTGTCATCCCAATGCTAGCTTGGAGACTATTATTGTAGGCAAACTTCGCTAGAAGCAAGTGCCTCTCTCAAGAACCCCTTGAAGTCTAACATGCAAGCTCTCCAATTTTCATTTCATCCGGGAAAAGCCATCTTTTTCTCAACAATGTCTTTGTCATTTGATCCAATAGCCTTCCGTTAGATAGGAAGAGATTTGATAAATACTGATAACTCTCGGATAGAGTATTAGAACGGAAAGATCTATTAGATAATGAACTATTGGTTCTAAGCCATCTCTGGCGATTAATCAACAATTCGAAGTGCTTTTCTTGCGTATTCTTGATAAACCAGCCTTTATACCTATCTTCTAGGATTTGGATGGTGCACTCAGACTGGCCGTCCATCTGGGGTGATAAGCGGTGCTAAAAGTCAACTACGTATCCATAACATTTTACAAACTCTATCACAACCGTGCGGTAAAATGAGGGTCTTTATCCAAGACGATGCTTATCGAAACCCCATGGACCCAAATAATCTCTCTAACATAAAGCTCAGCCAAATAATCAACTGAATCACCTATACACTTAACAATAAAATGGGCCGACTTAGTTAGTTGATCCACAACTACCTAAACCGCATCATTACCCCTCTGTGTTCTAGGAAGGCCCGAAACAAAGTCCATAGTAATGTGCTCTCACTTCCACTTGATTATTGGTAAGTGTAGGCACCCCATTTTTTATGGCCCTTACGACTTGGACGTCATCGCTTGCACACCCAATGATGAGTCTATATGCTTGTCAAATGCTCGAAGCCCTTAGTGGAATGCCACAGCTTTGAGCCTTTCAAACACTGCACCCATGTTGTCTTTGTTTTTGGACCAAACCCTCAGTTTTTCAAGCCTGCAACCCAGGCCACCTTTTTGGGTTGCAGGCCATCATTCTTGGTTGCCGCCCACCAGTGATGGCTGGCCAGCCACCAGTGTCTTTTGTAAATATTTTGTGACAACTGTGCCGGCTGTTTGCACAGATGCTTACATCTACTCCCACGTGTATGGCTGGATGTTCTTGAGGGAAATTCATGTTTTTTATATATAGAGGGCCTCCCTCTCATGTTTTAAGGTTAGAAAAATTTTTGAGCAAAATTTTTCCTCTCTCTGTACAATTCTCTCTCTCTCTCTCTCTTCTAAATTTCTACACTCTTGTCTACATATCCTTAACCTTTGCTTATACACTCTTAACCAAACCACTCCATATTTGAGCTGAGGTCTCTTTGAGCTTTGTTTGAGCTCTTGAGGGTGTGTGTGCTTTGTTTTATTGCTTGGAATTGAATCTTCTCCTCAAGAGGTATAAGGCTTTGCCTCTTTACTTGCTTTAACTACTCTTTCTTGCTATTTTCCAACTGTTTTTGGGCTGTAAAAACTTTATATTTTTTGGCTGAAGCTTGGGTTTTAAGGCCATTAAAGGTTGAGGGGTGGTTCACTCTTCTTTGCACCTTGTTTTGAAGGCCTTTTCCCTTGTGTTTTCCATCCTTTTACTATCTATTTTTCAGCTTTAAAACACTATTTTTTAGAGTTATTTCAGTGGCCAAAATCATGTTTTGAAGTCCAAATTTGGAGGGATTAGCCTCCCCTCCTTGTGTCTTGCTTACTAGCCTAGCTTGTGCTATGTTTTAGCTTATTAATCTAGCTATTTTTGTCTTAATTCCAGCATGTTTTAGGACTATTTTTAGACTATTTCAGCACAGTTTTTGATTGATAGTTGCATTTGAGCTTTGTTTTGCATGCTTGTAGTGTAATTGTCTCATGAGTTTGGTGTTCTAGTCGTTAGACACCATCTTATTTGAGTTGATTGCATTTATTTATGGATTTCCATACTTGTGATCACTTTTAATCACTTCTGCAACCTCCCTCCTTTCTTGGCTTTTGTTTTTCTTTGAAAGTGGTTCAAACTACTTGTTTGTTTAAACATGAGATTGAGATGTCATGCTTAATGGTTTAATCCCTTTGGAGGTTCATTACCAACGGTATGATGTCTCTTTCATACCTAAAACAACACTTGGTTTGAGCCCTCTTTCCATTATAGGACATAAACTCACCTTTGGACATAATGGATTAAAGAATGGTTGGTAATTAAAATGGGACTAAAATAGTGCAAGATAATATTTGGTTTTATGTTCAATTGGACGTTAATTTAACACGTGGAAGCTTGAGGCATTTCATACTCATTAGTGATGAAATGATTCAAGTTTCCAAGGTCACCACTTCCCTTGATCAATTCATGAAATGGGGCAGGTTTGAGTCTTATTTTGTTGCATTTATTGAACTTGCACACTTTGGTTCATGAGCCATTATGCAATGAAATTGCTTTAGTTGATGGTTTGTGGACCAAGTTTTGTCTCTCCTTTGATTTGTTCATGATAAGGGGAGATGAGTTGTGCAGACAACCCTTGAGAATACCCTGTGCATGCTCTGTTTATTTTCTGTTGCAGCAAGATGAACCCTGCAGCAATGGGCGGCAGGCCACTTTTTATAGTCGGCAGGCCACCTTTGATGGCCGGCTAGCCATCACTAGTGGCCGGCAGGCCCTCACTCCTGGCCGGCCAACCACTAATGCAAAATCCAACAGTGTGTTTTTTTAGTAAAGCAGAGCTATTCTGGAAATGGACAAAGGTGTAAATGTTCAATTGTGCAACAGAGACCTTCTGGAAGCAAAACAGTGGCTTTTCGGGTGGAAACCGAGCACGTGCATGAGCATTCCTTGCATATTGAGCATGTTTAAGTTTAAATATTTAGCTTAGATATTTGTTGTAATTAATTAGTTGTAGCTAGTTAATTTTGTAAAGTGTGGTAATTAATTAGTTAGTTAACTAGTTGGTCGATTTCGCCTTGTAATTATTTTAGTTAACTAGAATAGTTAATTAATTTGTTGTAATAATTAGTTAAGTAGTTTAGCTCATTTCATTTGTTTTGTAATAATTAGCTTAGCTTAGCTTTAATTAGTTAGTTAATTAGCTTAGTTCATTCGGACTCTCCTTCGTGAGAGCGTAATATTGTAATAATGTGTATGTCTTCTAACCCCACGTCTTTTTTCCTTTTATTTACTAGCTTATAATAGTTAGTTTAGGGACATCAAATTTTGTTTAGCATACTTCATGCTTGCATCCACTTGTATTGCATGCACCGAGACTCGGTTCATCATTCTAACTACATTACTAGTTTAATACTTCTTTGAATACATGCTTAGACCGCATGCTATTTAATTGATTTATATGTCGTAATACTAGCCGAGCCTAGTATTCGTATATCGCATGTGTTGCATTAGTCATATTGCCTAGTTAGGATCATGCATCTTTCTAACTTTATCATCTTTTTGGCTTGGAGTATTAGCTGAGCCTTTACTCGTTTTAGCATAATTGCATGAGTGTGATTGTTTCCATGCTTAGCATGCTTACCATAAGGCTAAGTGCTTATTCGCAATAATTGCCTAAATGCCTGTGAATGGAGGCTAGTTTCTTGAATTGGAATAATTTGAGTAAATGTTCATATGCGATCACTTTTTTAAGTGGTACATATTCGAAACAACTTTCAAAACAAACATGAATCAAGCGTCCCAATTCTTGCAAGTTGGTCTATACTTGTGTGTGTGCGCATCACATAGTAATGCTAGCCTAATAAATTAGAGCAAGAGCATATGATATAAATAAGATTCATATCATCGTTAGTAGAGGCCGATCTTTGATCTGGCGAACAAGGGTGCTCAATTCATGACCTTCCCCTCTCGTACCTAAGTTCCCGAGCCGAAACAATCTTGGTGATGACGGAGACGTGGCCTTTGGCACAAGTCATGGGTTTCCTAAATTTCTCAAAAATATTTAGGTGGAGACTCTGTATCTGGAAAAGTAGTCCATTTTTGGCAATTTGATTCAAAATCGATTTTCTAAAAGATTTGTCGGATTGGGACTCTTTGGTGTTTATCTATTTCACATTGCACTTGTGAGATCAAATTCAAAACAATGGGAGTCCGATACTGTAGGGCTTATTCGACTTTCGAAAGGGGGCGCGAAAAAGTCGAGCTACAATTTCTGGCAACTCTGCTAAAGAATTTAGAGAATTTGACTCGAACTTCATGACGTGAAATTTTATCGACACTTATATATTTCTTTGCGTTGCATTTGCATTGGTGCGTTTACGTCACTGTGTTTTCCATCTGCTATTCCTGGACGGTTTGCCGAAGGCTTACCTGAAAAGCTTGCCAAAAGGCTGACCGGTCATGGGCTCTGCCATAATGGGAACACAACCCTTGGATCTGGACTACTGTTATACTGTTTGATCCTCCTTTCACTTCTTGGTGTTAGGTGGAAAGGTATATTAGGTAGTCTCACTGAGGTATCTTTCTGACCATTTGGCCTAGTTGTATATCGAAAAGCCATAGAGACTGTTCCAAACTAGCATAGGATGCTCACCCGAATTCAGGATTGTGTGAAACCTCTTTGTTTGAATAGTGAACCCTAGTTCTTGACGAAACTAGGACAGGGTAACCGTACCCCCTCATAGGGGTGTTTTGGCTCTCACTTAATTGGTATGTGCTTTACAGTGAAACTATACAAAAATGTGCGTATCAGTTGCAAGTTGGGTATCCGTTTTGGGGGCAGAATTCAGTGTTGAGTGCAGTCCTACAGCTTTGATTACATCTGTGTGTTGTTAACATCTGAGCTGAGGTGCTGTACGGTTTTTGATTACTGTTTTTTTTTTTTTTTTTTGCTTTATTTCTTTTTCCCAGGTAGTATAACACCATAGCCTCAAAAAGTTCGGATATCCCCCAAGTGCTCTGGACCCGTGTCAGGAGGCTTTGCAAAGCCATAAATCTTATTAGGCGATAGCTGGTGTTTACTTCGCTCCCACCGGTTACTAGATAGAGGAGAGTCAAGCAGAGTTCACCAGTCTAATTTCTACAACAGTCACCCCTCAATTCACCTGCATCCAGTCAGGCTTAGGGACAATCTTCTATATCTAGTCCAGCGCGATAGCATTCAGCTATTCCGATGGCACAGTATCCCCCAGTCAGTATGGAGGAATTAATCCACCACCTTCAGCAAACAATTGAAACCATGTAACAAGACGCTGTTCGTCAGGTCGAGGTCACAACACGTCGGGTTGAGGTAATAAATAGGCTGCAACAACAACAACAACAACCGCAAGTAGCAGCGGCTTCTGCATCTCATGCACCTCCTATAGGTATCCCGGCAACTAGAGCCACTGCCCATACTACTAACGCCCATGCTAAGAATCAGGGCAATCCGGCAGAGCTGATCCCACTACAAGCCTCCAAAGCACCTGTGTGTCAAACCAAGGCTCCATTTGAATTTGAGGTTGACCCAATTGTGCTTACGGTCAACTAGTTGGAGAAGCTATTCAAACGAGCACAAGGTATTAATTCTATTCTCGACATAGAAGACAGGTATACCGACTCTGCAGTGACATTTACAAATCAGTTCAAAATGCCACACATCGATCGATTTGATGGCTCTGGAGATCCCATGGTTCATCTTCGGCTATTTTCTGACATCTTGTGGCTGATGGGCTTGACCAGGTTACAGAAGCTCTCACTATTTGGCCATACCATGTTTGGTATAGCCGCCATATAGTATGCGAAGCTGGAGGATTCTGTGAAGCAGAGTTGAGAGGAAATGGCCGAGGCCTTTGTTGCACAGTACTCATACAACATACAAATCGAGGTCACAACTCGTGATCTTAAGGTAACAAGCCAGGAGCCGAAGGAGGGCTTCTCAGAATTCATGACGAAGTGGAGGGCTAAGTCTTCAATGATGATCACATGGCCTTCCAAGAAAGACCAGATAAGGATGGTAGTCCACAATCTGCACGGGAAGTTGCTGCAGAAAATGATCGTCCTACCTCTATTCACATTCACCGAGCTCCACGAGATGGGGGTTTAGATTAAAGACGCCATAAAACAAGGGCTAATTACTGATGAGAAAGATCAGGCCAAAAGGCCTTTTGTACGCAGTTCCAATGCAACTACCAGTGGTAGCATAGCTGCGCGGTCATTGGATGTGAGCATTGTCACCACCACAACCAAGACTGCCAATCCCTTTGCTAATACAACTCCACAAACTTCAACCAACTTTGCCTAATCCTAGAAGACCTTTACCCAACTCTACATGCCTTTTGATATGATCTTTTATAAACATTATGTGTTCTTGTTCCGGTTATTAGACTAGTTTTACTATGTATTGCGCACAAGCAAGTATAGACTAGTTTGCTTAATTTGGAACAATTCAACTCATGTTTGTTTGTGAAAATGGTTTGAATTTGCCACCTCAAGTGGGCTTAAAAGTTGTGAATTTGCCACCAAACATAGTGAGCTTAAAACATGATTTGCCACTCAACAAAGTGGGCTTAAAAACTCACATTTGTTGAATCATTCAAATTCAAACAACAAGCCTTCATCCACAGGCATTCATGTAGTTTAGCATTTAAGCACATAGCCTTATGGCAAGCATGCTAATCATGGCAACATGCCAAGCACACTCATGCAAGTATGCTAAAGCATAAAAACTCACCGAGTACTCCAAGCCAAAACAGAAACTAGTTAGAAAGATGCATGATCCTAACTATACAAGATGCCTAATGTAACACATGCAATAATGCAATTAATAGGCTCGGCTACTAATGTGGCGTATAGATCGATTTGAACAACATGCGATTAAACACGTATTCAAATAAGATATTGAAATTGCAATGCAGTTTGAATGATGCGCCGAGCCTCGGTGCATGCAAGAAAAATGAATGGATGCAAGCATGCGACATGCTAATTGAAACATGTTCTTAATCTAACCATCAAAAGCGATTAAATAAAAGGGAGAAAGACGTAGGGTTAGAAAACATACACACACGCACGCACACTTATTACAACATTACGCCCTCACGAAGGAGGGTCCAAATAAATAAGAGTTAAGCTAATCTAATTAAGCTAATTAGACTAAACTAATTTAGACTAATTATTACAAATCAAATAAATAACTAGCAAACTAATTACTAATTATTATAACACCTTTAACTAACCAGTAAACTAATTAATTAAATTACAACACAAATATACACAAACTAATCATGCAAGGCATTAAACTATACTGCCACTACTCCGCCTTGGGAAGTGGAAGATGCACATGCTCGGTTTTGGCCCGAAAAGACCTCCTTTTTGCTCTCGAAAGGCTCTGTTTGTAGGGTTGAGAATACTTCAGAACTTTTCTGCTCCACCTTACCAAATCATTGCGGAGAGTTACATCAGTGGCCTGCCGGCCATGGAGGGATGCTATCGGCCCTCTACCAGCCAAAAAGGTGTACTGGCGGCCAAAAATGAGGCACTGCCGGCCATAGATGGTGGTCTACCGGCCACTGATGCATTGGATCACCATGCTGCAACAGAGCACAAACAGAGCAAAAAAGGGGTTTTTCCAAGGATTGTCTGCACACCTTGTCTCTCCTTTTCATAAGGAAATCAAATGAGGGACAAGATTTGGTTCACAAAACCACCAATCAAGCAATTTCATTGCATGATGGCTTGTGAAACCAATTGTGCAAATTCAATAAATGCAAAAACAAGACTCAAATGGCCATCACCTTATCATGCATGATCAAGGGCAATGGAGACCTAGGAAAATGACACATTTCATCACTTTTGAGTATGAAATGTCCCATATGCCTTGTGTTCAAATTAACGTCCGATTTGAACACATGCAATGCAACACAAAGAAATGCGCATCTTGCCTCTTTTACTTGTCAATTTTGTTTACTCATTTTAATTACCAAATCATCCTTTAATCAATTTGTCCATTGGTGAGTGTCCTCTAATGGAAGGAGGGTTCAAACCATAAATTGCTTTGGGCATGAAAGAGGCATTATTACACTGTTGCTAATGAACCCCTAAGGGATTAAATCATTAGGTGTAGCACCTCTATTTCACACTTAGGCAAACAAGTGGTTTGAAACCACTTTCAAAGCAAAACCAAAAAGTGAAGAAATGAAGGAGATTGCAGAGATTATAAGGGCTGAAATGAAGTAGAAAAAGCACTAAAACATGCAATCAACTCAAACCAATGATGTTTAAAACCTTAAAACAACAAGCTAGTGCAAGGAACTTACACTACAACTATGCAAAACAAGACTCAAAAGACTTAACTAGCCCAAAACAAAGCTAAAACAGGTCAAAACAGAGCCTAAAACATGCTAGACTTGAGCAACAAAAAGCTAAAACATTAAGCTAATACATGAGGCTAACTAGGCATGCAAACAAGACACAAGGAGGGGAGGCTAACCCTTCCAATTTTGGACTTCAAAATGAGTTTTTTACCACTGAAAAACCTCTGAAATTCGGTGGTTAAAAGGCCCAAAAAAGTTGGTTTTAAAGTGATGAATAAAGGCACAAAAGCTTTACACACAAAGAAACAAGAAGGGTGAACCACCCCTAACTAAAAAGGGCTCAAACCACCACTTTTAAGCCACAAAAATGGAGCTTTTTACAGTTCAAAACCAGCCCCAAAACAGTTGAAAAGAATGGCAAAACAAGTATACAAAACAAGTATAAACAAGGCAAGTGTTATACCTTTGAAGCAAAGCACAAGTTGGCTAACAATCCAAGCCAAAACCACCTTCTAAAGCTCAAAAAAGGTCTCCAGTTACCTCAGCTCAAAGACTAGCAACTTTGGTTAAGGTAGTGTTTGTAAAAGTATAGAGAAAATAAGCACTTAGGCACAAAATTGTAAGAGAGAGAGAGAGAGAGAGAGAGAGAGAGAGAAAATTTTTATGTCTCAAATTTTTCTAACCCTTACACATGAGAGAGAGGGGTCCTATATATAGAAAAACACAAATTTCCATCATAAACATCCAACCACACACGTGTAGGAAGATGCATGAATGTGTGCAAACAACTGTCACAAAATATCACAAAATATCTGCAGCAAACAATGATGGCCGGCTGTCCATCAATGGTGGCCGGCAAAGCTTCATTGATGGCCGGCAAGGCACATCAATGGCCAGCAAAGGAGAAGTGGTGGCCAGCAGCCTCCAAAGATGGCCGGCAGACCATCAGAAACTTCATACTGAAAAGTCCCAGGCATGGTCCAAAGATGAGACAAAATGGATGTAGAGTTTGAAATGCTCAAACCTGTAGTATTCCGCTAGAGACTTTGAGCGCCGAGCGAGCAATCAGACTTGTCATCAGATGTACCTGGAAGAACATCCAAGTCTTAAAGGGCTGCCAAAAATGGGGGTGTCTACAGTTGCCCCTCTTTGACAGAACTCAGAAGTCATGAAATGACGTGAGTGAATGTCAAAGCCTAGAGATGACCCATTTTGACAAGGTTGTAAGACTTAGACAAACAATTAAAATAGAAAACAAAATGGTTGCGCTCGCAGGCTACCTACGTATCCCTTTGCAAAGAATCAAACCAACGTAGTTCTAGGACAAAATGCAAATAATATGCATGATGCAAGAACATAACTCATGATCATGCAATGAGACTGTGCAATGAAACATTTAAATGCAAACGCAATGCAATAAAAATGCCACAGTTAAACAAACTGAAACAAGGCACAGCAATTCCAATCATGAAAAGAAGTAAGTAAACACGCCACGCATGGCAATTACGAGCCAAACCACATTTCATGCAGAAAGGATGTAAGAAAATTATGCAAGCTTAACCACACGACGCGCAAGAAAGATGAAAAGTAACAAAATCATCAGGCGTACCCGAGATCTCAACCGAGGTCCTAACACGTTGCACACATGAGAAGGAAAAGGGTGGTGTGAACACTGGGACACACCCGAATGTTTTTAACCGAAAGGAGTGTAAACACCAAGATGCACCCAAATGTTTTTAACCGAAGGGCGGTAACCGAAGGAGGTAGTGAACATCAAGATGCACTCAAATATTTTTAACCAAAGGGCGGTGACCGAAGGAGGTGGTGAACATCAGGACGCACTCAAATGTTTTTAACCAAAGGGTAACCGAATGAAGTGGTGAACATCGAGATGCACTCAAATGTTTTTAACCAAAGGGTAATCCTAGCGGGTGAAACAAGGATGTAATTCGAAGGGCATGAATGATTTTACCTGAAACTCCTCTGAATGGACTGTACATACAATATCATTTGTATGTGTTGACTCTGCTGAATGAACCGTACATACAATATCATGCCTGTGTACAAAAGCGTGCTATGTAATCGACGGTGCATTTTCTATGCATAAAACAAGAATGAAAGCATATTCTATGCAACAATAGAGAAGTGCATATTCTATGCAATAATGGAGAAGCGCATATTCTATACACGACAACAACTGAGATATAATAGCATGTTCTATGCAAACCAATCAACCTGAGAGCATATTCTATGCATGATTCATAGACAAAAGCAATAAGCATGTTCTATGCATAATGCAAGATCGGAAGCACATTCTATGTAGCTAGAGTAAGAGCATGTTCTATGCGACAGTATAAGCGGAATGCACGTTCCATGCAACAACAACAAAAGCATATTCGTTAAAACCAATTCAAGAACAACTTCCGATTTACCTCTCAGAAAAGTTGCAATATGTTAAAAAGGATACATCTTGCTTATGTTAATGAGTGACGAACATCATGCACTGGAAATGCCGTTCTGAGCTTCCGTAGAGGCATTTTGAACTCAATAATGAACTATCCCTTCAAGTTTGAAATCCAAGGACACAAAACAGAACCAGGGACACAGAGGAGACCTTTGGAAACCCGCCGACCACAAGAGGGGGCCACCAGCCACCTGTCGGCCACTGGTATGCCTTGCCGGCCATCGATGGCAGGTCGGGGCAAAACTGAATTTTCATGCATGGGCCTTTAAATACAAGCCACTAGGGCTCATTTCCTCACACCTTCTTGACCGAAAATACTCTCTCTTCCTCTCTAGGTGCTTTTCCTCTCTAGATCTGATCCTTTTACGCGTTTTCCAATGCCCCACACAAACTTTATTCACTAAATCCTCCTAGTTCTCTTCGTTTTGAGCTGATTGGAATTTGATTTCGACGTTTCTTTTCTCATTTCCACCATTCTAGGCTTATTCCCCTCGAGTTTCTCTCGAGTTCTATGCACTTTTCCCGACTTTGACTTTTTTCTTTATTTTCTCTCTCTTAGGGTTGACTTTTTTCAAGTTTACCCATTTTTTTCACTTTTCACCCATCTCGCACCTATTTTCAGATGGCGGACAATTTTCCTTAGGATGGGGTTCCTCCCGAGTTTCCCCAAGTAGACTTCAAGGAGGACATCAAGGCCAAGCTAGAGGCCAAGCCAAAGCCGTTACCATTGAGTGTACGGCCTTTTGATCCAGCGAGGCATCATCCTCAGACACACATGTTGTCTACTATTGGAGGCATCAGATTTTTACTGATTTGACGACGTGCTGGAGGACCTCCTGTTGAGGGAGCCAGAGTCTCATTTATCGGCCATTGCCGTTGAGGAATGAACTCTATTTCTATGCATTTTCGCCTTTAATTGTTCGCATTTCTTGCATTGCTTTCATCTAACTGTGCCTCATACACTGCCTTGATCTGATTACATCTGATGCACTGCCTTGATCTGATTGCATCTCATACATTGCCACAGGGTGAGTCTCGTGCCTTTAGGGGCTATGGTGCAACGACTGCTCGACATTGGTATGACGAGCTCCCAGCTGGAGTTCGTGACATTGTTGACGAGGTAGGCTTCGGCCTCTTCTGCTCCAGCTTGACTCGGGTTACCGTGAGTCGTCCTCTCTTAGGAGCACTGGTGGAGAGGTGGTGGGACACCACCAACTCCTTCCACTTTTCCACCATAGAGGAGATAACGATGACTCCTTACGACTTTGCCATGATCACTAACTTAGGCGTAGGGGGTGATCCGATCCCTCTTGACCCAGATATGGAGGAGTGGAGGGCAGCTTGGCTCGAGCTTCTTGGGGCACATCCACCGATACACCGGCCAGGCATGGTGCGACACACTTGGTTCGAGGAGCAGTTCAGGGGGACCGAGCCCGAGACGATAAAGGAGATAGAGCAGTATACCAGGGGCTTCCTAATGTTCATCTTCGGTACCACCTTGTTTTCAAACAGGTGGAACACCGTGAGCCTGTATTTGTTGAGTGCCTTAGTGACTCTTCCTCGAGTTCAATTTTATGATTGGGGTGGAGCTGGCCTCACCACATTGTACGAATATATGAGTTCTTCCTCCTGTCTGCGGGGGAACTTGGTTGGAGGCTACTAGCGAGCCTAGGAGGTACATTTCTCAGTTCCTCCCTTTAAATTTTACATTTTCTGCTCAGCATTTCTTACTTTACATCCATTCAACACATGTGCTTTCTGCTTTGCACTTTCTGGATTTATTTATACTGTGTGCTTTCTGCTTTGCACTTTCTGCATCTGTTTATACTGTAAGTTTTTTTCTTTGCACTTTCTGCATCTGTCCATACTGTGTTGATTACATACGTCTGCATTCTCCCTACAGCTATGGGTGTACGCATACTTGCCGACTCTTGCCCCAGATCCTGTAGATGAGATCTCATTGACGGTTTCCTTTTCTTGAGTATACGATGGCCAGCTCCGCCGTAGGACTCGTGAGCCCTTCATGTTTTTCCATCAGTACTTCGACATGGTAGCGGCGTACGAGGTAACTCGAAACACATTCATTTTTGCTTCACAACTGTTTTGATTCATACATTAGCAGCTGACAGCAACTAACAACCTGTTCACTTTCCATTTCAGATCACATGGCAGCCCTGGGCTACGATACCGACAAAGCTTCGAGCCTAGTACCATGTGGCTTGGGCATTTCCCGCTATCACATTTTACTTGAGGGTCCGATTTGCCGAGCCTAGTTCTTAGGTGAGCGTTTCATGCGTCAGACTATGGGCCTGCATGCTACGTTCATACCGATGACACCGCCAGTGTCCATGAGAGCAACAAACAAGCTATCTAACGAAGAGGTGATCCAGTTCGTGGTAGGCTTGGAGGTAGAGTATTTCCGTGTAGAGGGTGACTATGAGGCCTTTATCCAGACACACTTGATGCCGCCTCTGGCCGGTGTTCGCGAGGGTGATGGAATGAGAGCTCCTGCCGCAAGAGCAAGACACAGAGCAACCCGGGCGAGCAGAGCCCATGGCAGAGGGGCTCCTTAGACGAGGCAAGGGACCGGGTGGCCGGAGCTGCCTACTGCACTCATATGTTGGCGGTATACTGGGGAGGCCTATCAGATCCCGATTGAGCCCGCAGCAGCTGGGCATAGATACACCAGAGCCCAAAATGCACCTCTAGTATGTACTACATTTTTAATTTTCCCATCTCTTTCTGATATTTGTTTGTTCTGGACATTAATCATTCCCAACGCATTTACAGGCACCTCTAGGATATACCGAGGATCTGCTTGAGCTATTAGCCTCATTTGAGGGCATCATATTGAGGAGGGAGGCACTGCTCGGCTTCCACGGCATTTAGGTCATTTCTTCAATTTTCTTAAATTCCAGTCATCAAATCTCCACTGACACACTGAAACTGATATGAGAACTTCCCCACACTGCACTGTTACACTGCATCTGAAACACTACACTTCCATATTGTATTCATACACTGTACAGGACTTCCGCATATACTTATTCTACACACCATACTTGCATCTGATACGCATACTGTGGCTGACATATAACAACTATCTTTTCAAGTCCCATCCATACCGGGTGTGCCAGCAAAAGCAGCAACAGGACTAGCAGTGCCTCCTTCGGCAGTAGGGAGAGAGAGACAGGCTCCAACACGCAGCCGAGGCTGAACTAGGGGCGCCCGAGCTAAGAGTGGCCCTTCAGAGCCTATTCTGAGTGATGACAATGCTGAGACTAGCGAGGCTGAGGAGGCAGCGAGTCAGCATTCAGAATCATTAGAGAGTGGAGATGATGACACTGGCTTGGGTTCTGAGAGTGGGGATACTGACACTGAGGAGGGCTCCAAGGCGGAAAGTGGAGACGGCTCCGGTTCAGACTCTGATCTAGATTCAGACAGTGGCGCCGATGGAGATAGTGCTGCAGAGTCCACTCCTTCAAGGAAGACGACAAAGAGGGCCTCTAGACCCTGAGAAGACTGCCGCTGATCTTTGTATTTTTGCTTAGCTTCTTTTGGTTTATAGTGTTAGCACATTGTATAGCTTCGAACAGGTTTTATTTTCTTTAAAAACTTGTACTGCACCTTTTGTAAAAACAACCATGATCAGAATGAAAACCAAGTTTTTTTTTTTGAAAGAGTGTTGTATTTTGCATCATGAGCACCGCATTGCATGAAAAATGAGATTGAATTTGATAACAAAAACCAAATACTTGTATTGTCACAATAGTCTAAATCAGGTAACGAATCGACCAACAACTGACATACAAACAAAGCATTATACAACTCGATATGCTAAACAACTCGGTAAATAACAAATACAACTCGATAAACTTGTTAAAAAAAAACAAAAAACAAAAAGGACTCGACACAAGACCTCAAGACACAAAAACAGCAGAGCAAAACATATGTATCCAACATTATTATTCAGAAAAGAGAACAGCAGGTATGAGAGGAAGGCTGTCGGCCATGAGGGGTGAATGCCGGCTATGAGGGGTGGCTTGTCGGCCATCTATACCTCTTGCCAGCCATCACTGATGTCTTGTCGGCCATCAATGTGCTGGACCTCCACATTGTTGACACCTGGCTTCCACTCACTACCTTATCTTCTACAAAAGGGTGAGCTTCGTGATTTCTTCATTTTAGCTGCAAATTCTTCACAAATGGAGCCATTCTTTGCCGAAAAACTCTTGAATTGGATTACAACCTTAGATGGCTCGGAAAAGCTGAATTTCTGGGATTTCGGCATAAATGCACTATTCCCGCTGAGTCGTTCTCCGCTTTGTTTTCCGTTCCTTCATGCTGCAACCAGATGTTGGAACCCGATCACACATGTCTTTAACTTTGGGGGACAAGAGATATGCCCGACAGTCGAAGAATTTCAGGCGCTAATGGAATTTCGACGTGATGAGGAAATTTTGCCTCAGCCCTGTTTTGGTCATATCCAAGCTTTGGGAAGGATGTATGGGCCCACTTTGCATGAGGCTCGATCCTTGGTTCGCAATGGAGAGCTAGACATCCCCAGTTTGATTCATCAATTTTCTGATGCCGGTGACCGAGACGATCTTCTTTGGTGGGGTTTTCGGTAACACGTCCTTTGTTTATGCATGCTGGCACATTTTCTTCTTGCCCCTAGTTTTGGCGGGTCTAGCATTCGGCTAGTTGAAGTGGCGCAAGGCTTGAAAGAGGGCAAGAGCTGCATGGGCTTGGTACTGGCCGAGACTTTGATAGGCTTAGACGCCTTCCATCGGCGGGTGACGAACAAATTCGCGGGAAGCCCACTACTTCTTCAGGTAATGTTTCCTGCCCTTTTTAATATGTGTTTCTCATATCACTCAGCACTCATGCTCTGCTTTTCTCTCAAAGCCCTTTTCTCACTTTTTCTCTCAGCGCACATCTCTCTATTCTTTAATCTCTGTTTTCTTTCATCCCTCTCCAGATATGGCTTATGGACAGGTTGAAGGTAGTGGATTCTTGCCCGGCATATTCAACACAGGGCTATTTCTTTCACCAACAGCTAGTGGATTTCCCAAACGAGGGATGGTGGTGCCATTGGATGTGTAACAGGTCTGCTGTTGACATTGCTTGGCGTTGCCCCTGGTTTGATCTGCCCGAGATAAGCTACAACATGACTCGACAACCTGGCATTCAGCTGATTAGCTTAAGACATTGTGTATTCTACTTTCCATTCCGGTTCAGGAGCCAGAAGAGGGGGTTGAGTATCCGGCTTCGTTCCCAATTTGAGGTTCACAATTGGCTCGATATTCCACTGCTTGGAGGACAAGAGAGCTTCTGGCTCCTGCCCCTAGTTTCAACTGTACACTTTCTGGCGAGTGCCTAACTTGGCTCGAAGATGAGGCACAAACCGAGCCCCCTTTAGTATCAGAAGCTTTCACAAGCACAAGCGAGGGACGTAGGAACACCTGACTCATCTATGCCCTAAGTTTATTGCTTTGATCTTACTTTTCAAGTTTTCTTTTTGAATGTAATAAAAGCAACTTTGATTTGTATCGAGAGTTGGAGAACTTTGTATTGAAATTAATGAAATTGAAGTTATGAGCACCGAAAATTTTCCTTTTGGTCCAAAAATGGTCTAAGTTGTAAAAAGATTAATTTGAACAAAATCAGCTTTTATCAAAACTTTTCAAAACCATTTTCGATAAGGATCACAACTTGACACACATGGAATCTATCCTCGAGACGTACAACCCTGAATCCAAAAATGAAAAATTGCCCTTTGTTTAAATAGCACTGCTCAGCACTGTAGTCAGCTCTTCTCTTAGAGTAAGGATCACAACTAAACTTTTAGATAACGAACATATAAGGATGCCTTGATCAAACACATGGATATAATTGATTTGGAGGTGTTTACGGCCGAACTTCAGAATGAAGTAGCCTACGTATCCCGAAGATGGAAATCAGGCCTAAAAAAACCACGTTGTATTTCTCCAACAAGTTGATCACTTCTTTCTTGAAATGGGAGCCATGGTCTGAAATGATCTCGTTCGGGATTCCATAATGGCAAATGATGTTGTCTCGGATGAACTTAGCCACATGCGCTGCTTTCAACACTGCATAAGACTGAGCTCCCACCCACTTCGTGAAATAATCAATTGCCACCAGAGTATACTCATGCCCATTTGACCATTTCGGTGTAACTGCCCCAATGACGTCAATTCTCCAGACTGAGAAAGGCCATGGTGAAGTAATGTTGTACAACTTCGACAGCGGGATATTCATGCGATTTGCATGGATTTGGCATTTGTGGCATCGTCGAACAAAACCAATACAATCCTTCTCCATGGTAGACCAGTAGCAACCTTGCCTAAGAATCTTCCCGGCTAACATTACTCCGCTCATGTATGCTCCACACTCTCTCCTATGGATGGCCTCCATTAGGCGCTTCGATTCTTCTGCATCAACACACAGCTTGTGTATTCCCAGATGACCCCTCTTATATAACTTACCCCCACAGATGATAAATTGAACGGCCATCCGCTGTATTGCCCTTTTATTTCTGGCATTTGCCCCTAGTGGATAAACCTCATTTTCCAAGAAGTTCCAAATATCATAGAACTAAGGGTTTTGATCTTGCACTTCATCTATTGCGGCGATAGACTCGTAGGCCGGCGTATATCTCTGCTCAATAATAATCAGACGCATCTGGACTCTAAACGGGATGTCTATCATAGAAGATAGAGTTGATAAGGCGTCAGCGAACCTGTTGTTCTCTCTTAGTAGATGAGTGAAGGTTAGCTTCTCAAGCCTAGGAATCAGAACATCCAAGGTTTGGTGATAGATCTTCATCTTTTCTTCTTTGACCTTCCAGTCTCTTTTTGCTTAAGACACAACTAGGTTCGAGTCCCCGATGACGTCCAACCTTTTTGCCCCTAGGCGGTTTCCAAACCAGCGATACACACCTCGTATTCTGCTTCGTTGTTAGATATTTTGAACCGAAGTTTGAAGGCTAAGGGTATATGGGAATTGTCGAGTGCTATCAGCAATACCCCTATCCCATAACCGTACTGTTTAGACGCTCTGTCAAAGTACATTGTCCAAATCTCTTCCTCGACTTGTAGAATAACTTCATCTGGGAATAGGTATTCTACCACTTCATCCACTTCCACTGGGTGATCTTCCAGGAACTCAGCTACCGCTCTCCCTTTGATAGACTTGCGAGTGACATACTTCAAATCAAATTCGGAGAGAAGAAGCAACCAACAGGATAGCTTACCCGTAAGCGCTGGTTTCTCAAAGAGATATTTGATGGGATCTAATCTCTGAACCAGAATTATGGAGTGAGCTAACAAGTAATGCCTCAACTTCCTAGTAGCCCATACCAAGGCTAATCAAGCCTTCTCCAATGGAGTGTAACAGGTCTCACAGTCCAGCATTTTCTTGCTCAAATAGTAGATGTCTTTCTCCACCCCATCTTCAGATTCCTGAGTAAGCATGCATCCCATCGTTGTGTCCATTACTGACAGATACAAAATCAATGGCTTCCCTGGCTCTGGCTACAACAACAAAGGCGAGTTTTGTAGGTACTGCTTGATCTGCTCAAAAGCAAACTAATATCGATCATCCCATTGGAATTTCTTTCCTTTCTTCAGGAGACCAAATAGTGGTTCACAAGTCAAGGTTAATTTTGAAATAAACCGTCTTATGAATTGCACTTTACCTAAAAAGCCTCGAACCTTCTTTTCAGTCCTTGGTGGTGGCATTTCTAGGATGGCCTTGATTTTGGAAGGATCTACATCGATGCCCCTCTGTGTGATCAAGAAACACAGCATTTTCCCTGCTGTTATACCAAAAAGTACACTTCTGTGGATTCAACCTCAATCTGTATTCTCTGATCCATTGGAAGAATTTCTTCAAGGCAGTGTAGTAGCCCTCTCTTTCCTTGGACTTGACAATCATGTCGTCCGCGTACATCTCGACCTCTTTGTGGATCATATCATGCAGAATTGTGGCTGCAGCCCGTTGATAGATAGCCCCAGCATTCTTCAACCCAAACAGCACCACCTTGTAGAAGTAGGTTCTCCACGGCGTGGTGAAAGCGGTTTTCTCTCTGTCTTCGGGTGCCATCAGAATTTGGTTATACCCGGAAAATCCATTCATGAAGGAGAGTAACGCATGGCCTGCGGTGAAGTCCACCAATTCATCGATGTGCAGTAGAGGGAAGTCATCCCTTGGACTAGCTTTGTTTAGATCTCTGAAATCCACACACACTCGAATTCTACCATCTTTCTTTGGCAATGGAACAATGTTGGCCAACCAAGTCAGATACTCAGATATTAGCAAGAACCCTGCGTCTATCTGCTTGATGACCTATTCCTTAATCATCAAAGCCCAATCCGGGTGTATTCTTCGCAGCTTCTATTTGACGGGTTGGGCCTCGGGGGCAAGAGGGATCCAATGTTGTACAATCTCAAGATCGATTCCAGGCATGTCTTCATAGCACCATACAAAAGCATCTTTGAAATCTTTTAATAAAGCGACTAAGCGCTCGCACTCCTCTGAAGACAACGTGGACCCGATCTAGACCAGATGCAGATCGTTCTCAGTACCTACATTAATTCGAATGATTTCATCAACAAGGGGTTTTACAAAGCTCTCATCCTCTCGATTCATCAAGTGTTTCAAAACCAGAGGAATGCCTTCCTCGTCGTTTTCACTAAAATTTTGAAAGTCATGATCAATGCAATATACAAGGGGCACAGAGAAGTACTCAAAACCTGCAATGGCATTCTCATTCACAAAGTCCAGCTCATCCAGTTCTTCGGTTACAACTAACTCAAAAGAAAAGGAAAAAGGCGACGTAGTCAAAACCTCGATATTCGGGTTATCAACCCCAGGAATACCAAACTCAGACTTAGAGAAACTGGAATCTGATTCCGACTCCATAGACTCTGTGGAATCAGATTTCGGCTCACTACCCGACTCAAAACTACTGGACAGGAAGCCCTCCTCCAGCTGCCAAGTGAGGGACGGTGCGTTAGATGCATCTAGAATACCGCTAGAAGGGTTCACACCTGGTTGGTCTCCGATCATAAAAACGGTTAAGTCATCCCCCAAGCTCTCTGAGTTGATCTGAGGATCCGAAATGAGACATGCTAGTGCCGCTCCTACCTCAAGTTCATTACTATTGGAATCACTTTATGTGCCCTTAGTAGCTTTAGCAGTAATTGGGTCAGCCTTTTCTTCTGTTTCATTCTCTTGCAGCTGTAAGTCAAAGAAGATCTCAAAGCCGGGAACCCGCTGCTTCTCAAAGTTGAACCAGGGTTTGGGAAAACCACAGAATGCGAAGTCTTTACCCTTCCGAACAAAATAGCCATTCAGGGTTCCCTGGATTGGTAGGTACACAAGCTCGTAGTGCTTTCCAGTTTGCTTTGCTCTGGCCCTTCCGGCCATTTCTTTCCCTTTCCTCACCCAGTCCTCTTTGGTGGGCGTGTGGCCCAGACCAAAGGCATGTGGGTTATGCGCACGTCGGCCAATGTAGCGACGTCTTTTCGGCCGCTTCTGCCTAATCTCATTTCGGGCATGTGCTGCGACTTGTTCATAAAGTACACAAATTGGACACTAACATAGAAGCCCTCATCGACAGCCAAGATACTCTGCACTACCCGGGCCTCAACCAAGGTAAACCCCGAAATGAAAACATCCTCTTCGCCATGCACATTCTCCAGCACAGGTGTAGTGACCTCTGGCGGAGGATGTATAAATGAATTCCCGAAGACTATAGCCACCCCTTTTTCATAAGGGTGCTTCAGCATTTGGTGGAGGGTGGAACAGACAGCTCTCACTTGGTGTAGTCAGGGTCGCCCAAGTAGTAAATTGAAAGTGGCTGGAACATCCGGGACGTGAAATTCAATATCCTGTTGAGCGGGTCCAACCTGCACTCTAATCTGCACTGTTCCCATCACCTCTCTGCTTGTATCGTCATATGCCCGAATCACCTGGGCTGTAGGCACAAAATCGACTGGTTTTAGGCCAATAGCATAAGCCGTGCGGCATGGACAGATGTTGATTACTAACCCGGTGTCGACTAATACGACTGGCACCCACTTTTTCCGGCACTCTACGGATATGTATAGAGGTTTGTTTTGTGCAGAGCCTTCTGGCAATAACTCCTTGTCTGAAAAGATCAAAGCCGGTGCAATGCCTCCTGGGAAGACTAATCCCACCAGTTGTTCCGGGGTAGTCTCAATGGACAACTTGGCTTTATCCATCGTCGATAGTACAGCCTGCCTGTGCACTCGAGAAGCCATAAGCACCCCCCAGATAGATATGTCAGCTTGAATCTTCTTCAATTGCTTCAGCACAGCCTCTTCCTCTCACTGTTTTTTCTTCTGCTTCTTTACCTCTTTGTCCTTTCCAGATGCCTCGAGTTGGTCTAGATGCAGTGGTTTGAAATATCGGCCACTTCTTGTCATGTGGTCGACTTCCTCCATATACCAGGTATTGTCAGGAAGGCCTCCACCCCAATCCTCATAAGTGTGGGCAAGATGCAGATTATCATCTTCCCACCACATACCTTCGGCAACCGACAAGCAATTGTCCGGTTCCGATCTAAGTGTTCCCTCAACAGAAACATTCCCCACGGGGCGTTGAGCTATTCCAGCTTTCTGATCACTTTCACTCATTTCCTGTCCAAACCGCTCCAGCACGGCTTCTTATTCTGTATGTACAATGCTAACATTGCCCAATTCCTGAGCCAATTGTTCTTCACTGGTGTTTTCCGGTAGTTTTCCCTTTTCATCGACCATTTCGGCCATTACTGCGATTCCCGCTTTCTGTTCTCCAAGCTTCGATCCAGTTCCCTCATCTATATCAGGTTCATCACTTAGCCACCTAGAATTGTGCGTTGACCCATTCAGATCAAACCAATTAATATGTACGTCTCCTTGATCTTGCTCATCAAAGAACTGCAAATTATCCATATCCTCTTCCAGGTCGGCTAGATCATCTAACTCCTGACTTGGTCCGTCTTCTCGGACTACACTGACCTCCATTCCAGTCGGCAACACCACTTTCAACTTAGCTTTGATTGATTGGCACAACATAGCAGCTCGGGTCGTATGTCCCTTTAGATAAATCCTCAAAGCCCTCGGGCAACGGACTGATATTCTGCACCAAGGCTAACCTCCCTTCCTCTTCCATTGTCACCACCACAAGTCTGTGAGATCTAAACCAGAACTGTTATATCAACCCTAAATACCCCAATAATAAAATAAATGGAATTAAGCATACCTTCCAATGGCATAAAGCGCACAAGTGTTACACCTTACTTCTCATGTCATTCTTTGCTCAAAGATCCAGCTAGAAAAAATAAAAATAAAAAACTTCATATCTAAAAATCCAACAAAATAAAAACGGCTCGGTTAGCATCTCCATTTAGTGTAGTGTCACCTATTGGTGGTGAGAAAGTCTTAGAGCAAGGATGTCGGGGTTATGATATAGAGGTTTTCGGTCGCCGACTTCTTTTTGCATTTCTGTTGATTGACATGTCTAGTTTTGATGCTATTTTGGGTATGGACTGGTTGTTGTCGTATCGAGCTATCATAGATTGTTACTGTCAGAGGGTTAATGTATGTACCTTGAACGGTGATTGTTTTTATTTCATGGGGGACAGAGCCGATAAAGTTTCATCGCCAATATATGATTCGTGTGGGCGAAGGAGCTCAATTGTCTTCTTTCTAACTTCTTGGGTAATGAGTGTGATGAAGTTCATGTCGATTTGCCGAGAGTAGTTTGTGAATACGCCGGACGTTTTTCCTGAGTATTTCACTAGTTTGCCACCTTATCGTGAGATTGAGTTCTTAATTGATTTAGTGCCTAGCACGACACCGATTTCTATGGCACCTTATAGATTTGTGCCTGCTGAGTTGAGTGAGTTAAAGATTCAACTCCAAGAATTGCTAGATAAGGGCTTTATCCGCCCTAGTACATTGCCTTGGGGAGCACCAGCTCTCTTTGCCAAGAAGAAGGATGGTGCCTTGTGACTTTGCATTGATTACCAGAAGTTGAACCGGGTAACTGTTAAGAACAAGTACCCAATGCCTCGTATAGATGATTTGTTTGATTAGTTGAAACGGTCATGCTAATTTTATAAGGTAGACTTGAGATCGAGTTATCACCAGTTGAGGGTCAGAGAGAAGGATATCCAAAAGACGACATTCCATATGTGGTATGGCTATTATGAGTTCTTAGTGATGCCTTTTGGGTTAACCAATGCACCCGCCGTGTTTATGGATTTGATGAATTAGATCTTTCGTGAGTTCCTAGATTGTTTTGCGGTTGTCTTTATTGATGATATTTTGATTTACTCACCCTCCGAGGAGGAACATGAGGAACACTTACGAGTCGTACTTGAATTGCTTAGAGCCCACAAACTATATGCTAAGTTTGGGAAATGCAAATTTTAGCTTAAAGAGGTTAAGTTTCTAGGCCATGTGGTGTCTGGGGAGGGAGTAACTGTAGATTCTTCCAAGATAGAAGCCGTGCGAGACTAGGAGCAACCTAAGAATGCCTTTGAGATTCATAGTTTCTTAGGGTTGGCCAGGTATTACCATCGGTTTGTGAAGGATTTTTCTAGACTAGCCTCACATTTGACTAGATTGACGAGGAAGGGAATCAAGTTTGTGTGGAGTGAAACTTGTGAAAAGTTGTTCCGAGAGCTTAAGGTTAGACTTACCACCGCTCCAGTGTTTATTATTCTGGAGAGGGGTTTGGGCTATTCAGTGTATTGTGATGCGTCACAGGAAGATTTGGGCTATGTCTTGATACGAGAGGGGAAGGTAGTAGCTTATGACTCACGGTAGTTGAAAACCCACGAGAGAAACTATCCTACCCATGAACTAGAGCTATCAACTGTGATCTTTGCCTTGAAGATTTGGAGACATTACTTGTACGACGAGAAGTTTGAGGTATTCTCCAATCACAAGAGTTTGAAATATATGTTTTCGCAAAAAGATTTGAATTTGAGGCAAAGAAGGTGGATGGAATTTATGGAGGACTATGACTTTGAGTTGCACTATCATCCTAGAAAGGCCAATGTAGTAGCCAACGCCGTGAGTAGGAAGTCCTTTAGTAGTATAGCTAGTGTTGCCATACGAGAATGGAAGATGTTGGCGAGTCCGTCGAGTTAGCTTCTTTGTTTACAGTCGTTGCACACCTACTCTTGTGAACCGAGTCTTAAAAGCACAAAGGGGTAATCTTGAGGTAGAAACTCTCCAGGAGAAGATCTCTAGTGGGAAGGTAGAGAAGGGCTTGAACGTGTATTCTGAATTGAGTGTTAGGTACCTTGATCGCCTTTTCGTATCGGAGTCTTGTCGAGAGGAAGTACTCCGAGAATTTCACCATTCATGCCTTGCGGTGACCCACAAGGCACAAAGATGTATCGAGATCTTAGCCACCAGTTTTGGTGGAGAGGTATAACGAAGGACGTAATCGTGTTTGTATCGGAATGCCTTACTTGTCAGCAAGTGAAGGCCGAGCATTAGAGACCAGCAGGTTTGTTGCAACACTTACCTATAGCTGAGTGGAAGTGGGTGCATGTCATGATGGATTTTGTTGTGGATTTTCCGAGGACTCAACGGGGTGATGATGTCATTTGGGTGGTAGTTGATCGGTTAACTAAGTCAGCGCGCTTTGTACCTATGAGCACAAATGACTCAGTAGATTATGTTGCCGACCTTTACATTAGGGACATAGTTCGACTTCACGGGGTCCCAGGGACTATTTGTAGACACCCCATTTTTGACCGTCCTTAAGACTTGGATGTTCTTGTAGGTACATCTAGTGACGAGTTTAATTGCTCGTCGAGCGCTCGAAATCTGCCGCGAAACGCCACAGGTTTGAGTTTTCTAAACCCTGCATCAATTCTATCTCATTTTTGGACCATGTTTTGGTCCTTTCAGCATATTATTTTTGATGCACTGCCGGCCATGTTGAGGCACTGCCGGCCGGCCACCAGTGTATCAGTAGATATTTTTTGATATTTTGTGCCAGCTGTTTGCACAGGTTGAGCCATCTTCTTGCACGTGTATGGCTGGATCTCTTTGAGGGGATTTTGCATCTTCTATATATAGAAGCCTTCCTCTTGCATATGAAGGGTTGGAAATTTTGAAGATAAAAAAATTTCTCTCTCTCTCTCTCTCTAGAATCCTCTCTCTCTTGATATTTTATGCCTTAAAGCCTAAATTCTCTACACTCTTGCATGTGAGCCCTTGATCAAACTTGATCACCATTGAGTTGAGGTTGTTTGAGGTCCTATTTGAGCTCTAGAAGAGGATATTGGCTTGGTTTGACTTGCCTTTGTTGCCTAAATAGCATCTTGTCTTCAAGAGGTAGAACACTTGTATTTTAAGCTTAAGTTAAATACTTGTTTGTCCATCTTTGCACGCTGTTTTGAGGCTAGTTTTAACCTCTGAAAATCTCTATTTTCATGGACTAAAATGGTGGTTTGAGGTTTGATTGGAGCTAGGGGTGGTCCACCATTTTTGTAGCTTGCTTGTTAAGTTGTTGTGCCATCTTTCAAAGCTTTCTAAAACAACTTTTTTGGCTCCCTTAGCCATTGAATTCTAGGGGATTTTCAGTGGTACAAAAATTATTTTGAGGTCCAAAATGGGAAGGGGTAGCCTCCCCTCCTTGTGTCTTGTTTGCATGAGTAGATAGCTTAACATGTGAGCATGTTTTTCTAGCTTTTTGTGACTTGATCTCAACATGTTTTTGCTATTATTTTGGCATGTTTTAGCTCTGTTTTTAGCTGGTTTGGTCACTTGAGGCTTGCTTTGTATGCTTGTAGTGTAATTGTGCTTAATAGTCTAGTTTGTGCTATGTATTGGCCTTTCATTCTAGTCTTTTTTTAGCTTACTTCAAGCATGTTTTAGGACTCCTTTTAAGCTGTTTTAGGACTGTTTTGAAGTGTTTGTACCTTTTGAGCTTTGTATTGCATGCCTATAGTGTAGTGATCTTCACTAGTTTGGTGTTTTTGGCTTTTGAACATGTTGTGCCTGAGTTGCTTGCATGTTGTAGTATCATTTTGCATGTCATTTTAGTACTAAAATATCTGCAACCTCCCTCATTTCTTCACTTTTTCATTTTCATTGAGGATTGGTTAGCCTTAAGGTTGTGTTTAAGCTTGAGATTGAGACTTGTGCTTAATGGTTTTAATCCTCTTTGAGGGTTTCTACTAACCAACGGCATGATCTCTCTCATGTCTTAAATCATCCTTTGGTTGACACCCCTCTCATTAGAGGACACTCACCTTGGACTTAACTGGTTAAAGAATGGTTTGGTAATGTAAAATGTGTAAACAAAATTGGAAAAATAAAACATGAACAAGATAAGCATGTTGTGTTTGCATTGCATGCGTTCAATCGGACGTTATATTGAATACAAAGTAGATTGGAGCATTTCATACTCAAAGTGATGAAATGAGCCAATCTCCTTAGTTTCCATTGCCTTTGATCATCCATGACAAGGTAGTGGTCTTGAGTTTTGTTTTGTGCATTTATTGAAATTGTACTCCTTGGATCTTTGGCCATCATGCATTGAAAATGCTTGATTGGTGGTTTTGGATCCAAGAGTGTCACTCATTTGATGTTTTGAGATGATAAAGAGGGGGCACAGTACAAACATACCCTTGGAAAACCCTCAATTTTCCTCTGTTTGTGCTCTGTTGCAGTGTGGTGACTCAGAGCACCAGTGGCCAGTAGTGGCTCATTGGTGGCCGGCAGTGGCTCACCATTGGCCTGCAGAGGCACATTTTTGGCCGGCAGGGGGTCGGCAGCAAGCATTCATGGCCGGTAGGCCATTGGTGCAATCCTTAGCATTGAATTGGTAAGTTAGAGCAGAAGGTTCTGGGGTGTAGTCAACCCTGCAAACATAGCCTCTCAAGAGCAAATCGGAAGGCTTTTCGTGGCGAAAACCTAGTACATGCATCCTCCATTACCCGAGGCAGAGCTGAGGCAGTGTAGTTTAAATATCTTGCATAATTAGTTAGTATACATTTGCTTAACTAGTTTGCTAATTAGTTAAAGTGTTGTAATAATTAGTAATTAGTTTACTAGTTATTCGTTTGGTTTGTAATAATTAGTCTAATTAGTTTAATTAGATTAATTTGATTAGCTTAGCTTAGCTTAGTGTAGCTTAGCTTATTTATTTGGACACTCCTTCGCGAGGGCACAATGTTGTAATAAGTGTGCGTGTGTATGTGCATGTCTTCCAACCCAGCGTCTTTCTCCCTTTTACTTAACCGTTTTTTATGGTTAGATTAGGGACATTTTCGATTAGCATACCTTATGATCGCATGTTCGCATCATTCATTTGTATTGCATGTACCGAGGCTTGGCACATCATTCAAACTGCATTGAATTTCATACACTTATTTGAATACGTGTTTCAAAGCATGTTATCAAATTGTATCATATGCCATATTAGTAGCCTAGCCTATTAATTGCATATTGCATGTGTTGCATTAGGCATTTTAACATAGTTAGGATCATGCATTGTTTCTAACTAGTTTTTGTTTTGGCTTGGTGTACTCGGTAAGCTTTTATGCTTTAGCATACCTGCATAAGTGTGAGTGTTGCCATCTTTCACATACTTGCCATGAGGATATGTGCTTAAATGCTAAACTGCATGAATGCCTGTGGATAAAGACTTTGTTGCTTGAATTGGAACAATTCAGCAAGTGTGAGTTTTAAACCCACTTTGCGAAGTGGCAAATCATGTTTTAAGCCCACTTGAGGGTGGCAAATTCGCGTTTTAGCCCATTTGAGGGTGCCAAATTCAAACCATTTTCAAAAACAAACATGAGTTGAATTCGTTCCAATTCTTGCTATTTTAGTCTATACTTGCTTGTGTGCGTCACATAGTAAAGTTAGATTAATAACCGGAACAAGAATACATAATGTTTATAAAACACAACATATCATGATTAGTAGAGGCCGATCTTTGATCGGGCGAGCGGGGGTGCTCATTTCATGACCTTCCCCTCTCGTACCCAAGTTCCCGAGCCGAGGTAACTTTGGTGATAATGGACACGTGGCCTTTGGCATGAGTCAGGGTTTCCTAAATTTTCCAAAAACAAAATGTTTAGGTGGCGACTCTGTAATCTGGCAAAGCAGTCCAGTTTTGGCATTATTTGATTCAAAATTGATTTTCCAAAATGATTTGCCGGATTGGACTCTTTGGTGTTTATCAGGTTTACATTGCACTTTGTGAGTCTAGATTCAGAACCGTGACAGGAGTCTGAATTGTAGGACCAATTCGAGCTCTCCGAAAAGCGGGCGTGAAGAAAGTCGAGCTACACTATTGTTTCGGATAGAGACCCACGTTTCACAGCTCGGTTGTGGCAAAGTCTACAGAAGGCCTTGGCAACTAAGTTGATGTTTAGCACCGCCTATCATCCTCAGACTGACGGGCAGTCAGAGTGTACCATTCAGATCCTAGAGGATATGCTTCAAGGTTGTGTCCTTGACTTTAGCGGGTCATGGGAGAGGCACTTACCTTTGGTGGAGTTTGCTTACAACAACAGCTTCCAATCGAGTATTGGCATGGCATTATTTGAGGCCTTGTATGGTCGACCATGTAGATCACCTGTATGTTGCGCCGAGGTGGGTGACCTGTATGTTGCGCCGAGGTGGGTGATGCACCTATGATAGGTCTTGAGCTAGTTCGGGAAATGACAGAAAAGGTTGCACTTATTCGTAAGAGGTTAGTTACGGCTCAAAGTCATCAGAAGAACTATGCCGATCATAGGAAGAGACTGTTATCCTTTGAGGTAGGAGATCACGTCTTTTTGAAGATATCACCCAAGGGGGGTATGATGAGGTTTAGGAAGAGTAGGAAGTTGTCACGTAGATTTATCGGACCTTTTGAGATCCTAGAGTTGATTGGGGAGGTAGCTTATTGTTTGCCTTTACTGCCATAGCTTTCCGGGGTTCATGATGTGTTTCATATCTATATGCTTCAGAAGTATGAATCAAATCCATCACATGTGTTGGATCGGACCGAGTTAGAGGTAGATGAGAATGCCTCTTATGAAGAGAGATCGATTAGAGTTTTGGATACTCGAGACTAAGTCTTGCGTGGCAAGACAATTCCTTAGTGAATGTGTTGTGGAGACATCATGGGGTTGAGGAAACCACTTGGGAGCTTGAATTGGAAGTCTGAGAGAAGTATCTGGACCTATTTGTTAATATTTGAACTTGTATTGAACATTTGTTATGTTAATGTAATATAAACATTGTGTATTTTTGGAAATGTGAATTGTATATCAATTTTCGAGAAATTGGTTATCATTGTGATGGGAGTGATTGATCGGTGAATGGGTCACGGGGATGATTGACTTACTGTTATGGTTGTATTTGGTATAAACTTGGTTTTATGTTGATTTAAAATTTCAGAGATGAAATTCATTAAAGGGGGGAGGTTAAAGCGATCCTGATTTAGACCGGAACCATTTATTACTTTTGAATCTGGGAAACTATATTCGTGATGGTTGTTCCTTTCTCTTCATGTTTGGTTTTGGCTTCAGGGGTTGACAGTTTCCTTGTTGGTGTCGACTCTGCTTTCTATTCCTTGCCTTCTTCTGCTCCAAGGGTCGATACCAGCCTTGGAGGTGTCTACACCATCTAGCTGATGTGTGCCTAGATCGCTACTAAAATTTAGTGTCGATACCAGCCCTTGGTGGTGTCGACACCTGCCTTTTCTTGTTGGCCTTTGGGTTTGACACCAGTCTGGGAGGTGTCGACCCTTGTCTATTGCAGAATCTAGGATTGCCTACTGGAATTTAGTGTCGACACCTTGGTTACAAGGGTCAACACCTTGCCTACTGCCTAATACAAGTGTTTCAGCTTTTCTTTTTAGGGTCGACACCACTGTCGTAGGGGTCCACCCTTGTGACTCTTTTTCCAGATTTTGTTCGGCTTGGACCCTACTTTTTGGGGATTTTTGACTTATTCTTTCATTTGACCTTGGAACTACTATTCCACTAATACCTAGTCACTATATATCGACCCAAAGTCTTCTTTTCTCATAAGTTGTTTCTCTTTTTCCCTCTGTCACTCGTAACTCTCTCTCTCTCTCTCTCTCTCTCAACATTCACTTTTTCTCACTTGAATCCTTGGATCTACTTACCTAGAGGTGTCTTCTTACCTTGATCCTTTGAGATAAAGTGTAGATCGCGTCAAGAGCTTTCCTTTAATTTGAGTGGTTCGTGATTTCGTTGACGTTGAGTTTTTCCAACTTTTTGTCTTTCACACTTTTAAGCTTGAGGTAGGGATTCTTCGCACCTCTTTATGAGTTTTAACCTAGCTATTCGTTTTTATAAAACCACCTTGCGAAAGAAATAGAATTTTGAACAAATCTTGGATTTTTGGTTCGAAACTAAAAAGAGGGGTTTTTAAATGGTTTCGTGGAAATGATTGTGGGGTTGGGAAATGAGGTGTAGAGGTGACAACATGGTTGGTTTTGAAATTTGGAAGTGATGTTGTAAGAGGGGTTTTGCTCTAAATGTTGATTTTGTATAAATAATGATATAGATGTTGAAAATATGGAATTTAATTGTTACTGATTAAGATGGTGGAGTTTGGTATGTATTACTACTCGCATCTCAAAATTTGGAAAGTTCATCTGTATGAAAATTATTTTATTTGTTTAGAGATATCTGTTTTGGGCTATCGGTGGAAGATAGCCATGATTGTTGTAAAAATTGCATGAGGACTAGGGGAATGAAAACTATTTCTCATCCATTGCATCAAGCATTGTCATACATTTACACATTTGCAATAATTACATTGTTTAGGGAAAATGGTGAATACTTGGTGAATTTGGATAAGGGATGAGGTTACTATGATAAGTTGGCCTATATGTCCTTGGTAAAAGGCCAAAAACCCGCGCAGATAGGTGTCGAGCCTTCTGGTTAATACCGGTAAAATGACAAAAGAGCAGTGCTTGTATAGCCTGCTAGCAGACACGTACCTAGAGATTCACAGAGTTGTATTCACAAACTGGTTTTTCATAAAAAGGAAAATGTTTCATGAATGGTAATATAAACCTAGCATGGCATGATTTGAAAGAGATATAAAGTGTTTTGTAATGAGCATTGCATGTGCATTTTACACTTATAGTTTTGTTAAGATTCATATGCCGTGTTAGATTATTTCTATTGGGCTTTGACTCACCCTATGTGGGAAAAACATTTTAAGTGCAAATGATATGCATCCGCCATGGCAATAGCTTGGAAGGACATGGAGCAAGAGTTTTATTTTTTTTAATTGTGAATTTCTTTTGTACAAGCCAAAGGCTTTTATATGTATTGGGATTTAAATGCATTGTTGTTGTAACCAAGTACTAACTTGGAAAGTTGTAAGCCTTTAGGGCATTCTCTTATTTGTCTACCTTTCATTTTGTTGCACACCATGTAACACATGCTATAGATTCAGGGTTAGAATTATGAATGTATAGTTGCATGTGTTGCTCTTTTGTAAAAGAAATTTAAATTAATGGATGTGCTTATCTCTTCATAAGTCATCTTTTAATTACTATTGTGGTTAGGTTGTTGTATTTAATTCGGGGCGTTACACGAAGTCTCAATAAATGGAAAGTAAAGAGCAACAAAACCTCCTCCTTATCATGGAGTTACCTTAAGGGAAGTGGTAGACTTTGATTCTTGAACCATTCTCATCACTAAAGAGTATGAAATGATTTTAAGACTCAATGGGTTCAATTAACGTCCGATTGAACCCAAACCAATTCTATTACTCTTGTTACCATTTTCGTCCAATTTTATTAGTCTCTTTTAATTACCTTTCCATTCTTTAATCATTTAGTCCGAAAATGAGAATTAAGTCCACTAAATGGAGGGAAGTGTCAAACAAGAAGTTGTTCTTGACATGAGAGAGATGTAATTCCTTGGTAATGAATCTCTGATGAGATTAAACCATTAAGCATGGAAGGGTCTTTTTCGCATGCCTTAAACAACACTCGTTTGAAATGACTCTCAAACAAAGAAAACCAAGAAAGGGGGGAGGGTGCAGAGATAATTGTTACAAGTGTGAGAAAATGTATGAAAACTATGAAATAAAAGCTATCAACTCAAATAGGTTAGTGTCTAAGGCCTAAACCACCAAACCTATGAGGACTTACAACACTATAAGCTAGATATTCAAAGCATAACTAAATAAACACATCAAAATTGTCCCAAAAACAGTAAACACAGTGCTGGAATTAGTATGAAAAGTTAGAAAAAGTAAGCTAAAATAAGAGAGAAATGAAGCTAGTAAGCAAGCCTAAGGAGAGGTGGCTAACCCCTTCACTTTTTGGACCTCAAAACCACATATTTTATCCTTTTAAAACTCTGAAAATCAGTGGCCAAAAGTTGAGAAAGAAGTGGGAAAAACAAGGACAAAAGCTTAAAGAACAAGGTTCAAAGAAGGGCAGTTAACCCCTCCACCTTTGGTAGCCTTGAGTCACAAGTTTCAGCTCATAAAACCAGTTTAAAAGCAGTACAAAAACAGCAAGAAAAGAGAAGAAAGAAATAGTGTAAAGATGGCCAAAGTTATACCTCTTGAAGAGAGGTTATTCTTTTGTTGACAAACCACAAGGCTTTCACTCTCAAGGCCTGAGATTTTAGCTCAAAAACCTTAGCGAGGAAACCTAAAAATTTGGTTTAGGAAGTGTATATAGAGTGTATGTATATTGTAAGATAGAGAGGGAGAGTGTTTAGCAAGTTTTAGAGTCTTCACAAATTTTTCTAACCTAAAATCAAAGAGGGATGGTCTTGTATTTATAGAAAAATAGCTTCTCCAGTTAGAAATATCTGTATAGAGAGAGCTAGTGCAAGGCATGCACATGGGGAGAGGACAGCTGGCAGTAAATATCTGCCTACTGGGACACCTACCCGGCCAGCCAGAAAAAATCGTTCTCAAGCCCGATTTCAAATGGGTATATCTCCTTAATTCGGACTTGGTTTTAGGTGATTCGTGAGTCCAAATTGAAGCCTCGGAAGTCTATGTTCCAATGGTGGTGTCCTCATATCTAAATTCTAAGTGTACAAAGAGATATACCTTATTTAGTGAAGGATGCTCATTTCTTTTTTAACGGATTGATGCTCAACTGTAAACAGCCATATCTCCTTCATCCAGACTCGGTGTTAGGTGATTCTTGAGTCCAAAGTGAAGCCCTAGAAGTATACTTTCCTATGGTAGTGGCCTGACATCAAAATTCTAACTGTACAAAGAGATATGCCTAATTTAGTGCAGGCTACTCATTTCTTTCTTAGCGGTTTGATGCCCAACCTTTCTCCCAACTAGCTTTATTTCAACCCCTCCTATTTCCTTCAACTCAAAACCTATAAATAAGATGTTTTTAAATATTTTTGAAAAAGTTCACCTCCCTTCCACCTATTTCTACTTTGTCCTTACTCGATTTATCGAAAAGTGCAATATTTTAAACAAAATGCGAGTCTCGGGATATCGTAGAAATATTTGGAAAAATATTTTGAAAAGAGGTTTTAAGATCTAAAATAATTTTGGTCAAAATGGAGTGCAAGGTTAGAATTCGAAGCTTAAAGATCGAAGCCTTCTGCTGAAGATTCGAACTATTGTACGACGTAACTTTTCATTATCGAGTGCTCAACCTGAGATGCCTAAGTCTTAATGGCGGTAAAAAATGGAGTGTCTACACATATTTTCTATTGTATAATACTTGCCACATACTTTTAATTAGTTTCCTTTTGACTTTTAATTTCAAATTTTATGTTAATTTGTTGTTAATTGTAATTTTAATGAAAATTTGTTACTGAATTAATTGAGGTTAATAATCAAGGTTAGAATATTGTCTTTAAAAAACATGATATGTATATGTTGTTCATATGCGCATTTTTTTATGAAAAATGCTAACGGGTGTAACAATTGGATCAAATTAAAATAAAATTATCAATTTGTAATTAAAATTAAGGTAATTAAAACTATGTTGATTAAAATGACACAAGTGTCAAAGTATAGGGCTAAGGATATAAAATTTATTTATTTATATAATATTATTCTGACAAAAATGCTGAAACTATTTCAAGGGAAGTAATACTAAATCTAGACTTAACTATTCAAAAATTATTCAAAATTATTACTTTATGATTTAAATTTATTTCATACATAAATCTCACGTTATACAAATTTAATCTCCACCCTATAACTATTCATCCAAAAAATTCTAAAGTGAATATATCGGGTTTCCAGAATTTTCCACTTCAAGGGTCCCATCCATGTTAGCGAAGGGTTTGGTCATTGACTTATGGCAGAGAAATTATTTACGGGTTGTTTGGAATGACCTAAATAAGTGTATTTTTTGTCTTTTTATAAAAAGATGTGCAAAAAAGTAGAGAGGTGATGTGATAGAAAAAAGATAAAAAGATAAAAAATATGTACTTATTTTGGGTAGCCAAACTTGACCTTAATATTTCTAGAGTGAATTTAGGTGGTGTTTATTGGTCTAAATTACTGAATATATTACTTTTGAATTGAAATTTTCGATGGTAATTGTTTGACACAACTTATCTAAGCCATTGTTTTGTCTTATTTATTTATTTTTTATTTTTATTGGGAGCAGATTTTTTACTGTAAAAAGAATACATATACTGCATATCTTTTGAAATGTATGGACCATAGCATTATCTCATATCAAGAATACTAAATAATATAGGGTTAGGTTTCTTGAAATTGAGAGACTTGAGGTACTTGTGTGGTTCATTGATGGTCTAAATATTTTATTTTATAGAATCCTTAATATTTATCATTTATGAAAAAAATTAAGTCGATTTGATAATTATACCGTTTTCATTTTATGACTTTTTTTTTCTAAAATAATAGGCCACAAATATATTTTTTAAAATAGACTATCCATTTCTTAAGAGATAAACACAATAAAAAAAAAATACTATAATTATTAAATTTGATTCCAAAAGGATAATAATTCATCACTAATGTCTAATTTTTGTTGCTAAAAATATAATAACGGCACTTTTCGCAACAAAAATATTTGGTCCCTAAATAATAATTTTGTCTCTAAATTTTAGTATCTAAAACATTAATTTTTTGTAGTGTATTTTCATCTTTTCATGTGCAAGTCAAAAGATAATATGGTTATTTTCACACACAACTAACGCTATTTGTATAAACTTAACAGATTGAGAGAATCTTAATAATATAATTGTCAAAAATCTTAGAGGAAACAAGTGTAATTTACCTTATATATATATACATATATATATCTTTGCCCTTAAGCCTTGTTCAAAGGTCTTTATTCCACCCTACTTTGCCTGCAAGAGAGGCAGGCCATGAATGCTAAATATTATCCTAAATGTTGTACCCACATTTTAGACCAAACATAATAACATGATGATTTGGATTGAGTTGGCATTGGATTGAGGGTATTGTTGGCTTTTGATGGCCCCACTACTGGACTAATTTTAATGATTTGAATGGTTGATTTTGTAAAATTTTATGAAATTAATTTTTTTTTTTTTTTTTACATAAAAAAATGATTTCGGAAAATTTATAAGATGTATGAAGGGAATTATTAAAGTGAGCTGTGTAATAGACCCACCAAAAACTAATCAGCTTCCTTGGTTCCATTTTTTCAAAAATACTTTTTAAAAAATTTTACTTTCTTATTTTTCGCATTTTTTTGTTTTTATTGAATTTTTTTAATATTTGAAGCAATTTTTTTTACTTTTTAGGCACACTTAACATAAATACACCTAAAAAGTAAAAAAAATTATAAAAAAATCTTTTAAAAATTCACTAAATACCAAAAATATAAAAAAAAAATATAAGAATTCAGTACATTTTTTTTATATTTTTATGTATTTATTAGTTTTTTTAAATATTTTTTCACAAATTTTTTACTTTTTAGATACATCTAAGTAAGGTGCATCTAAAAGTAAAAAAAAAATGTTTAAAATTTTAAAAATATTCACTAAAAACAAAAAAATACGAAAATCAAAAAATTCAATTTTCAAAAAATTTAATCCAAAAAACTCAAACCAAACACACTGAATAACACCTTCTAGCTGAGATTTCCAAATCGGGTTAACCGAACCCATATTAATATTGTAGACAGAAGGTTTGATCCTTAACTAAATCTAAATTGCTCCTTACAAAAACTTATAATAACTAAAGGAAAATGATTGGAACCCCTACAAAATAGAGCTCCCATGACCCCCACTGATATATTGACCATTGATGTATTTGAATTTCTTTTGGGGATTGTGTCTAACAGTGACATGAATGGTTTAAATAATTTTAGGGGTTGTGGAGGTTATGTTTTGTGGGGGTCTTTATCATTACTGATAACTAAATCATTAATTACTTGACCAACCAGCATTTATTTATTTATTTATTTATTGTAGTAGATGGGATTCGAAATACTCTTAAATGCTTAAAGCAAACTCCTAAATGTAGTATTTTTATATTTGAATTATATTTATTATTTGTTTTCATATCTATTATTGTAATCACCACATTTACTATTAGGGGCTTTTGACAAAGAAAGTTCTTATTTTGTTGGATTTTTAGATATGAAGTTTTTTATTTTTTCTTGCTAGATCTTTGAGCAAAGAATGACATGAGAAGTTAGGTGTAACACTTGTGCGCTTTATGCCATTGGAAGGTATGCTTAATTCCATTTATTTTATTATTAGGGTTTTTAGGGTTGATATAACGGTTCAGGTTTAGACTCGATCCATTTTTTACTTTTGAATTCTAGAATCCATATCCTTAATTATCGTTCATTTCATTTTCATCTTGTTACTAGTTGAGTCTGGCTATTTGGCAGTTCTGGTTGTGTTTGAAACAAGTTTGGAGTTAGTTTTTCAAAAGAGTTGTTGTCCAGATTTTTGCCTATTCGCTCGAGCGGTTTTTCTTACGTTCGAGCGGTCTTTTACAGTCTACAAAACTACTAGAAGTGAGGAGTCTTTGCTTGAGCGAGATTTCTTGTGCTCAAGCAGCCTTTTGCAAGTCTGAACTTTTGGGAGCTAGGGGGTCATTGTGCGCTCAAGCAGTGGTTTTGATCGCTCGAGCAGTGTCATTTATTGTGTCTGACGCTCGAGTGGTGTTTTGGTCGCTCGAGTGGTAATTTTGTGTCACTTTTTCATCTCTTTTTCTCTCTCTAAACATTTCAAAAATCCTAAATCTTCACTCCCCCTCTTTAGTTCTTGCCTTCAAGCTCCAAATACTCTCAATCTATTGATTTCTTCACTTGAGCCCTATGAAGAAAAAAATGTAGAGCGCGTCGAGGGCTTTGTTTTAATTGAAGGAGTTATTGATTTCGACTCTGCCAAACTTCAACCCTTGCTCTCTCTTGTCTCGTAATCTTGAGGTAGGAATTTTTTTAGCCTTTGGTATGATTTTTACCTTTGTTATTTGTCTATTGTTAAAATCTAGTCATTGGGGATTTTGGGTTAAACCTAAGGTTTGATTTTTAATTGAAAAAGAGGGGTTTTCCAAATGGATTCTTGAAAAAGGTTGTGGGGATGTGTTATTGGTTGAGGTATGTTAAAATAGTGGATTGCTTTACTTAAAATTGATTTTGTAAGTAAAAAGGATTTTGTTCTAAAATTATGGATATTTGGATTGTGAAAGAAAATGGAAAATGATGTTGGGTTTTGAAAGATTGGAACAATGTTTATGTTGATGGTGATGGTGGAGTTGGATATATAATATCACTTCCATTTTGAAAATGATGAGATTATATCTATTGTTAGAAATTATCTACTGTATAGAAATATCTATTGTGGGCTATCGGTGGTGGAAAGCTTTGATTGTTATAGAAATTGTATACTGATTAAGTGAATTGAAACTAATCATTCATACATCTTGCATTGAGCATTGTTGCATACTTAAACATTGAAACGTTTTGTTTTGAGAAAAATTGGTGAATACCTTAGTGAATCTGGTTAGGAGGTGTGGTTGTGGTTATTATATTAGCCTGTATATTCTTGGTGGAAATCCAGAAACCCACGCAGTTAGATGCAAATCCTTTCGGTCAAAAATACTAAATAATATAGGGTTAGGTTTCTTGAAATTGAGAGACTTGAGGAACTTGTGTGGTTCATCACCGGTCTTATTTCGATGGTCTAAATATTTTATTTTGTAGGATCCTTAATATTTATCATTTATGAAAAAAATTAAATCGATTTGATAATTATATCGTTTTCATTTTATCACTTTTTTTTTTTTTTTCTAAAATAATAGGCCACAAATATATTTTTTAAAATAGACTATCTATTTCTTAAGAGATAAACACAATAAAATAAAAAAAATACTACAATTATTAAATCAATTAAATTTTCATAAATAATATAAACTGAAAATTTTATAAATAAATAATTTGAATCATCCAAACAGCATCCGTCGTGGCCTCACAAGCATATGTAAGTTCAAAGAAGCTCCACCAATATGTAACTTTCCATGCCATGGAATTTGTGGAGGAGATGGGAGCATTTTGCATGGGGTACCAAGTTCCAACACTGAACTTTTTATTGGTTTGTCTTGGCACCACCATATGGGGTCACTTGGGTTCTCCACAGCCACACATCTGTCCCCCTCAATGGATTCTCTCTCTCCGTCTATTTGTCCATATATATATATATATATATATATATTTATGAGTAAATTACACTTATCTCCTCAAGATTTTTGACAACTGTAGAAATCTTTCTTATAGTTTTAATAATTATATTAATCTCTCTTATTTTTGAAATTATTATCAAAATTCTTTCGCTATTGTCCTCTATTAGGCTATTTAATAGAATTGGCTGATGTCATATTGATGCCGTAGGTTATAATACCAAACATGACGAAATCACACATTAGTTACCTTATCTATTAACATGAGAAATTTTACTCACATCTCTTGAGATTTTGTATATATATTATCAAAGACCCATATATATTTTAGTATTATTTAATAAAATTATTAAATTTCATGCAATATTAAATATAACCCTTAAATTATTATGACATTATTAAATAATTTAATGAAAAAAACTTAATTTTCATTGATAAAATACTTAAAAATAAACAATCTCTCTAAAATTAATATTAGATAATATTCTAATAATTTATAATAAAACTTATTCCACACTAGATAAACATTGTAAAATTTATCATTTTAAGTAATGCATTTATTATTTGAATTTCTTTTAAAGTTGAAATAAATATATTTATTTTTTTCCGACAATTTACATTACTTATTTATTCATATGTAAAAAAATTATTATTTTATCTTTTCTCAATTAGATATTATTCTCAAATTTTAATTTTTAACTTTGAATCATTAAACTTTTAGTCAATGCATATTTATAAAAAAAAAAAAAAATGCAAGTTAATATTTCTTATATGATTAAAAAAAATTAAAAAATAAATATAGAAGTAATAAAAACCAATCGCCTCACAATAAATTAAAATTAATTGATAGGGAATGAAGAATCAAGAAATCATTGAGAATAATAAACAATTCAAATTATTTGTCGTTTCTTACACCTAAAATTAAAATTAATCTTTACTTGAATGAAGAGATTATTTGAGAATAATAAGATACTCAATTAATATGTAATGTACGAGACTTCAAATTTATTTCTCCATCTTTATTTTCTTATTTAAAGTTTTTTAATAAATTAAATCTTAAAATTAATTTATCACCTTCATTAATGGTTGAATTTTTATTTTCTTTTTGTTTATAAAATTTCAAAAAATTATTGTGGAGAAAATAGAGTCAAGAAATTACATTTATATTTTTAAAAAGTTATGAAAAATAAATAATAATTTCATATATATTAAATATAATAAATTAAATTTAGTGCATTTAAGGTTAAGATTAAGTTTATAATGAATGAGTTTGGTTCAATTGTTAGAAACCACAGAGGAGGTAAGATTTTTTTACTTCTATATTAATTTTTTAAATATTTTTTTTAATAATGAACGAAATATTAACTTGCATTTTTTTTTAAAATATACAACGACTAGAAGTCTAGTGACTCAAAGATAAAAAATAAAATTTGAGAATAATGTATGATGGAAAAAAGAAAAAAATAATATATTTCTTTTTTTACATTTAAATAAATAAGTAATGCAAATTTCTGAGGAAAAAAATTAATTTATTTATTTCCTCTTTTAAAAAAATTCAAATGATAAATGCATTACTTAAAATGATAAATTGTACGTTGTTTATGTATTGTAGAATAAGTCTTATATTAAATTATTATGATGTTATTTAACATTAATTTTAGAGAAATTTTTTATTTTTAAGTATTTTATTAATGAAAATTAAGTTTTCTTTTTTCATTAAATGTTTTAATAATGTCATAACAATTTAAAGGTTTTATTTAGTATTGTATGAAATTTAAGAATTTTATTAATAATGCAAAAATATATATGATTTTTTGATAATATATATGCAAAACCTTAGGAGAGATAAGTGTAATTTATCGATGTTGATCATGAGTGAGACTTATTGGTTTATGGGTATTACTACAACAAATAAGAGTTTTAGAGATTTTGGTCTCTAAAAGTGAAAATTTTGTTTCAAAAGACATTTAGAGACCAATTTCTATTGTTATGAGGATAGTCGTTAAAAGGTCGTTCCGAAAGGTCCAAAACAAGATTTTTAGCGACAAAATTTTGAAAATGTCACTAACAAATAGACTTTTAGAAGCAAAATAATTTGGTCTCAAAATGGTCTATTTTTTTAGACAAAATTTGGTCCTAAAAAGATAATAATTAATCACTAATGTCTAATTTTTGTTGCTATAAAAATAATAACAGCACTTTTCGTAACAAAAATATTTAGTCACTAGAAAATAATTTTATTTCTAAATTTTAGTCTCTAAAATATTAATTTTTTATAATATATTTTTATCTTTTACGTGCAAGTCAAAAGATAATATGATTATTTTCACACCTAACTAACGTCATTTGTATGAACTTAACCTATTAAGAGAATCTTGATAATATAATTGTCAAAAATCTCATAGAAAATAAGTGTAATTTACAGCCTTGTCGTAAGGTCTTTATTCCACCCTACTTTGCCTGCAACAAGGGCAGGCCATGAATGCTAAGGTCTGATTTGACGTATCTTAAAAAAGTTAAAAAATTAAAAAATTATTTAAAAATATTATCATTATTTATTAAAAAAAATATTAAAAAATTAATTTTACACATAATTAAATTTCAAATAACTCTGACGTCCCACAGGATGAGCTGACTTTTTGGACAAATTGCACTTATTTAGGTGCACAAATAACACGGTGCTATTTGGCCCGTGGGGGCCTATCACGGGTCTCATTTTAATAATTTGAACCGTTCAATGTGTAGAACTCGTCGAGCACTATATGCCTATAAAAAATCACGTTGATTGAATATCGATAATTATATGATCAAATCAGTTAAAATTTATAAAATGAATGGTGTTATACTTAACGGTTGAAAAAAAAACTAATTCGATCAGATAGCCATCAATATCCAACCAACGTAATTTTTTTACAAGCGTATAGTATTCGACGAGTTCTACACATTGAACTGTTTTGATTAGCAAAACGGGACCCGTGGTAGCCCCCACGGGCCGAACAGTACCTCCAATTCAATGCTCGAAAAGTAGGGAATCATATCCCAGCCTACACCCTGCACACACTGTCCTGAATTCATCCCACCGTACCACCTATTCTATCACAATCTTCTCCAATATACTAATTTATAGAATTTTTTAATATACAATTTTTTATAAAAAGTCAAAAAATTATTTCAAATAATCATATTTTTTTCCTCAACTTTTTAATTCAAAAAATTAAAAAATAACTTTATTTAGAACACCTCAAACAATCTTTAAATATTATCCTAAATGTTGTACCCACATTTTAGACCAAACATAATAATATGATGATTTGGATTGAGTTGGCATTGGATTGAGGGCGTTGTTGGCTTTTGATGGCCCACCACTGGATTAATTTTAATGATGGATTGAGTTGGCATTGGATTGAGGGCGTTGTTGGCTTTTGATGGTCCACCACTGGATAAATTTTAATGATTTGAATGGTTGATTTTGTAAAATTTTATAAAATTAATTTAATTTTTTATATAAGAAAATGTGTTCGGAAAATTTATAAGATGAATGAATGGAATTATTAAAATGAGTTGTGTAATAGACTCACCAAAAACTTTAATAACACCTTCTAGTTGAGATTTCCAAATCGGTTTAACCGAACCTATATTATTATAAGACAGAAGGTTTGATCCTTAACTAAATCTAAATTGCCCCTTACAAAAGCTTATAATAACTAAATCATCAACTACTGGACCAACCAGCATTTTTTTTAATTTTTATTTAGTAGATGGGATTCGAAGTACTCTTAAATGCTTAAAGCAAACTCCTAAATGTAGTATTTTTATATTTGAATTATATTTATTATTAGTGTTTCATATCTTTATTGTAATCACCACATTTACTATTAGGGGCTTTTGACAAAGAACCAACTCTAATCCCAATGCCAATGCAAATGCAAACGAGATAAAAGAATGAGATGCACCCGTATCGATCAACACATTGACAATAAAATTGCAAAACAAGCAAGTACCTCTCACTAGCGAAGATGCTGGCACTAAGTCTAGCGTGGTAACAGTATACACATGCCCAGTAGGTCTTTGCTCCACCTGCTCACCCATCGGAGCATAAGTCTGGTGCACTGACTAAGCCGAAGAGGCTCCTTGATTGGCCCTTGAGGCCTAAGCTGACTGTACTGGCTGATGGTTCTGTGTCTACCTCTGGCCAGATGCTCCAGACGTGCTGCCCGACTGAGGGCAAAATATTTTCACGTGCCCCGCCTTCCCACACTTATAACAAGTAGGCGGTTGCCTACTCCTCTAACTCTGGCTATGAGAACGAGCCGACAATGGTACAGACTGTTGCCTTCCTTCCTTCTTCAGGCAAACTATAGACTTGTAACCCAGTTGGCCACACATGAAATAGGTAATCCCTCCCTGCCAACCTCTTCCTTATCCAAAACTCGAAATAGGAAAAGAAGATCTAGACTGAGCTCCTTAGGACTGTTGTGGGGTGGAATCCCTCTATCTCTTACTGTCCCGTGTCTTCCCCTAAACCTCCTGACTTCTTCTGAAGCTCCTCATATGTTCCTTTTCCGCCTGAACCACGGTCTCTAGATGCACCGTCACCTCCACAAGGCGTCCGTAGTCCCTAATCATTAACCCGGCTACTTTGAACAAAAGCCCGGTCCTCAACCTCTTCTCAAACTCGATACAACGGCGTTCCTTTGTCACCACGAGTTCCGAGTGCGAACCTCAACAAGCTGGTAAAGGCAGCCTCAAACTCAGCCACCGATGTGTTAAGCTATTTGAGCTTTAGAAACTGATCCCTCAACTTCTCCCTGGCAGTAGGAGATAAGAACTTGTCCTGTAAGGCGTTGAAGAAAGCCTCCCAAGTCACTCCAACGCGCCCACGCGCATACTTCTACCATTGACTAGCATCCCCCTTCACCTGGAAGGACGCCGAAGTCACCTTCAAACCATCATCTTCGATGCCAAGCATCTTGAATGTCTTCACCATCTGTTCGAGCCATTCATCCGCTTTCAGTGGCTCCTTCGAATCCCCCACAAACTCATCCGGGTTAGACCGGAAGAACTCCCTTTTCAAGAAAGACGGCCCTGCCTCAGCAACCTGGGCACAGACTTAATTTTCAGCTCTAAGAATGTCCATAGATTCCTGCAAAGCCCCGGCCGTTTCACAGGCCAAAGCACTCGTGTCCTACTAGCCAATTGGTTCGGCCACATTGGCCTGAACGACCCCTTCTTCTCGCGCTGGAATTTCATCTGGCAGCGGCACCTCATGCCGTCTAAACCTGCCACGCCTACCACCGTAACATCCTCATCCTGACATTCTAATGAAGGTAACACCAAAGATTAGAAAATTTACAAATATGTCGAAGCAAACTCACTCACGTCCTAATGCGATGGACAACATTTAATTCATTCCACATAAGCACATAAGCACATAAACACATATGAACTTTCTTTCTAGATAAAGATCGTCCCGCGGCATTACTGGAGTTCTAGTTAGAAACAACGGTGATCGAGTGCTCTTTTAACAAGACTTCTAGAAACCCCGTAGACCCAATCAATATCTTAGAAATTAAATTATATATCCATATAGTCATATAAGCTGGTTATTACATAAGCATACTATATCCACAAATATCTATATCAAGCGAGATAAACCCATTATGCTAAAAACCACATCCCACGTACCCAAAGTATTCAAACCCAGTACGCTCTGATATCAAGTTGTAACGCCCCGAATTAAATACAACAACCCAACCACAATAGTAATTAAAAGATGACATATGAAGAGATAAGCACTTCTATTAATTTAAATTTCTTTAACAAAAGAGCAACACATGCAACTATACATTCATAAGTCTAACTTTGAATCTATAGCATGTGTTACATGGTGAGGAACAAAACGAAAGGTAGACAAATAAGAGAATGCCCTAAAGGCTTACAACTTTCCAAATTAGTAATTGGTTACAACAAAAATGGATTTAAATCCTAATACATATAAAAGCCCTTGGCTTGTACAAAACAAATACACGATTAAACAACATGAAGCTCTTGCTCCATGTCCTTCCAAGCTATTGCCTTGGCGGAGGCATATCATCTGCACCTGAAATGTTTTTCCTACATAGGGTGAGCCAAAACCTAGTAGAAATAATCCAACATAACATATGAATCTTAACAAGACTATAAGGTAAAATGCATATGCAATGCTCATGACAAAACACTTTATATCTCTTTCAAATCATGCCATGCTAGGTTTATATTACCATTCATGAAACACTTCCTTTTTATGGAAAACCAGTTTGTCAATATAACTCTGTGAATCTCTAGGTATGTGTCTGCTAGCAAGCTATGCAAGCACTACTCTTTTGTCATTATTATCGGTATTAACTGGAAGGCTCAACACCTATCCGCGCGGGTTTCTAGTCTTTCACCAAGGACTAACTTATCATAGTAACCACACCCTTTACCCAGATTCACCAAGTATTCACCATTTTCTCAAAACAATGTAATTATTGCAAATGTGCAAATGTATGACAATGCTTGATGCAATAGACGAGAAATAGTTTTCATTTCCCTAGTCCTCATGCAATTTCTACAACAATCATGGATATCCTCCACCAATAGCCCAAAACAGATACCCCTAAATAAATAAAACAATTTCCATGAAGATAAACTTTCCAAATTTTGAGATGAGAGTGGTCATACATACCCAACTCCACTATCTTAATCAATAACAATTAAATTCCATATTTCCAACATCTATATCATTATTTATACAAAATCAACATTTAGGGCAAAACCCCTCTTCCAAAATCACTTCCAAATTTCAAAACCAACCATGTTGTCACCTCTACACCTCATTTCCCAACCCCACAATAATTTCCATGAAACTATTTGAAAACCCCTCCTCTTAGTTTCAAACCCAAAATCCAAGATTTGTTCAAAAGTCCATTTCTTTCACAAGGTGGTTTTATAAAAACAAATAGTTAAGTTAAAACTCATAAAGAGGTGCGAAAAATCCCTACCTTAAGCTTAGAAGGGTGAAAGAGAAGAACTTGGAAAAACTCAACGTCAACAAAATCACGAACCACTCGGATCAAAGGAAAGCTCTTGACGCGATCTATACTTTATCTCGAAGGATCAAGGTGAGTAGATCTAAAGATTTAAGTGGGAAAAATGAATGTTGAGAGAGAGAGAGAGAGAGAGAGTTACGGGTAAGAGAGGGAAAAAGAGAAACAACTTATGAGAAAATAACATTTTGGGTCTATATATAGTGACTATGTATTAGTGGAATAGTAGTTCCAAGTTCAAATGAAATAATAAGTCAAAAATCCCCAAAAAGTAGGGCCCAAGCCGAACAAAATCTGGAAAAAGAGTCACAGGGGTCAACACTTGCGACAATGTGTAGACACCCCATTTTTGACCGCCCTTAAGACTTGGGCACTACTAATGGTTTACTCGGTGATGAAGGTGCGCAGGGCAAAGGTTCAGTTTCTTCGGTAAGAAGAGAGTCAAATCTCAACTTCATACCCCTTTTGGACCAAAACAATCTTGATCAAAAGATTTTAGACCTTGAAACCCTCTCTTTCAAAATGTTTTGAAAATAAAGTTCCTACGATGTTCCGACGCTCGCATTTCGTTAAATGTTGCGCTTTTCGGTAAATCGAGCAAGGACAAAGTAGAAATGAATGAAAGAGAGATGAAATCTTTGAAAAATCTTTCAAAACACCTTGTTTAGGGGTTTGGAGTTGAAGAAAATGGGAAAGGAGAGAAGAGAACTAGTTTGGGAGAAGTTCGGCATGACTCCGGGTAGGACCAAAACTGCGCGGCTTCACCAAAAGAGGGATATCTCTTAGCACAGTTGGAGTTTTGATGCAAGGCTACACCATTGGAAAGCTTACTTCCAGGGCTTCAATTTGCACACAAGAATGACCTGAAAAGGCATCCAGATGAAGGAGTTAGGCTTTCTTCAAGTCAGGGACTAAGGCTGATTTTTTATGCTGGCCTCTATGGAAGTGTGCCGGCCATTAATGGCCAATGCCTGCCCCATGCCGGCCAAAAATGGTAGGGTGCCAGCCAACAATGATAAGGTGCCGGCCATTGATGCCAGAAAGCAGATTTCAACAGATATTTTATCTCTAGCTGGCACAGCTGTCTTGGCTGAGATATTTTCGACCAAACCTTTGCTTTTTGCTATATATGAGGCCATATATCATATATTCAAGGGGGTTAGAACACTTAGAACTTCTTGAGCAAGTTTTGAGAGCCTCTCTCTCTACACCTCTCTCTCCACATTCCTCTCTCTCAAGAACTCTTGAGCATTTGTGCTAGAAGGTTTGCATACAACCATCTTCAACCTATCAACCCTTGAGAAGAGTTGATCACCATTGGCATGAGGTCCCTTGTTCTTGCACCATTGCACTACACCTCTTAGCCTAACCTCTCCATCATCCATCCAAGCACCTTGGAGCTCATTTTCAAAGGTTAAAGACTTGCTATCTTGGTCCAGAAGTTGCTGGTTCCTTTGGCTACAAGGGTAACACTCCATTTCCCTCTTTTTGACATTATTTTGCTTCATAGCTTAGCCCTATTTTCAAGCAGTTCTGGGCTTCGACATAAACTGAAAAGTGTCTTATTTTGAGCTCCTCTTGAATATTGATTAAGGACACTTTTCTGTTTGAGGTCATATACCTCCTTGTATGCTCTATCCCTCTTTGTAGGCTTATTTTGCTTCATATCTTAGCCCTACTTGTGAGCATTTTCGAGATTTGTGATAAACTGAAAAGAGTCTAATTTTGAGCCCCTCTTGAAGTTTGATTAAGGGTATTTTTCTGTTTGAGATCATTTACTTCCTTGAATGCTTGTTTGCCTCTTCTTTTGAGCCTTGCATCTAGGCCTTTGTTGCATGCTTTGTTTGGCCTTCTAGCCACTGAAATCTAGTGGATTTTTAGTGGCTAACACATTATTTTGAGAGCCAAAATCAGAGGGGGGGTGACCCCCTCTCTCCTTGTCTTGTTTGTTGGCCCTTTTGGCCTTCCAAAGGGGCTCCATCTTGCATGCTTTGAAGTCTTGTTTCAGGCCCTATTATGTGAGTTTTGAGGTCTACCTTAGCTCTATCCAGAGCCCTTTTGGCCATATTTTGTGTCCCTCATGCATGTGTGGAGCAATCCTCCTCAAGGCCTTTCAAGGGGACCTTTCATTGCATGTTTCATTGACCCATTTCAGGGCCTTTTTTGTGAGTTTTAGGGCTGTCATAACTGATTTCCAGAGTTGGTTTTGCCATTTTACATGTCTATCTTGTATGTGTTAAGTAATCCACCTCATGGCCCTCCAAAGGAGCCCATCATTTTTGCATGCATTGGATACATTTCAGTAGTTATTTGGGCATATTTTAGCATACAATGTTCCTATTTGTGGCTGGTTTGGTGACCTCTCTTGTGCTTCATATACATGCCATGTAAACCATGCTTACTAGCCTATGTCACATGTTGTTTTAGCCCTTCATGTTAGCACTTTTTGGCCATGCTTGAAACTAATTTGGTGCATGTTTAGGACTTCCTTGGCTCTTTTTTCATGCCTCATGATCAAATAATGCTTGCTTTGCCTACTTGTGGTTCAATGCATTTGCCTAGTTTTGAGTTTCGGGGCCTATTTCATGCATTGGGTGACATGTTTCCATGATTCGGGACCATTGAGCATCTTATTTCAGAGCTAGAAATTGCATGTTTGTATGCCATCTTGCATCCTTTTCCATGCTTTGGTAGAGTGGCATTTGATGCCTTAGGATCGATCCCTTGCATCGTGCATGTTTGAATGTGTTTTGGTTGTCTCATTTCCATCACATGGCCACTGATTTGAGTATGGCTGAGGTCCACTCATATTGGTGTAAGTCCATCGTACATTGTGTATGCCATTTTAGTCCATTGCATTGCGTATGCTAGGTTACATGTTAATCGCATTGTGTTTGCCATGCTTATATGTTGCATTGTTTGGATTAAGTGTTAATCCGAGCACAAGAAACGAGGGGCGTTTCATACTCCGAGTGATGAAACGTGTCTCAATTCCCGGTCGCCGAAGCTCTTGATGATTCATGATAGAGTTCTAGGCTTTACTTGCTTTATTTGTGCATTCATTTTCATATTGATTTGCACAAGTTGGATCTTTGGCCATCATGCATCGGGATGCGTGATTGATGGTCGTGGATCCGACTAGGCCTCTCCCTTGATGTTTTGAGGCGATATGGGGTGGTATAGTGCATACATGCCCTTGGGAGACCCTCCATTCTCTCTATTTTGTGCTTTGTTGCAGCTTGGTGTCACAACACACCAGTGGCCGGCAGTGCACCACTGATGGCCGGCAGTGTCACACCCTTGGCCGGCAGTGCCCTGTTGTTAGCCGGCATCTCTCCTTTCATGGCCGGCAGGCCACTGGTGAATTCCCCAGCAGTGTTTTGGTAAGTTCCAACAACAAACACTGGAAGACACCCTGTAAACAGAGCCTCTAAAGAGCAACCGGAAGGTGTTTCAAGGCGAAGAACCGAAGCGAGCATGCATACCTTCCTCTCCTCCAAACAGAGCTGGAATAGCATTCATGTACTGCTTACTTGTTAGTTAGTAGTTATGTAATAATTAGTTGTAGCTAGTTATTAATTCGGTTTTGTAATAATTAATTAGCTCGTGAGTTAGTTAATTAGGCGGCCTGTATTATTTATTCGGACCCTCCAAGCGAGGGCACAATTGTGTAATAAGTGTGCGTGTGTGTGATGTATGTCTTCCAACCCCACGTCTTTCTCCCTTTTATTTACCAGCTTATGATGGTTAGATTAGGGCATGTTTCAATTAGCATACTTATGCTTGCATGTTTGCATTCATTCATCTGTATTGCATGCACCGGGCTCGGCGCATCATACTAACTGCATTGTATTTCAATTCCGAGTTGAATACTTGTTAGCTGTAGCATTATCATATGCCATCTTAGAATAGCCGAGCCTATCTTAGTTGCATTTTTGCATGTGTTGCATTAGGCATTTCTGTATAGTTAGGATCATGCATGGATTTCTAACATAGCTTCTGTTTTGGCTTGGAGTACTCGGTGAGTATTTTCGCTTTAGCATCCTTGCATGTGTGTGAGTGACTGCCATGATAGCATATTTACCATGAGGCTATGTGCTTATGTAATATACCTGCCTGAATGCTTGTGGGTGAAGGTTGGATTATCTGAATTGGATTAATGCATCGACTGCGAGTTTTAAGCCCACTTGATAGTGGCAAATCACCATGTTTTCTAAGCCCACCTGAGGGTGGCAAATCCGCATTTTAGCCTACTTGCGAGTAGCAAACCGTTTTAAAAAACAAACATGAAATATTTTGTTCCAATTCAGGCGATCCGGTCTATATTCGTATGCCGTGCGCATCACATAGTAATTCCAGGCTAATAACCGGAATAAGAACACATAATGTTTTCAAAACCTGATATCATGGTTAGTAGAGGCCGATCTTTGATCGGGCGAGCGGGGGTGCTCACGAAGTGACCTTCTCCAATTGTACCCAAGTTCCCGAGCCGAGGCAACTTTGGTGATGACGGACACGTGGCCTTAGGCACGAGTCAGGGTTTCCTAAATTCTCCCAAAATAAAATATTTAGGTGGCGACACTGTATCTGGCAAAGCAGTCCATGTTTGGCACTTCTTTCTAAAAATCTGTTTTTCAAAACGATTTGCCGGATTTGGACTCTTTGATGATTCATCGGTCTTGCATTGCACTCTGCGAGATTAGATACAGGACCGTGACTTTGAGTCCTGAACTGTAGTGAGCCCAAACGAACAAGACGGGATTTCCTTCCCGGGACGTTCGGGGACGTCTACACAGTGGTGTCAACCCTCAAGAAGAAAAGCTGAGACACTTATGTTAGGTAGTAGGCAAGGTGTCGACCCTTGTACCCAAGGTGTCGACACTAAATTCCAGTAGGCAATCCCAGATTCTACAATAGACAAAGGTCGACACCTCCCAGACTGATGTCGACCCCAAAGGCCAACAAGAAAAGACAGGTGTCGACACAACCAAGGGCTGGTGTCGACACTAAATTTCAGTAGCAATCTAGGAACACAGCAGCTAGATGGTGTCGGCACCTCCAAGGCTGGTGTCGACCCTTGGAGCAGAAGAATGCAAGAAATAGAAGGCAGAGTCGACACCAACAAGGAAAGTGTCGACCCTTGAAACCAAAACTAAACATGAAGAGAAAAGAACAACCATCACGAATATGGTTTCCTGAATTCAAAAGTAATAAATGGTTCGGGTCTAAATCAGAATCACTATACTTTGTCCCATCAATTCATCGATCATCACGCAACGACTTTGCGTCAATTGATGATTTGCGAAACGAACCTACCCCTCCCTTAATCAATCTCATGATAGGGAGAGGCAGAAAGGACAAACATCTCATGAAAATACTCTGTTTGTGCTCTATTTCTTTTTCTGTGGCAGCAAGACAGAGCCGAAAAATAGTGGTCGGTCAGCCACCTCATTTTAGACCAGTAGTGCCATTTTCATGGCAAAACAGAGCAGAAGCTGGGATGAAAAAAGTTTAATTTTTTGACTGCAAAACAGAACAATTCTGGCAACAAAACAGAAGAAGTTTTCGGGTAGAAATTCTTATTCATGCATATGCATTTTCTTGCTTCCCATGGCTCGTGAAATTAGTGCTAATAGTGGTGTGTTGTAGTTAAGTTAATAGTTCATCGAAAATTTGTAATAGTTGGTTGCTTAGTTAATTAATTTCGTGTTGTAATTAATTAGCCTAATTTTGTAATAGTTAGTTTAATTAGGACATTCATTCGGACCCTCCTGCGCAATGGCAAACTTGTAATATTGTATACGTCTCCCAACCCCCATTTCTTTCTCCATTTTATTTACTTGCTTACGATGAATAGCATATAGCATCATGTTTTCTTTAGCATTTTCCATGATTTGCGTCCATTCGTTTTGCACGCATGAAAGGTTCAGCTCATCATACTAATCAAATGTTAATTTCAAAATTCCTTACTTGAATACGTGCTTTATCACATGCCTTGAATTGACTTACATGCCATATTAGTAGTCGAGTCTATTATTTACATATTGTATACGTTGCATTAGTCATGTTGCATTGCTTAGGATCATGCACTTTTCTACTTATTTTTTGTTTTCTTTGGCTTGCATTGGAGTACTAGGTGAGCGGTTTTTGCTTTACCATATTGCTTGCGTACGATTGTTGCCATATCAAGCATGTTCACCATGAGGCTAAGTGCTTATTTTCTATGTCTCTTGAATGCCAATGGATGGAGGTTTTTCGCTTAAATTGGGATGATTTCATTAATGTACATATGAGATCACTTTTTAAAGTAGTACATATTCAAAACACACTTTGGTGATGACGGACTAATAGCCTTTGGCATGAGTCACGGGTTTCCTAAATTTCTCAAAAATATTTAGGTGGGGACTCTAAAATCTGACAAAGTAGTCCATTTTGGAATTTTTGATTAAATAATGACTCTCCAAAAGATTTTTGAATTTGGACACTTTTGTTTTTTCACTATTTCACATTGTACTTATGAAATCAAATTTAAAACCATGAGAGTCCAAACTGTAGGACTATCATATCCGAGGAGACTAAACCTCTCCGAAGAGCATGAAAAGCAAGCTAAAATATGCAACAACTATCAATTTAATTTGCTCTAAATTTGACTATAAATATTATTTTAAAATTTAAAATTTTATTACTATATATCATATTTATAATTTAAAGGAGAAATTACGCAATGAATTTTTTATAAAATATTTACAAATTAGTCAAAAAAAATTATGAATTTAATTATTAATGTTTATAGATTTTACTATTGATTTAAATTTTGTTTTTGAAAAAATACACTGAATTGTAATTCTTTCTATTTTAAATAACATTTTCCTTTTCTTTTTTTTTTTCGGACGTGATTGACAGATAATGAAAGTAATCCAATTAGTAGTTCTCACCGACCCAGAAAAAATAAATAGATAAAAATAAAAAACCGTTCTTTAAGGACATGTTTGATTGTCTCACAAAATAAAAGTTAATTATTGATTTTTTGACAAATAATTAATTAAAAATCTATGTTAATTTATAGGGAGTTTTTTTGATAAATCCACTTTTTAAGAGTTTTATTCCATCCAACCCATATTCTTTTTGACTATTCCATTAAGTCCTATTTGAGATAAGAAGACCAAAATACCCTTTTCATCTACTTATGTTCCATTTAGTTCACATTATTTTCTTATGTGTCAATAAGTCCTATGGGTGACATAATTACCAAAATACTCCTAATGTGAATGTTCATATCGTCAATGTGTAGGGGCCTGGCCCATGTTGATCCTCGTGGGTGCCGGGAAAAATTCGAGTCGGGCCGGGCCCGATAATGTGAATATTCACATTGACATGTTAACATTCACATTAATAGGAGTGTAAAATTGGCCCGCATCCCGTGGCGGCGCGAAACCCGCCCACGGCCCATGGGCGGCCCGGGGTGGGCCCGGTCCGGCCCGTTGACAATGTGAATATTCACATTGACATGTTAACATTCACATTGATAAGAGTATAAAATTGGCCCGCGGCCAATAGGCGGCCAAAAGCCCGCCCGCGGCCCGGGGCGGGCCCGGCCCGGCCCGTTGACAATGTGAATATTCACATTGACATGTTAACATTCACATTGATAGGAGTGTAAAATTAGCTCACGCCTCGTGGCTGCCCGAAACCAGTCCACGGCCCGTGGGCGGCCCGGGGCGGGCCCGGCCTGGCCTGTTGACAATGTGAATATTCACATTGACATGTTAACATTCACACTGATAAAAGTATAAAATTGCCCGCGGCCCACGGGCGGCCAAAAGCCCGCCCGTGGCCCGGGGCGGGCCCGGCCCGTTGACAATGTAAATATTCACATTGACATGTTAACATTCACATTGATAGGAGTGTAAAATTAGTCCGCGCCTCGTGGTTGCTCGAAACCCGCCCACGGCCCGTGGGCGGCCCGGGGCGGGCCCGGCCCGGCCTGTTGACAATGTGAATATTCACATTGACATGTTAACATTCACATTGATAAAAGTACAAAATTAGCCTGTGGCCCATGGACGGCCAAAAGCCCGCCCGCAGCCCGAGGCGGGCCGGGCCGACAATGTGAATATTCATATTGACATGTTAACATTCACATTGATAGGAGTGTAAAATTAGCCCCCGCCTCGTGGCTGCCCGAAACCCGCCCACGGCCCGGGGTTGGCTCGGCCCGGCCTGTTGACAATGTGAATATTCACATTGACATGTTAATATTCACATTGGCCCGCCTAAGCCCGACCCAAGCCTGAGGCTAGGCCCAGGCCCATCGGCCCGACCCGAGGCTCGACCCACCGGCTCGGGCCCGGACCCAAACGAGCCTGCCCTGGGCCGTGGGCAGGCTTCGGGCAGCCCACGGGCCGTGGGCCAATTCGACATTCCTATCAATGTGCATGTTAACATATCAATGTGAACATTCACATTGTCAGCGGGCTGGGCCGGGCCGCGGCCAAGCATCGACTAGCGGACAAATTTTACACTCCTATCAATATTAATGTTAACATGTCAATGTGAATATTCACAATGTCACTAGTCGGGCCAAGCCCGCCTCGAGTTGCAGTCGGGCTTCGGGCCGCCCACAGGCTGCGGGCTGTAAACGTCCCCCGAACGCCCCGGGAGGGTTAGGTCCCGTTCTGTTCATATTGGGGTCACTACAGTTCAAGGACTCAAATGTCACGGTTCTTAATCTTGAACCAAAGAGTCCAAATCCGGCAAATCGTTTTGAAAACAGATTTTTTTGAAAGAAGTGCCAAACATGGACTGCTTTGCCAGATAACAGAGTCGCCACCTAAATATTTTTAAAATGGGAAATTTAGGAAACCCTGACTCGGTGCCAAAGGCCACGTGTCCGTCATCACCAAAGTTGCCTCGGCTCGAGAACTTGGGTACGATTGGGGAAGGTCACATCGTGAGCACCCCCGCTCGCCCGGTCAAAGACCGGCCTCTACTAACCATGATATCTTATTTTGAAAACATTGTGAGTTCTTATTCTGGTTATTAGCCTAGGTTACTATGTGATGCTCGCAGCAAACAAGTATAGACTGAGCCGCCTGAATTGGAACAAAACATTTCATGTTTGTTTGTTTGAAAATGGTTTGATGGTGCTACCCGCAGGTAGGCTAAGACGCGGATTTGCCACCCTCGGGTGGGCTTAGAAAACAAGATTTTGCCACTATCTAGTGGGCTTAAAACAAACGGTCAATGATTCGTCCCAATTCAAGTAACTCAGCCTCCACCCACAGGCATTCAAGGCAGTTATATCACATAAGCAGTTAGCCTCATGGCAAGCATGCTGTTCATGGCAGTCACTCACACGCATGCAAAGATGCTAAAGCATAAAACTCACCGAGTACTCCGAGCCAAAACAGAAAACTGATTAGAAATCATGCATGATCCTAAGTATACAGGAATGCCTAATGCAACGCATGCAAAGATGCAACTATAGCAGGCTCGGCTATCCTAAAATGGCATGTGGAATGCTACAGCTAACATGTATTCAACTCGGAATTGAAATACAAATGCAGTTTGTATGATGCGCCGAGCCCGGTGCGTGCAAAACAGATGAATGAATGCAAACATGCTATCATACTGTATGCTAATTGAAATATGCCCTATATCTAACCATTGTAAGCGGATAAATAAAAGGGAGAAAGAAATGGGGGTTGGAAGACATACATCAGACTCACCCATACTTATTACAATTATGCCCTCGCGCAGAGGGTCAGAATAAATAATACAGTCCGAAATAAAAGAATAATACAGTCCGAAAATATACAGTTTCCTAATTAATTAACAAATTAAACTAAGAAAGCTTTAAAATTGGCTTGCAATCCAGGGGCTGCCTCGCTTCTGATCCGGATAATGAAATGATGCATGCTGGGCTGCCTTGCGCGGAAATCCACTGGGATGCCCAATTTAGCCTCTGTTTGCAATTGTTCTCGAAATGCGCGTCAGACTCCGAAAAGTTGCTGATCCTCACTTTGCTGCAACAGAGAGCAGGAAAAGGGCATAGCAATGTATTTCACAAATATATGCATGCCTCGATCCTCGTGCCACCAATCACGCATATCGATGCATGATGGCCGAGGAATCGGATTGCACAACTCAATATAGGGTGCAATGCAGATGAATGCTACAGCAAAACCTAACTCCATCATGGGTAATCCGGAGTGTCGGTGACTTGGGAATCGAGACCCGTTCCGTGAAACGTGCCTCGTTTCCCGTGCCCGGGCTAACTCCTATCCCGAACACGATGCAATATGCATGATATGTATGAAATGCAGCTAATATACAATTCTAGCATGCACAATGCTGTGAGAATGAGATGAAAATGAGATGAAAATGAGATGCCTCGAAAAGCATGCACGCGGGCACGCAAACCGAGGCGATGATGTGAAATGCAAAACGGATAAAATCGAAGTGCCTCGAAATGCGTGCACACGGGCACACATACCGAGGCAATGATATGAAATGCAAAATCGGATAAAACTGAAGTGCCTCGAAATGCGTGCACACGGGCACGCATACCGAGGCAATGATATGAAATGCAAAATCGGATAAAACCGAAGTGCCTCGAAATGCGTGCCCACAGGCGCGCATACCGAGGCGATGATGAAATGGAAATCGGATAAAACCGAAGTGCCTTGAAATGTGTGCCCACAGGCACGCACACCGAGGCGATGATAAAATGAGACGGAAATGCAAATTGGGCTTATACTAACATGAGTGGACCTCAGCCGCACTCACATCAGATGCCGTCGGATAAAACAGAGGTGCCTCGAAATGCGTGCCCACGGGCACGCAAACTGAGGCAATGCATTAAAGCATGAAATGGCATGAAAATGCAAATTGGGCTTACACTAACATGAGAGGGCCTCAGCCGCACTCACATAAGATGCCATTGGATGAAAATGAAGTGCCTCGACATGCGCGCCCACGGGCACGCAAACCGAGGCGATGGCATACGGAATGCAAATGACATACAAATAAAATGTGGCGAATGGCATATGGAGAGTGCAAATTTCAGCAGCTAAATAAAGGGGAAAACAGCCCCGAAATGATACGAAATGACAATCAATGCATGAAATCATCCCGAAATGTGATTCTAAATACCCGAAATGGCCTACGGCTATGCTAAACATGCAAAATTGATACATGAAAGCAAAAACAGTAGCAAGGCAGCCCCAAATATGGCATTTTTTCAGTACAAAGCAAGGCTAAACAACAACTACAAGTATGGCAAACTTAGCATGCAAAAATGGGGAAAAAGAGGGGAATTACAAAGCAAGTAGTGTCTACAATGCTCAAACCAGAAAAATCAGTTATAAAAAATTAAAGAGTGACCAAAAATATGCACATTTACAGTAGATGAGATCCTCCAATTCAGTATGTAGATATGCTCAAAATGGCATGCAAAAATGAGCCAATAAAGGGCTACAACATGAGGTACCATAAGCAATGATCAAACAACTTTGGACCCTCAACAAAACATGAAGAATAGGTCATTCTAAGACACTTTCTAAGCCTGATGAAGGCTCAAATCAGTAGCTAAGCAAGCCTAAACAAACATGCAATTTTACGGGAAATATGAAGGATATAACATGAAGTACCAAAACCAGTCATCAAAGGGCCTAAGACTCTTAACAAAACATGAAGAATAGGAAAAAATAAGGCTCTTTCTAGGCCTGATGAAGGCTGAAATCCGAAGCATGGTGAGCTTAAAAAAGCATGCAAAATGGGATTGTGACAAGAATTCAAAGCAAGTGATATGTAGAGCAAGAAAACCAGGTTGAGCCCTTCTTCAATGTTGAAGAGGGGCTCAAAATAAGCACAATATCAGTATGTTGCATGCTCCAACTCAGATCACAAATAGGCCAAAACAATCATGCAATTTTACGGTAAAATGGAAGCATTTCAAAGGAAGTGCATGACAGAGAAGCCAAACATGGCTGAGCCCTTCTTCAATGTTGAAGAGGGGCTCAAAATAAGCCCACTCACAGTATATAGTATGCTCGAAATCAGATCACTCAAAAGCTAAACAAAGCATGCAATTTTATGGCATAAAGAGTGGTATTGAAAGAGGTGTATGATAGAGACACCAAATGAGGTTGAGACCTTAAACAAACATGAAGAACACCTCAAAATAGTGACATTTCCAGTTAATCTCAGAGCTCAAAACATAAGCAAATAGGTCTAAGAAATGAGCCAAAATAGGGCTAGAAAAGAGGGAAAGAGGACTTACCCTTGTAGACAACTTCTTTTGTTGCTTCTTGGACCAAATTTGTTGCTTCTTAGCCTCTGAAAAACCTTCCTAGCTGCTGGAAATGGAATGGTGATGGTGATGCTAGGTGTTGATGAACAAATGGTGCCAAGACTTGGATGTTTGAAGCTTTTTGGAAGAGAGGAATGGAGGAGATGTATATGCAAGGCTCCAAGGATTTTTTTCTAACCCTTAAACCAGCTGGTGGCTGCTGGTTTATATGGCCAAGAAAAGGGGTGAAAAAGGAGGGCAAAAAGGTGGAAAAATATCTAGATATTTTGCTCTAAAGCAGATAACTAGTTGCTGAGACAATTGCTGGCCTCTCACCCTCCAGTGATCTTCCTGGTGCTAAAACAGAGGTACCTGCCAAAATTGAACAAAAACTAATGCAAAACGAAAGCTCGGGGACCAAAACCGCGCGGGGTCCCGAAAATGGGCTGTGAGCACTGAAAGTGGCGTTCGGCACACAGGGAATGACAAAACAGAGGTACCTGCCAAAAATCGGAGAAAACCGATGCGAAATGAATGCTCGGGGCCCAAACCGCGAGATTCGGGGTCCCGAAAATGGGCTATAGGCACCGAAAGTGGTGTTCGGCCACGAAGTGGGTATCTACGACCCCAGTGTCCCTCGTATGATAAAACAGAGGCACTTGCCAAATACCGGAGGAATCGGAGATGGTTGGGCGGTCCCGAACCGAGGCACACGGCCTGACGGCTCCGAAAACCGGGAACCGGGCTCCGAAATGGGCAAAATGGCCTACGGCCACGAAATGTAGCTCACGGCCACCGGGAGATAGTCTACGGACCACTCCCTCCCCTCAGGAAAGAAAACAGAGAAAACCGAGTCTGGTTCGCAAATCGAGACAAGGCACAGAAGAAGGTTCGGAAGTCCGGAGGCAGGGCGCACGACCGCGACTCTGAGACTTCTGAACGAGCACAGCATGCAACATCACCAAGCGCTCAATCGGTGACGTCTGAGTCTTAAGGTCGGTCAAAAATGGGGTGTCTACAGTTGCCCCTCTTTGACAGAACTCGGAAGTCACAAGTGACGGGAGTGAATGTCAAAGCCCAGAGACGACCCATTTTTGACAAGGCCGAAGACTTAGACAATCAGACAAGATAAACAGAGAAATGTGTGTGCGCAGGCATGCCCGCAGGCAGGGGCAAAATGCAAATGATATGCAGGAAGATTTTGATAATTGGACTTACACGCTACGCGAAGCCGGTTTGAAGATTGGACTTATACGCTACGCGAAGCCGGTTTGAAAATTGGACTTACACGCTACGCGAAGCCGGTTTGACGATTGGACTTATACGCTTACGCGAAGCCGGTTTGCAGATTGGACTTACACGCTACGCGAAGCCGGTTTGCAGATTGGACTTACACGCTACGCGAAGCCGGTTATCATTCATGATCATGCAAAGAGAGCTGTAATGAAGCAAGTATTCACGATAGATGCAACAGAGAGTACAATAGATGGAAAATGGTGACATACTCCAACCACGCTGGACTCGTGAGTGGAGGAAGAACAAAGAAAATCAATCAGAAGCGCGTTCCACGCAACCTAAGATAAATTCCAAGCATGCTGAAAATCGCGTGAGGAAGGGGACACTCAAAACACGCTGAAAGTCGTGAGAGGAGGTCCGAAAACAACCGCCCAGGTGCGTACACAACGCAACCCGAGATAAATTCCAAACACGCTGAAATCGTGTAAGGAAGGGGACACTCAAACCATGCTGAAATCGTGAGAGGAGGTCCAAAAACAACCGCCCAGGTGCGTACACAACGCAACCCGAGATAAATTCCAAACACGCTGAAATCGCGTAAGGAAAGGGACACTCAAACCACGCTGAAATCGTGAGAAGAGATCAAGACAACAACCGCCCAGGTGCGTACACAACGCAACCTGAGATAAATTCCAAACACGCTGAAATCGCGTAAGGAAAGGGACACTCAAACCACGCTGAAATCGTGAGAGGAGGTCCAAAAACAACCGCCCAGGTGCGTACACAACGCAACCCGAGATAAATTCCAAACACGCTGAAATCGCATAAGGAAAGAAACACTCTAACCACGCTGAAATCGTGAGAAGAGGAACGGGGACACTCAAACCACGCTGAAATCGTGAGAAGAGATCAAGACAACAACCGCCCAGGTGCGTACACAACGCAACCTGAGATAAATTCCAAACACGCTGAAATCGCGTAAGGAAAGGGACACTCAAACCACGCTGAAATCGTGAGAGGAGGTCCAAAAACAACCGCCCAGGTGCGTACACAACGCAACCCGAGATAAATTCCAAACACGCTGAAATCGCATAAGGAAAGAAACACTCTAACCACGCTGAAATCGTGAGAAGAGGAACGGGACACTCAAACCACGCTGAAATCGTGAGAAGAGATCAAGACAACAACCGCCCAGGTGCGTACACAACGCAACCTGAGATAAATTCCAAACACGCTGAAATCGCGTAAGGAAAGGGACACTCAAACCACGCTGAAATCGTGAGAGGAGGTCCAAAAACAACCGCCCAGGTGCGTACACAACGCAACCCGAGATAAATTCCAAACACGCTGAAATCGCGTAAGGAAAGGGACACTCAAACCACGCTGAAATCGTGAGAGGAGGTCCAAAAACAACCGCCCAGGTGCGTACACAACGCAACCCGAGATAAAGGTTTTAACCGGGGAGAATAACAATGGTGTAACCAACAGGCGTATCTCAACGTATTTCATACGGAGAGAGGGAAGGTTTTAACCGGGTAACAAGTGGTGTGAGTGTGTGTGATTGATACACAAAGTAGGCAAAGCGAGTGTGTGATAGATACACTATTTGAGCAAAGTGTAATTGATATACAAAGGGTGAAGTGAGCAAAGTGTGATGGATACACAAAAGACAAGCACAAAGTGTGATAGATGCACTAAGTGAAAATGTGTGTGATAGATACACAAAATGAATGAAGTGTGATTGATACACTAAAGCAAATGAAGTGTGTTAGATACACTGAGTGAAGCAAATAAAGTGTAATTGATACGCTAAGTGAATGGAGTGTGATTGATACACTAAGTGAATGAAGTGTGATTGATACACAAAGTGAATGATCTCAAACGGAACTTCTTTGAATGAACCGTACATACAATATCGTGCATGACTGAGAAAGAAACTTGATAGATACAATGCATTACAATGCATGATGCTTACGGAAAGCAATAAATGGACAAAGCGGCGCTTTAGAAAGCACCTCATGAGGTGAGTGGCGGTGAACCGCTCTACTCTGATGGGGATCTCCCCTCGTGCTCTTCGAACACTTACCTTTAACTCGCAGTACAAAGGCTCTGGAATGCTAACAAGTAACAACATCTGCATGTAGGAGCCACGGCTGCCGCTTGTCTTCCTGATCATACTCACAACTTTCCCTATTCTCCAACGGGGTGACAGACTAGGTTGGTTCAGTATCCAGAATTGAGGTGCACACATGCTATCTCAACCTATGGGGCTTCCATACAGATTTCAAGCCGAGGGCGCGCCTCTGGGTATTTAAACCAGACTTTAGTCTCGGAAATCCCGAACCTTTGCGTTCTAGGCCACGGCCATTCGAACTCTAATTTCCACCGTCGCAGTTGGTCTCCTAGGAACTCATCGCAAACACGGCCAAGATGCCTCTGGCAGGGAATGGTACTCAAGGAGAGCACTCCTGATCGCCATTCTGGCTTGAAGTAGACTTGATTTTGAGCTTGAGGTAGAGGCACACTCATACGTCGGAACATTGGCAAGACCTGAAGAGGTACACACGGGATGCAATCTCGGAACTTACTGAAGTTGGAACAAAACTTAGATGCCCGACATCTTCCTCTTTTGCTTTGCAGCCCGAAACTCATAGCTTCAGATAGGTCCTGGTTTTACTGTTCTCACATGACCTGGGTTGAGCCCTGCGGTTTTATGAAAGAACAAATTCTGTTTTGCACAAATGTGGAGAACGGCACGGCACTCGGAGCACAAAATGATTTTTATTTTTTTGAAAATGAGAAAAGGATTCTCAACCGGGTATTGAGCCTACAACTGACCACAGCCAAAACAACTCAACACAGAAAAACAAAAGGTAAACGACCTAAATACAACGAGACACGCTCGGGATGACTTAAAACAAGAAATGAGACAAACGAAAAGACACGACACTCAGACGTGCACAGGGAGCCTGTTTCACCGGATGTGTTTCCCACCCTTTCTTATTTATGATTCTCACATCACTCGGCCCTCAAGCTCTATTTTTCTGTCAAAACCCTTTTGCTCACTTTTTCTCTCATCGCACGCCTCTCTATTGTTCAATCTCTCATTTTTCAATCCCTCCCCTGGGTGGTTGATAGATAAACAGCAAGTTGTGGGCTCGTGTCCTTAGCACTCAGCTAGATTCTCTTTCTTCCGCTCACAGCAGTGAGTTTCTCCCACAGAGGGGTTGCGCTGCAACAGGATGTGTAGCAAATCTGCAGCTGACATCGATTGATGATGCTTTGCTGGGGAGTTTGGACGTGATCAGATCTGTCCAGATGATGGAGTGGAATATCCTGATCCATTCCAGTTCGTGCTTCGCACTTGGCTTGATACTTCACTGCTTGGAGGATACGAGAGCTTTCAGTCCTTTGTCGTTAACTTCAGTTGTGCCCTTTTCTGGCAAGTAGAGTGCCCTTTCTAGCAAGTGCGTTGATAAAGGGAAAAAGACAGAGAACCTAACTCAACTGTGCCCCTAGTTCATCATGTTGACCATGTTTTGTTTTTTGCTTTCTACTAAAACAATTTTGACCCACATGAGAGTTAGATTAACATGCTTGTTCAATTTTTGTTTGAAATCATGCAAGTCAGGCTATGAGCACTGAAAATTTTCCTTTTTTTGGGTCCAAGAAATGGTCCAGTTTTGGAAAAAATGAAATAATTTTCGAGAAAATAGTCAACCTCAGTAAAAATTCTCAAAAACTATTTTTGCACACGGCCATTTGCTCAACGAGCATGAAACCTACTCCTGAGATACACAACCTCGGACCCATAGCAATGGAAAATTGCCCCTTGTCTGAAGGGCACTGCATGGCAACGGAAAGTTGCCCCTTGTTTGAAAGACATCGCGGCGCATTGAATGGCAACGGAAAGTTGCCCCTTGTTTGGATGGTGCCGCAGTGCATTGTAGTCAGTCCTCAGAGTGACGAACACAACCAGACTCTCAGATACAGAGAAGGCAAAGATGATCAGAACCATTACATGGACACAATCGAATTTGAATTGTTTTACGGCTGGACTTCAGAATGAAGTTGCCTACGTATCCCAAAGATGGGAATCAAGCCTTACGTAGTTCGGGGTTAAGGTACACTCGGGTATTTAACCTCTCCTTTTTATGCTCTAACTTTTGCCAAGGCGCCTGTTGCAGGTTTTCGACCTTGCGAGCTTTGTTTTTCTTTTCATTTCATTTTCATTTCTTCTCTTTTTTCTTTTTTTTTCTTTTCTTTTTCATCTTTTCTTTTTTTTCTTTTCTTTGCATTTTTTCCTTTTCTCTTTTTTGTTCTTTTTTGCATTTTTTTTTTTTGTTCTTTTTCTTCTTTTTCTTGCTCTAACTTTTGCCTGGGTCGCCCTTACGGGTTTTCGGCCCAGCGAGCCTCTCGAAGGGTAAAAGTGTAACAAGTCCATGCCAAATGGTTTTGAGATTGAAGCCCTCTATATCCAGGAGAGTGGCTGCTGTATTAACTTGCAGAAAGATCCACATTTGGCTCTTCGAGCACATCGGATATTTTTTGCCCCTAGTTCGAGGGGTGCTTCTGTTCTAGCTTTGCAAGCTTCTTCTGATGGGGTCTGACCTTCTTGACCTGACTTTGGTGCCTCTTGTTCGAGGGCTGCTTCAATCTGGCCACACAGGCCTTACATTGTGGTCGACCGTTGAACATTCTGAATGCAAGTTCAAGGTTTGGAAGCAAAGGGGTTGAGTCTCGAGGCTGAGAGCGATCCTAAGCTGCACAATCTCAAGAGCGATTCCACACATGTCTTCGCAGGACCGCGCAAAACATTTTTCGAAAGTTTTTAAGAAAGCGACAAAACGCTCGCGCTGAAGACAGTGTAGGATCAATCTGGATCAAAGCCAGGGTCCTTCTCAGTACTCACACTAACAAGCATGATTTCATTCATTAAGGGCTTAGCACGCCTCTCTTTCTCTCAATTTGATCAAAGTTTTGCAAATCCCGAGGAATTCCTTCCTCTTTGTTTTCACTGCAGTGTTCAAAAAAGGTTTTGAAAAACTTAGGTCAATACAATGGCTTCAAGGCACAAGAGAGCAGGTGGAATGCGCTGCCATTTCATTCAAATCCCGGCACAACTAGCACACGGCAAAAACAAATGCTAGAGTATGGAAATCACTGCTGTTTCATTCAAAATCTGTTGGCATAACTGGCTCCCTGGCAGAAACAGACTCGAAACAAAACAAAAAGACAAACGCGAAACAAAATGGTGACGCCCGAGGTAACACCCCCGGAATCACCTGACTTCTATACAACAGGACTGACTCGATACAACAAGACAGACCCAAGACAAAAGAGACTGACTCAAAACAAAAAGACAGACTCAAAACAAAGTAACAAAAACTGACCCAATCCCCAAGTTAGAAAGCACAAAACTGGTATTTGCATACTGCTCAAAACAGTGCGTGCCATTCCCACGTCTGGAGTAATCTGAGCGCCATCCGCAGGTGGTTCATCCCGATCACATAACATTATCCCCCAAGTTCACCGACCCAGTGCCGATAGACTTTGCAGAGCTTGGCGGGAGGACAACCCCGTTGTCAAACAGATCCTGTACTTCATGGCGAAGACGGAAGCAGTCATCGGTAGTATGGCCAGTTTGCTGATGGTACGCGCAGTACTGGGTAGCATCATGCGTAGCCGGAAGAGGGCTCGGGAGAGGCCGAGGCTCAAGAGGTTTGAGATGGCCTTGTCCTACAAGGATTTGGAAAGCTTTGGACAAAGGCATGTGGAGGGCATGGAAGACCCTCCGACCTCGGGGTTGGTACTTCTGGATTTGTGGATTTTTGCTGGATGCACCAACAGAGAGATTGGCAGGTGCTGGCCTGGTTTGCTGATCTCTTCCTAGTGCAGGATTGTTTCTGATACAACGACCCTTCTCCCAGTTTTCCCTTTGATTTAGACTGCCCCCGACTTGGGTGGCGAAAATGCCATCCACAGTTTTTGCAACAACTGTGAGCACTTGCTCTTTGTTCAGTCCCTCGGCTTTCAAAGCCTCAACAGCCAACAGAAGATGCTCATGGGGATCCATGTCCGCCCCTGACTTGTTCTTTCCATTCGCCTCCACTTTGCCAAGGGATTGGCATTCCTCAAATGCAGCTTGTCCCAAGCTTAGGGATCCTTTTGACATGAACTCCCTGGTAGGCGATGTGGTTGATGATGGAGCCAAAACTCCAAAGGCTAAATCTGCCACTGTTCTCTGAAGATCTTCAATCATGCTCCCCAGCTCAGAAGTAGTGGGTTCACGGGTTTGAGATGATTGGGGTTCAAGTGCATTCATCGTGCTTAAGCCCATGCTTTCCGGGATAAACATCTCGGGCTTGAGTACATGGGTCGGGGAGTATATACTGGGGTTGTAGGTGGGTAGCAGTGTATGGCTGAGGTTGGGATGTGGATGAGGTACTTGGTCCTTGGGGTTTTGAAATGGAGCTATTGTCCGGTTGTCAATGAGATTCTGGATCTCATGACGAAGGCGGTAGCAATCATTGGTGCCATGGCCGCGCTGCTGATGATATACACAGTATTTGCTGGGGTTATGTCTGGCAGGGAGTGGGTTTGGCAAAGGTTGAGGATTAAGGGGTTTGAGATGCCCTCTTTCCATCAGGACTTTGAATGCGCTGGTTAGGCTCATATGGAGGGGAGTGAAAGTTCTGCCCTGAACTCGGGCTGGGCTGGCTGGTTGTGAGGCAGATGTCCCAGATGGGCGCTGCGTTCCAAAACTGGTCTCAGCTTGCATGGCAGTTTCCTGATTCAACGCTGCTACCACGGCCACAAATTCTTCCGAACTCTGTGACATCACGGTCTGCTGAGTCCGAACAAAGGTGATGTGACTGGTGACTGACGGATCAGATGAACCGGTGAGCCCTGACTGGCTTTTCTTTGCCTTGCCTCAGCGAAAGAACACTGGTTGCCCTTGAATTGAATTTCTGACCTAACAAAGTCTATCAGCACTAGTCCAATGTACCTGGGGGATAGTGGAGCCTTCCGAAGCTATGGTTCCAGGACTACCCTAGCAAAAGAGAAAACGGACAGCATCTCAGCCCAATTTCACCAGAACAGATATGAGTATAGTTGGATGAGTGTGCCATCTCCTGAATTCTGCCCCAAAATTCTGCCTGTAAGATGATACCCTCAGGTAAAACTGATTCCACCAAATACTGATGCCCGCAGGCCTGATACCCAAAATACTGAATTGGTGCCCGCAGGCCTGATGCTCAAACTCGCAAACTGATACATGCATTCCCTGTAGAGGCACACTCTAACAAGCACATAACAGATAAGTGAGAGCCAAAACACCCCTATGTTGGGGTAGGGTTTCCCTGTCCTATTTTGTCAGGAACTAGGGTTTCACTACGCACGCAGCGGCTTCAAACAACCTATAAACGGGTAAGCAACCTGTCCTAGTCTGGAATGGTCACTATGGATCCGAATATGCACTAGGTCGAATGGTCAAAAAGGGTGCCCCGGTAAAACCGGGGTTTGTGTTCCCATGCTGTCAGAGCCCAGAGCCGATCAGCCTTACGGACATGACTTGACAAGACAAGCCTCCGGCAAATCGTTCGGGAATGGCATATGGCAAACACGGTGTCCTAGGCGCACCAATGCAAATGCAATGCAAAGAAACACACAAGTGTAGTCAAAAGCAGATATCATGAGTTCGAGTCAAGTTCTCTAAATCCCCAGCAGAGTCGCCAGAAACTGTAGACGTCCCCGAACGCCCCGGGAGGGTTAGGTCCCGTTCTGTTCATATTGGGGTCACTACAGTTCAAGGACTCAAATGTCACGGTTCTTAATCTTGAACCAAAGAGTCCAAATCCGGCAAATCGTTTTGAAAACAGATTTTTTTGAAAGAAGTGCCAAACATGGACTGCTTTGCCAGATAACAGAGTCGCCACCTAAATATTTTTAAAATGGGAAATTTAGGAAACCCTAACTCGGTGCCAAAGGCCACGTGTCCGTCATCACCAAAGTTGCCTGGCTCGGGAACTTGGGTACGATTGGGGAAGGTCACATCGTGAGCACCCCCGCTCGCCCGGTCAAAGACCGGCCTCTACTAACCATGATATCTTATTTTGAAAACATTGTGAGTTCTTATTCCGGTTATTAGCCTAGGTTACTATGTGATGCTCGCAGCAAACAAGTATAGACTGGGCCGCCTGAATTGGAACAAAACATTTCATGTTTGTTTGTTTGAAAATGGTTTGATGGTGCTACCCGCAGGTAGGCTAAGACGCGGATTTGCCACCCTCAGGTGGGCTTAGAAAACATGATTTTGCCACTATCTAGTGGGCTTAAAACAAACAGTCAATGATTCGTCCCAATTCAAGTAACACAGCCTCCACCCACAGGCATCCAAGGCAGTTATATCATATAAGCAGTTAGCCTCATGGCAAGCATGCTATCATGGCAACACTCACACGCATGCAAGGATGCTAAAGCATAAAACTCACCGAGTACTCCAAGCCAAAACAGAAGCTTATTAGAAATCATGCATGATCCTAATTATACAGTAATGCCTAATGCAACACATGCAATATGCAACTATAGCAGGCCCGGCTATTCTAAAATGGCATGTGGAATGCTACAGCTAACATGTATTCAACTTGGAATTGAAATACAAATGCAGTTTGTATGATGCGCCGAGCCCGGTGCGTGCAAAACAGATGAATGATGCAAACATGCTATCATACTGTATGCTAATTGAAATATGCCCTATATCTAACCATCGTAAGCGGGTAAATAAAAGGGAGGAAGAAATGGGGGTTGGAAGACATACATCAGACTCACCCATACTTATTACAATTATGCCCTCGCGCAGAGGGTCCGAATAAATAATACAGTCCGAAATAAAAGAATAATACAGTCCGAAAATATACAGTTTCCTAATTAATTAACAAATTAAACTAAGAAAGCTTTAAAATTGGCTTGCAAGCCAGGGGCTGCCTCGCTTCTGATGATAATGAATGATGCATGCTGGGCTGCCTTGCGCGGAAATCCACTGGGATGCCCAATTTAGCCTCTGTTTGCAATTGTTCTCGAAATGCGCGTCAGACTCCGAAAAGTTGCTGATCCTCACTTTGCTGCAACAGAGAGCAGGAAAAGGGCATAGCAATGTATTTCACAAATATATGCATGCCTCGATCCTCGTGCCACCAATCACGCATATCGATGCATGATGGCCGAGGAATCGGATTGCACAACTCAATATAGGGTGCAATGCAGATGAATGCTACAACAAAACCTAACTCCATCATGGGTAATCCGGAGTGTCGGTGACTTGGGAATCGAGACCCGTTCCGTGAAACGTGCCTCGTTTCCCGTGCCCGGGCTAACTCCTATCCCGAACACGATGCAATATGCATGATATGTATGAAATGCAGCTAATATACAATTCTAGCATGCACAATGCTGTGAGAATGAGATGAAAATGAGATGAAAATGAGATGCCTCGAAAAGCGTGCACGCGGGCACGCAAACCGAGGCGATGATGTGAAATGCAAAACAGATAAAATCGAAGTGCCTCGAAATGCGTGCACACGGGCACACATACCGAGGCAATGATATGAAATGCAAAATCGGATAAAACCGAAGTGCCTCGAAATGCGTGCACACGGGCACGCATACCGAGGCAATGATATGAAATGCAAAATCGGATAAAACCGAAGTGCCTCGAAATGCGTGCCCACAGGCGCGCATACCGAGGCGATGATGAAATGGAAATCGGATAAAACCGAAGTGCCTTGAAATGTGTGCCCACAGGCACGCACACCGAGGCGATGATAAAATGAGACGGAAATGCAAATTGGGCTTATACTAACATGAGTGGACCTCAGCCGCACTCACATCAGATGCCGTCGGATAAAACAGAGGTGCCTCGAAATGCGTGCCCACGGGCACGCAAACCGAGGCAATGCATTAAAGCATGAAATGGCATGAAAATGCAAATTGGGCTTACACTAACATGAGAGGGCCTCAGCCGCACTCACATAAGATGCCATTGGACGAAAATGAAGTGCCTCGACATGCGCGCCCACGGGCACGCAAACCGAGGCGATGGCATACGGAATGCAAATGACATACAAATAAAATGTGGCGAATGGCATATGGAGAGTGCAAATTTCAGCAGCTAAATAAAGGGGAAAACAGCCCCAAAATGATACGAAATGACAATCAATGCATGAAATCATCCCGAAATGTGATTCTAAATACCCGAAATGGCCTACGGCTATGCTAAACATGCAAAATTGATACATGAAAGCAAAAACAGTAGCAAGGCAACCCCAAATATGGCATTTTTTCAGTACAAAGCAAGGCTAAACAACAACTACAAGTATGGCAAACTTAGCATGCAAAAATGGGGAAAAAGAGGGGAATTACAAAGCAAGTAGTGTCTACAATGCTCAAACCAGAAACATCAGTTATACAAAATTAAAGAGTGACCAAAAATATGCACATTTACAGTAGATGAGATCCTCCAATTCAGTATGTAGATATGCTCAAAATGGCATGCAAAAATGAGCCAATAAAGGGCTACAACATGAGGTACCATAAGCAATGATCAAACAACTTTGGACCCTCAACAAAACATGAAGAATAGGTCATTCTAAGACACTTTCTAAGCCTGATGAAGGCTCAAATCAGTAGCTAAGCAAGCCTAAACAAACATGCAATTTTACGGGAAATATGAAGGATATAACATGAAGTACCAAAACCAGTCATCAAAGGGCCTAAGACCCTTAACAAAACATGAAGAATAGGAAAAAATAAGGCTCTGTCTAGGCCTGATGAAGGCTGAAATCCGAAGCATGGTGAGCTTAAAAAAGCATGCAAAATGGGATTGTGACAAGAATTCAAAGCAAGTGATATGTAGAGCAAGAAAACCAGGTTGATCCCTTCTTCAATGTTGAAGAGGGGCTCAAAATAAGCACAATATCAGTATGTTGCATGCTCCAAATCAGATCACAAATAGGCCAAAACAATCATGCAATTTTACGGTAAAATGGAAGCATTTCAAAGGAAGTGCATGACAGAGAAGCCAAACATGGCTGAGCCCTTCTTCAATGTTGAAGAGGGGCTCAAAATAATCCCACTCACAGTATATAGTATGCTCGAAATCAGATCACTCAAAAGCTAAACAAAGCATGCAATTTTATGGCATAAAGAGTGGTATTGAAAGAGGTGTATGATAGAGACACCAAATGAGGTTGAGACCTTAAACAAACATGAAGAACACCTCAAAATAGTGACATTTCCAGTTAATCTCGGAGCTCAAAACCATAAGCAAATAGGTCTAAGAAATGAGCCAAAATAGGGCTAGAAAAGAGGGAAAGAGGACTTACCCTTGTAGACAACTTCTTTTGTTGCTTCTTGGACCAAATTTGTTGCTTCTTAGCCTCTGAAAAACCTTCCTAGCTTCTGGAAATGGAATGGTGATGGTGATGCTAGGTGTTGATGAACAAATGGTGCCAAGACTTGGATGTTTGAAGCTTTTTGGAAGAGAGGAATGGAGGAGATGTATATGCAAGGCTCCAAGGATTTTTTTCTAACCCTTAAACCAGCTGGTGGCTGCTGGTTTATATGGCCAAGAAAAGGGGTGAAAAAGGAGGGCAAAAAGGTGGGAAAAATATCTAGATATTTTGCTCTAAATATCTTTCAAAATATCTTTCAAAATATCTAGATATTTTGCTCTAAAGCAGATAACTGGTTGCTGAGACAATTGCTGGCCTCTCACCCTCCAGTGATCTTCCTGGTGCTAAAACAGAGGTACCTGCCAAAATTGAATAAAAACTAATGCAAAACGAAAGCTCGGGGACCAAAACCGCGCGGGGTCCCGAAAATGGGCTGTGAGCACTGAAAGTGGCGTTCGGCCACGAAGTGGGCATCAGGGGCCCCAGTGTTCCTCAAAATGACAAAACAGAGGTACCTGCCAAAAGTCGGAGAAAACCGATGCAAAATGAATGCTCGGGGCCCAAACCGCGAGATTCGGGGTCCCGAAAATGGGCTATAGGCACCAAAAGTGGTGTTCGGCCACGAAGTGGGTATCTACGACCCCAGTGTCCCTCGTTATGATAAAACAGAGGCACTTGCCAAATACCAGAGGAATCGGAGATGGTTGGGCGGTCCCGAACCGAGGCACACGGCCTGACGGCTCCGAAAACCGGGAACCGGGCTCCGAAATGGGCAAAATAGCCTACGGCCACGAAATGTAGCTCACGGCCACCGGGAGATAATCTACGGGACCACTTCCTCCCCTCAGGAAAGAAAACAGAGAAAACCGAGTCTGGTTCGCAAATCGAGACAAGGCACGAAGAAGGTTCGGAAGTCCGGAGGCAGGGCGCACGACCGCGACTCTGAGACTTCTGAACGAGCACAGCATGCAACATCACCAAGCGCTCAATCGGTGACGTCTGAGTCTTAAGGTCGGTCAAAAATGGGGTGTCTACACGGGCCAATTTTACACTCTTATCAATGTGAATGTTAACATGTCAATGTGAATATTCACATTGTCAACGGGCCGGGTTGGGCCCGCCCTAGGCCGCTGGCCAATTTTATACTTTTATCAATGTGAATGTTAACATGTCAATGTGAATATTCACATTGTTAACAGGCCGGGCCGGGCCCGCCCCGGGCCGCCCACGGGACGCAGGCTAATTTTACACTCCTATTAATGTGAATGTTAACATGTTAATGTGAATATTCACATTGGCAATGGGCCGGGCCCGCCCCGGGCGGCAGGCGGGCTTTTGGCCACCCATGGGCCGCGGGCCAATTTTATACTCTTATCAATGTGAATGTTAACATGTCAATGTGAATATTCACATTGTCAACGGGCCGGACCGGGCCCGCCCCGGGCCGCCCATGGGTCGCGGGAGGGTTTCGCGCCGCCACGTGACGTAGGCCAATTTTACACTCCTATTAATGTGAATGTTAACATGTCAATGTGAATATTCACATTGTCAACGGGCCGAGCCCGCCCCGGCTCACGGGCGGGTTTTGGGCCGCCCACGGGCCAATTTTACATTCCTACCAATGTGAATTTTAAAATATGAATGTTCACATCATAAAATTGCTAAGCATTCAAAAAATATTTATAAAGGTATGAAAATTAAATATAAGGGCATAAGTGTCCAAGAAAATAGTGTAAATCAAGAAAAATGACTTTATGAAATAAAACTATACATACATGGAACTAAATAGGTTAAAAAATTCCTTCATGGATTTCTTGGGTTAAAACATTTCTAAATGGGATTTATCAATAATTTTCCCTAATTTATAAGTCTTCGATTCGATTCATTTCCTGAGTTTTATTCTATTATTTTTGGTTGGGGAAAACCTTAATATACACCCTTATTAATTATTTTGGTAATATATGTTACATATTTTTGTGAAGAATTTCCCGTATTTTCTTATAGAATTATGACAATTTATAATTCAAAAATAAATTTATGCATTTTGTGTTTTTGTCATAATGTTACACATTTTTTTTTAGGGACAATTGCTATTCAATGTTTATTTCAAAAACTAATTTTAGGTTACTAATAAAGTTTATATACATTAATAATTAAAGTCGTAAGGTTTTTCATGAACTTATAATTGTTTTTTAAAATCACCACTGGGTTATAACTTCTCTTCTTCTTTTTCTTTTTTTATGCAAATATCTTCTAATTGCACATAATCACAAAAATATGTAACATTACCACTTAAAAGAAGTAACTGCATTTCTTAATCACAAATTATCGTAATTATCGTACATTAATAATTGTTTTGTAATAAAAAAGTAAATAAGTAATCTACTTCACATAGTTGTAACGCCCCGAATTTCTAACCCAAATGATAATACAACAATCATGGCTCTTTCAAGGAAAACTAGATATAAATCTCCAAACTTACATTATATGATACAATAGTTCTTCATGCTACAATACATTAAACAACAAGTAAATAAACAAATAAATACCTCCAAGGGTTAACAAGTTTCCAACGCTTGAGCTTGGTTACACAAAACGGTTATTCAAACCCACACACATACAGCCCTTGGCTTACACACAGAATCACAGCAAAATGAAAGTCTCGTACTCTCAACACACATTTCCTCGTCTTTAGTTAGGTGGTATCACCACATCTTTTCCTACACAAAAATCCCGTAGGGTGAGCATAAAGCCAGGAAATCCTTAACAATGTATATACATTTTATACAAGTCTCAAGAGATGAAATGCACATGCCATGCTATGCCCTTTTTTAAGATAAATCACATTTTCATCTTTTGAAAACTATCATGCTCAATGATATCATGCAATTTCAATTGTTCAAAACTTAATAATTTATTTCAAGAGCGGCAAATACGACTCTGGTAATCCCTAGCTTGGTGTCTACAAGTAGACTATGTAACGCCCTAAAAAATAACCCATTATACATATAACAATGACTTGCATTATTAAAAGAAAACATTGCATTATCTCAATCATCAGAGTATTACGAAATGAAAACATTACATGTAACATCATAATAAATGCCCTACAGGCTTACATCTTGCCAAGCAAACACTTGGACACAAAAATATGAGTTCTAACTCAAATACAAATAAAGCCCTAGGCTTGAATGTTTACATGTAATTCAAATAAAAACAAAAAACTAATCTAATCTTCAAATCCAAGTCCTTCCAAGCTAAGTCCTTGGAGGTAGCTTATCACCTGAACCTGAAAATGATGTTCCCATAAAGGGTGAGCCACAGCCCAGTAGAAAAATACTAAACCAAATATAAGCATTGAATAAAGTCCTAGCATTTAATAGATGGTTAACCATGATAATCAATTATATCAACATACAGTCTTAAGACACTAATCAATTTTCATTATTATCAATATGGCTCAGAACCTGACCAAACTTACAACTGTGAACTATATAGCATATTCACATTACGTCCAATATCAACAACACAAATGAGACTCAGGCTCATATCAAAACACTTCATACTTCCAGATTGATACACATTTTAGTGCTGTATCAATAAAACACTTCAATATAAATAAGCACACATAATAGTGATGCTAATGGAGTCCATCCCCTATCTCCTCCCAAACAAAATCCGGTTTAGAGGTCCATCACCTATCTTCCCCTAAACCGTGGAGTACATCCCCTATCTCCTCCCAAACAATGCAATGCATGTAAACACATAACATATACAACACACAATCAATACATTTAATGTCTGTATTAATTCAACAGTCAAAGTTAATGACTAAAACAATGTGATTAGTTCCAGTTATCCCTAATCCACATGCAATGTCTACAACAATCATGACTATCCTCCACCGATAGCCCAAAACAGTTATTTCTAGACTGGAAATAAATAAATCAACAATTCAATAGGCAAATGATTTAAATTAATCAACTACCCCATTTAATCAATAAATTTCTCAATGCAATGAATTCAACCAATTTCCCCAATTTTCCTTAAATTAAACATACGATTCAATTTAATACAACACTTAAGGATTTTTCCAAAATTACCAAACTACCCCAAACATATTAAAATGCTAAAACTCAGAACAAAACGTATACATTGGAGTAGGAGATCCCTACCTCGAAGAAATAACCCAAAAGAGAAGACGAAGATGATGACCCAAACTCCAACGTACTCCAAAACCCAAATTGTTCAGATTAAACTGAAGCCCTCAACCCACTCTAACTTTTTAATAAAGGATCTAGGGTAGAAACACCCTAAAACTAGATGAAACCTAGGGTAGAAGGTGTGTAGGGAGAGAGAAAAGTCGGACCTAGGGTTTGGAAACAAAAAGAGATAGAAAAACTGATTAAAATCCCGCTGCTGCCTATTTAAACTGAACAGGCTCGCTCGAGCGAAGACTTGGTCGCTCGAGCGACCAGACACAGGAAATCCACGCTCGAGCGAAGAAAAGCTCGCTCGAGCCAAAAACTCGATGCTTCAGGTCTGCAACCCAGAAGCTCGCTCGAGCGAAGAAATGCTCGCTCGAGCGAAGAACTCGAAAACATACACCTCGCTCGCTCGAGCGAAGGAAGCTCGCTCGAGCCAAGAAACACATCTCTCAGGTCCTAAGCCCAGACGCAGACTCTCGCTTGAGCGACCAAACCCTGGCTCGAGCGAAGAACAAAAACAACAGCTCGCTCGAGCGACCAACTCCTCGCTCGAGCGAAGGTCCAAAATTCTGGACAGCAACCCTTGGTGTCTAAGCCCAACCAACCTGAAACAAACCTGCCCAAAGACATCCTATAACTCAAAAATAAAGAATTAAAGGACAACAACAACAATACACAATGCCTGGATCCACGGAACTTAAGTCCGGATACAACAATCTAAAGGGAAAAGACCGGGGTCGCTATAGACTATATAAGTACTACCAATTTGTCATTTTTACTGGTATTAACCGAAAGGCTCGACACCTATCTGCGCGAGTTTTCGGTCTTTCACCCCGGACTCTCAGGCCAACTTATTCAATATCATCTATACCACCTATCAAGACTTACCAATGTATTTACCACAAAACCATTCCATGAAAACTTCGTTCTCAACATTCTTTTCTCAATGCAAGTTTTCAAATCAACTTTCAAAGTTTAATGTAATCAACTGAATTGATATGCCAATTTCATAAGATGAATATAAATACTTTTATTCCAATTCATCATCCAAGGAATAACACAATTCCCTTTTCTCAAGTATCCTCAACAATTAGTTATTTCAAGACTATTTCAACATTTTGAACAATAATTTCCAAAATGAACAACAATTCTCATATTCCCTAAAATTCATCATTTATATAAATATAAATAAGAAATTTTCCAAACATTCATTTATTTTGACACACAAAATAAATATAATAATATCATTCATGGATTTTTAGTCTTCTTAAAAAAATTTCCAAATTCTAGGTTTTCTCACAAAAACTATATAACTCAAATCTTTTGAAAGAAAACTTTCCAAAATCATCTTTTCTTCAATCAACGAAGATCAAAACCCATAAGATCATTTTAAAAGAACAAGAGACAAACACACTTTCAAAATCACTCAACTTCTTGAATCAACAATCAATTTTCAAAGTTATCGAAAGATGATTTCGAAAATCATATAGATCTTGCAAATATATATATATATATATATATATATATATAACTCTAAGAAATTCCCTACCTCAAGTTTTGAAGAAGAAATGAGATGAAACCCCCAAAATCAACGGTGTCGAAACTCGATCTTCATCGCACACAACGAAGCCCTCGAGAAGTTAACCAACTTTGATGAAGAACTTATGGCAGAACTCTAATGGATCTTGAGAAATCAAGGTTTTGATCCAATTTGGCGTAGGGAAATGTAGAGAGAAAGAAGAGGAAAGGGTTTTTAGAGAGAGAGATATATACAAAAGTGATTTGAACTATCAGATTCACGAACTGATATAACATGGTCCGCTCGAGTGTGGAAAGCCCCGCTCGAGCGTCAAATACACTTTCTCAGTACTTTTGCAGACAGGTCAAACTTCTAAAACCAAACATTCTCCGCTCGAGCGCATAAACGGCTGCTCAAGCGAACAAGCAACTTCTAATGCATTTTGCATTTTTGCTTCGGGGGTGCTGCCCCCCAACCCTGCCAGGGCGCTACCCTAGGACCCGCCAAGGGGCGCTGCCCCCTGGACCCCAGCGAGCTGATCGGCCAGCTCGATCCCCGCCAGGGCGCTGCCTTTGGACCTGCCAAGGGGCACTGCCTCCTGGACCCCCGCGAGCTGACTGGGCAGCTCGATCTCCGACATACACAGCGAAGTAGCAAAACTAGGATCGCTACAACCTCCCCCCCTTAAAGAATTTCGTCCCTGAAATTTCAAATCAAACTACCCAAACAAAGGGTTTCTAGCGATCAAAACCACGCTATTTCATTTTCAACTCACAATACTAACTCTCAACCAAATTCCACCATTTCCACCATGGTTATCTCATTAACAACAACCTCCCAAATACGCATAAACACGAAATATCCCAAAAAGTAAGGGTAACTCTAAACAACCTTATGCTTAAAACAACAACGCACATATCAACATGTGGTTAATAACTTTAAATACGTTTCCCTCAACACTAGGGAATATTACAAAGAAAAGCAACTGCCCTTGGACCCGCTAGGGCACTACCCCCTGGACCCCCGTGAGCTGACCAGGCAGCTCGATCCTCGACATACTCAGCAAAGTGGCAAAACTGGGATCGCTACAATAGTGATATACATATCTAGTGTACTTGGATTGTGATTCTCTCCATTATATATTTATAATACGAACATTTAATGTGGTGTCCCAAGTCTTAGACTGAACCTGTATTGCACAGTACGATAGCTTGTTTTACTTCCTGTATTTTTATTATCATATTGGGTTATTGAGATTTATTTTCTTCTCTTACTTAACCTCTCTTAACATTTTCAGGTTAAAAATTTTGAGTTTTGGGCGTTTGAACTTGTTTTGGGATGCGAAATAAATTTTTGGCCTTGGCTGGCTAAACTGCTCGTGCGGATTTGGTAACCGCTCAAGCAAAATCCCACAGGATTTTTTGGATTTTCTGGGCAGGAACCACTCGTGCGGATTTTAGTAAACAATTCTAGGTTTCTCTAGAGCAAACTGCCAGTGGAGGTACAAAATCTGCTCGTGTGAAATTGGGATTCCGCTCGTGCGGAATTTGAACAGCTCATGCGGATTTCGATGCTTCTGTCTCGAAATTTGTGCTCTTTTCTTCAAAACAGATGCCAAAAACATGTTTGAGACACTTTTTCACTTCTCTCTCTCTCTCTCTCTATATATATATATATATATATATTCATCTTTTCTCTTCTTTCTCTCTACAAACACACCCAAATCCAAACTTCTCTCTAAGAGTTATATATATATATATTTGCAAGTTTGTGTTTGTTTTGAGTATTTCTTATATGTTTGGACCATGGTTTTGGGTTGATGAACCCTAGATGATATTAAAAGTGGATTTTCTCTATTTTTCCCAAAGCTTTTGAGAGTTGAGCTATGTTCTGAAGTGTGGGTGTTGTTTTGAAAAAATCTTTTAAAAAATGGAACAAAAACCTAATTTTGGAGAAAATCCTAGAAATTTGGGATTTTGAAAAAATGTTGAGATATTGTGAAATTCACGCTAGATAAATTATTATGTGAATAAATGATGGATAAATTTCTATAGTTGTATCAAATGAGGGATTTCATGGAAAAATGAGAACTTCTTTTTTTATTTTTTTATTTTTAAGCCTGGTGAATAGCTTGTAGTTAGGTTGCCTTTGAAGAACCAAGTGTAAAAATGATGATTTATATGTAGAGATTGCATGTATGATGATGTTGTTATATTATCTCTTAGAAGATGTATTATGATGTTACATAGATAAGAGATGTGAAAATTTGATCACAGTGGAGGATTGTGTAATGGAATTGAAAATAGAATTATATTAATGCATTGTTACATTTTGCATTTATTCCAATTAATCATTATTACAATTAATTTTGAATCTTACATTAGAAAATTATTGCTTTGATAAAAGAATTCTTTTGTGAAACAAGATCATTTCGATTTGTTTTGGGGTAAATACGTTGGTATGTCCGGATAGGGGGTGCAGTTGGTAGTGGTTAAGTTGGCATGAGTATCCATGGTGAAAGACCAAAAATATGTGCGGATGAGGTACCACGTGCCTTCCGGTTAGCAACTGATAAAGTGGCGATTGGTAGTGCTTGTTATACCTACTTGTAGACACTAACCTAGGGATTACTTGAGTTATATTTACCACCCCTTGAATTACATTAAAGTTATTGAAATGTTGTGTTTTCAAATTGCATTATGCACTAGATTTTCAAAAGCTAGAGATATATGTTTTTTAGCATAATATGACATATGCATTCATCTCAGAAGACTTTATAAAATGTATATACTTTGTTAAGATCTTCCTACTAAGCTTCGTGCTCACCCTATGGGATTTTTGTGCAGGAAAAGATGTGGTGATTCCACCGAGTTAAGGACGGGGAGTGTATTTTGAGAGCACAAGGCTCTTTTCTTTTGTTGTAATTATTTTTGAGAAGCCAAGGGTTTTACATGTATGGGTTTGAAAATCATTTTTGTGTCACCAAGTATAACTCTTGGAACTTGTAGCCCTTGAGGGCATTGAATTTTAATTGTCGTGTTGGGCTACCTGCTATAGATTCATATTCTAGGAGTGTTTAATGTATAATTGCATGTGGAAAACTTTTATAAATATCTAGAATATAATGAATACAAATGTTAGAGATTTGATGATGATGTAAATGATGAGGCTTTATATTCCTTATATATTATGCAATGGAAGCTATTAATTGGGAAATAAGATCATGTTATTGGAAGATGATGAGCCTAATTGTATTAATTTTTTTGGGGCATTACAATTAATAGTCTAGTATTACTATCTTTTTTTTTTCTTTGAGATAGTGATTGTGAACTTGTCAAACTATCTCATCGCACCAATTCAAATTTACTCAAATCAATCCGTGTAAGTAGAGGTGAGCGGATTAGTTTACGTGGGTTGGATAATAAAATTTGACAAGTTGATTGGCCTGACGGTTAAAATTTATCAACTTGCTAGTAATTCTACCTAACCTCCCTAAATGTATATGTAAAATTACCTTCTACCTACACATAAATAATCCCTCCTTAATCCTATTACCTTCACTCATTCATCATTTTCATCACATTTTGTTTTTCTTGATTTAATTGCATAGCATATTAATTTATGAAATATATTTTTCAATAACATTATAAATTTGTTCAATTTATAAGTTTTGTTTCAATATTTGAAATAAATAATAAAATTTTATCTAAATTGTGGGAAAAAAACCCTACTCATTTTGGTGTTGTCTGGTAAACTTTACAATTTTTTTAAGGCACTCTAAGATTTTTTTTTTCGTCTTCGCTCGAACGAAGGTTTGTTCATTAGGGCAGTCTTTTGAACTGTCTAGTACTTTGTCTGCAATCCAACATTTTGAGAAGCGATGATGTTCGCTCAGGTGCAGGTTGGTCTGCTCAAACGGTTTGTTTCTTGTACGGCCTAAGATTCTGGGAGTTGAGTTCTATGCTCAAGCAAAGGTTTTCCTGCTCGAGCGGTCTTGTGTTTCTAATTCTCGAGTTTCATCGCTCGAGCGGTCTGTTTGGGATCAGCACTTTAAAAAGTCACTTTTTGCTCACTTTTCTCTCACTCTTCTCTCTCATTTCTCTCTCTTTCCTCCATTTCCGAAAATCCTAAACTTTCAAGCTAAGATTTCATCTTCTTTCACTAAAAATCTCACCTTAGTTCTATCTACCAAAATGTAGAGTACAGCGAGGGCTTCATTTTAATTTGAGTAGATCGTATTTGCGTCACCGTGGGTTTTTCAGCTTTTCTCCTCTTCAATTAGTAAGGTAGGGATTTCCTTGCTGCTTTTCAATACCTCATCATAGATAGACTTGTGGTAGTTTTTATTGCATAAAAACATGATTTGTTATGCAAGTCTTAAAAGCATAAGTTTGATAGTTAGGGTTTTGGGTGTCTATGGGTTTAAACTATGTGTTATTGTCAATTTGGGAGAAATTGGTGTTACTTGAGCATGTTTAGGATGTTAGAACTTGAAAGCCCAAATTTCTACTATTTGGTTGTGAATGGAATTTATCAATGTTATATATATATGGGTGTTAGGTTGTGTGTTGATATAGATGGATTGGATTTTGATAATTAGATGAGAGATATTGGTGAGATCATTTATAAAATGCGTAAATGAAAATGAAAAGCGAAAGGATATTCGTAAATCCTTTTATGAATTGAGAAATGGAAAGGAGTTGAGAGATGAAAGGAATGGGAAGTGGAAAGAGATAATGGTTGCTTTGAGATTGTGTTAAAAAGATAATGTTGGTAATTTGAAATCATGAAACTGGTTATGAATTAAATTGTGAGAGTTGGGAAATTAACTAAGAGAGTTATGTTGTCCTTAGTTAAGAAATGTATGCTGTTTCGTGGTGACAGTTGTATCTTCATGGGTTAGAGGTTTCGTCCTTAGCCATCGGTGGAAGATGGTATTAATTGTTGTTGAATAAAATACGCTTGTTTATTATTGTAGATTAATCATGTAATCTAGAATGAAATGATTATGTGATGTGATTGATGTGGTTGTGCTATATTAAGGTAATGCATTGCTTCCAGTTAACACCCGGTCAAACAGGTGAATATGCTATATTGAGGTAATGCATTCCTTCTAGTTAGCATTCGGTAAAACAGGTGGATGTGCTATATTAAGGTAATGTATTCCTTCCGGTTAGCATCCGGCAAAGCAAGCTAGTGCTATACAGAGGTAATGTGTTCCTTTCGGTTAACACTCAGTAAAGCAGGCTGACGGGGAGCTCTATGAGACTTCGGTTATGACTTAGTACTTGTGGAGACCATGGGTTGTTGTTGTTGTTGCCTTGAGACTGTTGTTATTGTTGCCATGGGTTGTTGTTGTACTTTGAAAATAGACTTTAATAATGGAGTTGGTAATGAATTCCAATAATAAAAGTTCAGGGTGTGACATTTTTGTTTTTTGTTTACAAAAAATAGTAAACATATTTATGTTTATTTTTAGTAAAAATGAAAACAAAAACCATATGGTTGTTGGCAATGGTAGGTAATGGCCAAAGTGATTGCCACAAGTAAGAGGTAGTTGGCAATGTCTAGAGGTGGTTATTGGCAACAAAAAGTGTTGATGTAAAGTGATTGTCAATGGTCAAAGATGATGGCTGATCAGTCACCTAAAGTGATAGTTAAAAGTGATTTTCCAATAAAAACATGGTGGCCAAAAATGGTTACCACCAGTAAAAGGTGATTGATGGCAATGGAAGGTGATTAGTGGTTGAGGAATATGCTAACCGAATGACAGTTAATAGATGAGGTCATTGTTGGTGATGGTAGCCGATAGTGATGAGAAATGAATAACGATGCAAGTTTGGAGTGGATATGTAGTCATCTGCTTCCATCCCATATCATATTGGGAGTGGGGGATAAGTTAGTTTTGTAATTTTCAAAATAAAAAATTAACAAAAGCTAAAGGTAATATAATATATTATAAATAATAATTTATAATTAATGATAGTTAAAAGATGTAATATGATAAATAAAAAAATAAAAATGAATATCAAATATAATATTTTAGCTTTATTATATTAAAAATTAAATTAATAAATATTATATATATAAAAATATACTTAATAAATAAAAATGAGGCGAAGACGGGATAGATCGAGATGAGAGGGCATGAGTGGAAGTCGGAAAGAGTGGGAAAAAGAAAAAGATATTAAAAAAAATTAAATCGAAAATTAAATCCACTTTTTTATGTATAAAATTTAATAAATTTTATAAACTGTTTACAACTTTTTTAAAACAAAAATAGAAACTAAATAAATTTTTATTTACAACTTTTAAAAATTCTATAAATATAAATAATAAATATTACCAAACATATCCAGTGTATTTCAAAATTTAGTTTTGAGGAGTTTAACCTAAACCTACCCAGTCTAACAGTAATTCTTGTGACTCAAACTTGTGTCAGTCTACACTAATTTGGTGCAAATCAATTTAATAAATTGAACAAACCAATAAAGGACAACCAAAAGAAATTGGAGTGGTAGTTCAATGCAAGCAAACATGAAAAGTTGGAGATAATAATAATAAAATAAAATAATAATAATAAATAATTAAAAAAAAAAAAAAAAAACAGCTGTTCGCAAGCTGGAAACCATAATTCAACCAAAAACATATATTATTCTAAGAATAATGTTTGGTAGCTCGAGAGATGCCTTCCCCGAATCCCCCTAATCCCCAAAACGACGTCGTTTTGGGGATTTTCTTTTTTTTTTTTTTTTTTTTTTTTTTTTTCTCTTCTTCTTCCATTTAGCTCTGAAACGCAGAGGAAGGAGAGAGGGAGAGAAAGAGAAGAGAGGGAAGCCGCCGCAGCTCTCGTCGCAGCAGCAGCTCGCCGGAGGCCACAGCTCTCGTCGCCGCCGGAGGCCGCAGCTCGTCGCAGCAGCAGCAGCTCGCCAGAGGCCGCAGCTCGTCGCAGCAGCAGCTCCACTCCGGCCCCCTCCAGTCCAGTCCGGCCCCTCCAGTTAGCCCCCTCCAGTCCGGCCTCCTCCCCCTCCCCCTTCTCCCCCTCCCCCTCCCCCTCCGTCTTCTTCTCCTTCTGCTGAAAGAAAAAAAAAAAAAAAAAAAAAAAAAAAAAAGAGGGATTCGGGGGATTCGGGGAGCTCGTTTTCGAGCTCCCTAGCACGGTTGTTATTCTAAACATGGAAGATTGAATTCCACCGTCATATAGTCTTTGGAAGGGATATGAGCAGGATGAGAGCTACTCTGTCTATTTTGAAATAAAAAATATTTTTCAGAAAATGATTTGTGTTTGATATGACGAAAAATAATCTAAGTCTTTGACTTTGGTAATATTTGATAAAACTGAAAATTAAAAATTAAATATTAAAAATAAAATGCTTAATTTTTTAAGTTAAAAAGTTGTTTAATAAAAATTTAAGTGTTAAATTAAAAACAAATTGTTTGATATGTGTAAAATAAAATTTGAAATCTATTATTTTTAAATTGTATATTTTAATTTTTATATTGTAATGTTGGTGGTCAGTGGCGGAGCCACGTTGAGTCGAGGGGGTCACGTGCCCCCTGACTTTTCATTTTTTTTTTTTTTTTGTTTGGTCTTGTTTACACAGTCCGCCCTTTTACATAGTCTTCCGAAATGCATTCCAAAACACACTAACACCACACCGGGACCCACGTTTTTTTGTTTTTTATTTTGTTTTGTTTTGTTTTTGTTTTTTTTTTTGTTTTTTTGTTTTTTTTTTTTGTGAATTACAATCCCAATCAAATACTGACACACAATTTATTTATTTTTAGTGAGTGCACACAATTTTAATTACGGCAAGGCTAAAACCCTAAAATCCTAAATGTGTATGAAATTCTTTATTTTTTTATTTATTCACAGTACTTGTTAATTATTTTTGTATTTGTTATTATTTATGTTAAAATAAGAGATTTGATATGCTAAAATTATGAATCTTAATTGGTGGTGATTTATATTAAAATTATGGATTTTGGTTTGTTGTTGTTTGTGCTAAAATTAGGAATTTGATTTGTGCTAAAATTAAAAATATTAATTTATAGTGATTAATATTTAAATTAGGAATTTTGATTTGTTATAATTTGTACTAAAATTAGAAATTTTGATTTTTTGTGATTTGTGCTAAATTTAAATTTTTTGATTTGTATTAAAATTAGAGATTTTGACTTGTGGGGGTTTGTGATTTTGATTATGAATTTTTATTTTTATTTTTATTTCTTTCAAACAGTTGTGGAGAAATATTTCAAAAGAAAATCAAAGTTGGAATCATCTCTTCCTCAAGAAGAAGATGATAATTATTCTTCCGCAAAATAAAGTTGCATAGAAATCAATTTAGTAGACCTTTCTGCAGATCCAGGTGCCCTCCCTATATTAAATTTCTGGCTCTGCCACTGGTGGTGGTGGTGGTGGTAGTGGTGGTGAAGGCGGTAGCGGTGGCGGTAGCAGTAGCGGTAGCGGTAACACTACAACAAAAAGAGTCTTTAGAGACGAAAACTAATGAAGAAAATAAATTGTCACGAAAGACGTACCTTTTAATGAAGAAAATAATATTTCGTCTCCAAATGTACCATTTTTAGAAAGAAAAAAATAATTTCATCACCAATCTACATACATAATGAAAAAAAAAAAAAAATTAGGTGACGAAATTATTTTTCGTCATTATTTATATTTTTGTCACCGAAGATTTTCCCGCTAAGTTTTTTGGGTGGTGCCAAAATTTTGAGACTTTTGGTGAGGAAAAAATTGGTCACCAATTATAAAATTATTAGTGATGAATATATTTTCGTCACTAATAATTTTTAATATTTTGATATCATTTAGTGAGAAAACTATTTTTGTGATAAATAATTTTGCCTTTTGGTAAGGAAATAATTTTGTCACCAAATAAATGGTTTAGTTGCTAGAGGTTTTAGAGGGAAATGAATATATTGGCGCTTATTATGGAATTAGATATATTGGTTCTTCTCTCTCACACACACAGATTCTATTTCACCACCAAACCACATCCCACATCACCTCACCTCAGCGCAAACCACCAACCATGCTCGCCACCGCCACCGCCACCGCCACCGCCACCGCCGCATCCTCACAGGTTCTCTCTCACTCTCGATCTATCTCTCTCTCTCACTCACGGTCTGTCTTTCTCTCTGTTTGTCGCTCTGTCTACCTTGGTCACTCTCTCTCCCTCTCTGTCCCCCTTTCTCTATTTCCCTCTTTCTGAATCTTGCTCTAAGGTTGTTATGATTTCTTCAATGTAATTTGGTGTTGATTTCGAAAAAATGGGTTTGGTTGAAGTGGTTTGATTTGTAAAGTTTTGTGGATTGGATATCCTAAATGGGCTTAATTTTAGTGGTTTCATACATTTTCCCCTTTTTTTCCTTTCTCTCTCATTAGTTTCAAAACCATAATCCATTGATTGTGTATGTATTTGCATGTATATTTGGTCCCTCATTGTGTATGTATTCAAAGCCCTAATCTATTGTATTGAAAAACCTTCTTCTATGGGGTTTTCACTCATTATTGGAAATGTTTGGTTACATTTTTTTTACCCTTTATGTACTTCTTGTACAATTCTTATTCTTTTATTTTATTTTTATTTTTTAAGATATTGTATGGTTCTGTGAAGTTCATGGGATAGATGTAGTGACTAAATTAGTTTCTTATATAACACTGAACTGATGGAGGAAGTTACACTTGGAGGAGTTTGAACTACAGAAGGAAATTAGCTAAAGACAGAAATCAAGAACAAAATGGATTAATGTGGCAGTGACCTTGTTTTATTTTTGTGCATATATTTTTGTGTATTCCACTTTAAATAGGACCTAATATTTAAACCTATTATACTATTCTCCTTCTTCTTCTTTTTCAGTGGTATTCTGTCAATTTATCTGCAAAAGAGAGTAGTTGGGTAACTATGTTCCTCAAAACCCAAACACTTGAATAATGTTCCATTTGAAGTTCTATATTGATCCTGCCTGGCTCTCATTGAAATTGGAATAAAAATACAAGTCAATAATGTCAATGCAATGAAAATACATCAATACTCTATTCAGTATTCCTCTATTTTCTCTCAGGAATTGAGATGGGAAAAGTTACAGAACATTTCAGGTATATATACTAAGTCACATAAATCCAGAATTATCATACAACTGATATGATCTGCAAATTAGTCACCTATGCATATATAGTAGAAACAGATTGCTTATGACAGCACTAAAAACGGGATCTAAGTCACAGAGTGTGTTTTTGTTCACCTACTAGCTCAAATTAATTGTCCGTCAAATGGGTGTCAATATGATTTTGTTAGAGAACCTAAAATATGATTTTGTCAATATGTTATAAAACAAATATAATGATGGGTCAAGTGGTTAGTGATCAGTAGGAGAGTTGGTGTTTAATTTTGATTCATCTAATTTTTTTGTTTCTTTTTTTTTTTTTTGCAGTTGGTTTTGTCGAAATATTGGTACTTACCTGTTGTACACATTAGTTTGTATGGACACTATGTCCAATCTTTACAATTGAATTAAATTTTACTTTTTGTTGATTTCTTTTAAACAAAAAAATATATATATATTAAAGATGTGTAGACATGTGGTGATTTTTGTTGATTTGTAATGATCTTTTTTGGTATAGATGTATTAAAATTATTAATGACCATTTTTGTTGATTTTTATTCCTTGCTTGCATATAACCTTAGAACTTGTATAAGAATCTTTATTAAAGATTTGGACATATATTTGGTGAAGTTCTTATTGAATTTTTCAATTTAATTAGTTCATAAATACACAAGTCTATATTATACTATATTGTTCCTAATCTTTCATTTATGACCAGACATGGATAAAAGTTGGATTGCCCTAGATAGGACGGCTGATGGAAGGATGAGTAAACTATATAATGATGGGGTCAAGTTATTTCTTCAATTTGGAATGGGGGTTTTTGACCAGAATGGTAATATTTTGTGCTCGTGTATAAAGTGTGTGAATGTTTATAAACAAATTCTTCAAAATGTGAAAATTCATTTGCTCCAATATGGGATTATACAAATTTACACTATATGGCACCAGCACGGAGAACCTCGTGTTTCAAATGAGGCTTATCATGATTATGAGATACGATTTGATGGTGATGAAATTTTAGGTTGTATTGAAGCCTTAGTGGAAGATCGAATAAGAGGGGAATTGACTTATACTATCTAAGGGGAGGAAGTGAGAACTTTTGATAAGTTGTTAACTGATGCCAAGCGTGAGGTGTTCCCGAATTGTACAAATTATACTTTGTTAAAGTTTGTGATCGAGGTGCTTAATATGAAAGTAGCAAATCATTGGAGCGATAAGTCAGTTGACATGATGCAAGAGTTTTTAAGTAGAATTTTACTGAAAGAAAAGTTGGTTCCAAAGTCAACTTATGAAGCTAAGAAAATACTACGTGACTTGGGCTTGTCATATGAGCTCATTGATGCTTGCATAAATGATTGTGTATTATTTTGGAAGGAGCATGCAACACTAGATAAATGTCCGACTTGTAAGACATCTAGATACAAGATTTTTCGTGGAAGGGGATAAAGTATTGCGGTACTTTCCTTTGACACCAAAGTTGAAAAGATTGTACATGTCAAGGAAGAGGGCTGAGGACATGAGATGGTACAAAAACAAACGAGTGGACGACGAGATATTGAGGCATCCCGCTGACAGTGATGAGTGGAAGGAATTCGATGCACAACATCCCGAGTTTGCCTTGGAGCCTCGAAATGTGAGGCTAGGGTTACCCGTTGATGGGTTTAACCTTTTTGGGAACATGAACAACTTTTACAGTTTGTGGTCCGTCATACTCATTCCATACAACTTGCCACTTTGGTTGGTTATGAAAGATCCATTTTGTTTGATGTCATTACTTATTCCTAGAGAATCGCAACCAGGGATTGATATTGATGTCTACATGCGACCATTGGTGGATGAGTTAAAGAAGTTGTGGACAAATAGTGCACTAACTTACGATGCCTCTACCAATGAGACTTTTCAAATGCATGTAGGTTTGTTGTGGACAATATACGATTTGCTTGCATTTGGTGACATATCTGGGTGGAGAACAAAAGGTCATTATTCTTGTTACACTTGCAAATGATGAACCATATTTTGAATCTTTGAGAAGTAAGACTGGGTACACTAACCATCGATGTTACTTGCCTGAGGACCACCCAGAAAGGCGAAAGAGTAGGGCTTACACTGGTAAGATTGAGAAACGGAAGAGATCTTTGGAGTTGCCGGTGGAAAAGATACAAGACCAGTTGGACAATGTGACAAGTGTCATATATGGAAAGCATCCAAGTAATAGAAAAAGGACCTGTCAAGCACCTAATTGGACAAAGGTAAGCATCTTGTATGAGCTACCCTATTGGAAGAAGCGAAAACTTTGACACAACATTGATGTCATGCATGTGGAGAAAAATTTTAATGAAAATGTTTTCGGAACTATGTTAGGCATTGATGGAAAGAATAAGGACACAAACAAGGCACGGTTAGACTTGGAAGATATGGGTATAAGGAAAGAGCTATGGCTAACACAATGACCCGATGGGTCATATGTCAAACCTCGAGCAAACTTTTCATTGACACTTGCAGAGAGGGAGGATTTCTTTGAATTTTTAAAAACTGTCAAGTATCCAAATGGGTATGCAGCAAATATATCCAAATCAGTAAATGCAAGAAATGGTAGACTAACAGTCCTAAAAAGCCACGACTGCCACATACTTATACAAAAAATTCTTCCCATTAGAATGCGTGGTTATGTGGATAAAGAAATTAGCACAACACTTTTTGAGTTAGGCAATTTCTTCTAAGACCTATGCTCTAGGACACTAAGACGGAGTGAACTAGAGAAATTAGAGGAACGTATAATACACATTTTATGCAAGCTTGAAAAGATCTTTCCTCCAGCCTTCTTGAATGTGATGATCCACTTGGCTGTTCATTTGCCTCATGAGGCTATTCTTGGAGGACCCGTACAATATCGATGGATTTACCCAATTGAAAGGTATTTTCTACACTTATACTTGTAAATGAGATTTGCGTAAGTGTGTTGCATGTGTTACTATACTGCTAATTCGTTCTCTCTTGAAGGTTTCTTGGAGCAATAAAAAAATATGTAACCAATCGAGCTCAACCAGAAGGTTCAATTGCCAAGGCTTACATTGTCAAAGAGTGCATTGCTTTTTGTTCAATATATGTTGATGGGATTGAAACTGTGCATAATCGACCAAAACAGAATGAAGATCATGGTGAACGTTAACAAAGGTTGACAATATTCATAGAAATTGCACGTCCAATTGGTCTAATCACATGGGATGTTGAAATGTCTCAAGAAATTCGTGATATTGCTCATTGGTTTGGGTTGTACAGTAGCCCAGAGATAGAGAAGTATTTGGAGTATGTGTTTCATTGAATTATGTTTATGTTTATCTTTTTTATTTTTGGAACGACGCAGTAATCACTTTTTTTTTAGTGGGGAACACAAAAATCTATTACAAACTCGAGCTGGATATGACATAACCCATATACAACGACAAGAATTTCCCAAGTGATTCAAAGAGAGGGTAAAACATTTATAATTTTTCGACATTTACAACTTAAACAAAATTAAATTTTTATAAAATGTTGTCATTTATAAATTATTTACTTATTGTTTGTTACATGTAATTGTAGATAAATAGATTGAGAGTGGAAGAGTCATCAGAGGTAACCGATGAATTGTGGTCATTAGCAAATGGTCCTAATTTGCTAGTGAAAGAGTACTCAGGTTGCATAATCAATAGCAGACAGTTCCATACTCGAGATCTAGACAACCGTCGTACAAGTCAGAATAGTGGTGTGCTTACAGAAGGGGATCACGAAGGAAAATTGCATGACTTCTACGGTCACTTGTGCAAGGTTTTGGAATTTGACTACATATGTGAAAAAAAATGTTGTTTTGTTCCAATGCAACACCGGTAACACTGGTAGAAACAGAACAATACGATTTGATACATATTGCACAAGCATTGATGTGAAAAGTTAGTGGTACCAATCTGACCCATTTATCCTACCTAGTCAAGCTAAGCAAGTCTTCTATCTGAATGATACCAAATTGGGTGAACCTTGGAATTTCGTACAAAGGGTGCAACATAGAGGTGTCTTTGATGTTCCAAAAGTTAGTGATAGAGAATTATTAGATCCTTCAGAAAATAATGATGTGTTCTAACAAGAAAACATTACTGATGTTGTTCCAATTAACATTAACCCAATTGTTCGATATTGTAGGGATGATGTTGAATTCAATATTATTTCGATAGTAGGGTTATTAGATGAGATAATGGAAGAGAATAGAGATGATAAAGGAGATGAAGACATAACATTCATGTTGTTGATATGGATCCTGATATGGATTATGATATGTAATTTTTATTTTATCCTTTATTTCTGACCAAATGTTATTAATTAATGTAATTTTTACTTTATATGCTTATGTTACTTTCTTTTACTTCTTTTATTTAATGGTTCATAATGATATTGTCTATATTTTTCAATTAAAGTTGAATTATGTTATATAGTTTTAGAAAATGGTCCAAAGAAAAAAAACAATGGCTGAAACCAAGTGATTTGAGAACTAAGAAGCTAACAGAATATGAGAAACAAAGAAATAAGCGAATCAAGGAGAACTGTGAGATAATGAATAATCTTGGAGTGAAGAATATTACAAATTTTTTGGTGAGTGTGGTTCAGCCCAAATGTGCAAATGCAAAGGAAAAGGGAATTAGGGTTGAGGTAGATGATAATGATGAGTATAAACCATCAGAGAGTGAGGATGACAATGATGATGTGTCATTAGGTTCCTTTGACCGCTAGGTATTATATACATTATTTTATATTTGTGTGTGAACATGTCTTTTACTATTTACATATCTTCTTCACATATGTTAAACATCGTATCTGTATTAAATATATTTTTTACTATTTAATTGTGTTATTTTAGGAACAAGAGATGCCACCAGGACTCCGTTTACAATCTCATTCAAGGCCATTAACTCTCACCCCAGAAGAAGGGATGGATCCCCCAAGTCAGGAGGTCAGTACCCAACCCTTACCACCTCATAATGTGCAACCTGAGCACGAGATGACTGCATCTAGCAACGTTGGTAAGTTTGCAAAGTTGTTTTTAAGGTTTAACTTGCATTTGTTTACTTACTAACTCAATTAATATTATGTCCTTACAGCATCACATGACAGACGTGGTCATGGCCCAATACGCGGCATACAGACCCATCGCATTGTCGATAAGGATGGAAAGATGTTAGTTCCTATACCTGAACAGTTTCGTGCACCAGTAAGAGATAACGCCTCTAAGCTGGCCTCCAAGATTGGTATAGAGATTTGAACGCAGTTATCAGACCTGAGCATTCGTAGGTGGAAGAATGTGAATGCTGCTGATAAGGAGCCGATGATCCAACGCTTGGCAATAATTATTAACAAACTCTTGTCATTGAAGTTGTAACATTGTTTGTGATAAGGCTTCAAATAATAGTGTCGCATAGGTGTTTATTGCAGTTTGTTGCTCGGATATGCTCAAGTTTTTGCTTATTGTGTGAAAGAATTACTCTCTTTGTTAGGCCAACGCTTAAATATCAAGCTCTAGACCTGTATTTATTTATTTATCAATATTATATGCATGTTACAGCCACAGACTTGTTTAGAGTTCATAGGTAGATTGAATACTCTTGACAGGTTGGTTGTGTATGGGATTATGAGTTCTGCTCATTGTGTTATGTGTAACTATCAAGATGAGGATCATGACCATTTATTTTTTAGCTGTCCTTATTCTTCTAGTGTGTTGGACCCTCTGTTAACTAAATGTAACATGCACCGGTAAGAGAGAAACTATAGGATTTTCTCATCTGCCCCATTTTCCCTTTATCATGTTTAGCATATTCAATAATCCAAAAGGATATGACTGTTCATTTCTTGATTTATAGAAGTTTGAACATATTATTTTGAATGATTAGATATGGCCACCTTGAATCAAATAAGCATCTTTGTCTTTCCCTTTTTAATGAATTAATTAGTTATGGTTTTCATGTTTACAAGTTGTACTACATCATTTATCTTTTTATGTTTTGTCTTTTTTCTTTTAATTGTTTTATAATGAGCTATGCGTGTGTTCAAGGTGTTACTATACTCAGCTTTCTTACTTAAGAATTCACAGCCTTATTTTAAGCTGCACCTACTGGTTTTTTAGTTTGTATTTCTTTAATGTCTACTTTGTATTAGCTTCCTTTTGGTTGGTGGACAGTGTTGTTTAGTTGTTAGGCTCTGGTGTTTTTTTTTTTTTTTTTTTTTTTTTTTTGATTTTGCAGGATCAGTTTGATCTACAAGGCAATCGGAATGATGTAGCAAAGGCTTTAGACACACAGTTTGGTCGGCGATTGAATGACTTCACCTATAAGTTGCACAAACAATACAAGCAACTTAAGGATCCAAGAGGGGAGGATTACGCAAGAAGCCACCCACATGCAAGTGTTACTCTTCATCAATGGAAATCTCTAATTGACAAGTGGAATAGTCAAAAATTTAAGGTAAATGTTTTATGTTAATTGTCAAAAATTAAGTTTCTTCTTACTAATGTTATCTTTTCCTATTTTTATGGGTGTTTCAATTGTGTAGGAACAATCACTAACTAATCAGAATAATAGGATGCAAATGAAAACAAAACATCGATGTGGATCAAAATCGATCCCGGTCAGGGTAGCTCAGTGTCTTCTACTAATTTATTTTATTGGATTAGTATGCTTTGTTATTTAACTATTTGAAATAACATTCAAAAACAAATGAATCAGATAATTGCAAATGGAAAAGTAACAAGTCCATCCACTATAATTCGAACAAGCATGAATGGATTTCGTCAGAGAGCAAAGTTAATTATGTATGTACAAGGCAATGCATATTAATAGGTCATCGGGACTCCTCAAAAACTTCAGAAGGGACCATTGTAATTCTGAAAATTTACATAACTAGCACAAGGACTCCTGGTTTGAAAACTAAGTCAAAAAATGCACTTTCCCAAAACTTAGGCTTGAAAATAGGCCATCAAGGGCCAAAATCGTGTAATAGCCACAAGAAGGCCCAAGGAACATCCTGAACACCTCAAGAGGGACCAATGTAAGTTGTTGAAACTTATAAAACTAGTACGGGACTCCCGGTTTGAAAACTAAGTCAAAAAAATGCACTTTTCCAACACTTAAGTTTGAAAATAGGCCATCGGGGAGCCAAAATCGTGAAACAACAACGAGAAGGCCTGGGGAATACCTCAAACACCTTAGAAGGGACCATTTTAACTTGTGAAAACTTACAAAATTAGCACGGGACTCCTGGTTTGAAAACTACGTCAAAAAATGCACTTTTCCAACACTTCGGCTTGAAAATTAACCATCGGGAGTCAAAATTGTGTAACAGCCACGAGAACACCTACGGAACACCCTGGACACCTCAGGAGGGACCAATGTAAGTTGTGGAAACTTGAGAAACTAGCACAAGACTCATGGTTTGAAAACTAAGTCAAAAAATATATTTTTCCAACACTTAAGCTTGAAAATAAGCCATCAAGGACCAAAATCGTGAAACAACCACAAGAAACTTGAGGAACACCTCAAACACCTCAGAATGGACCATTGTAACTTGTGAAAACTTACATAACTAGCACGGGACTCCCGGTTTAAAACTAAAAAAAATGCACTTTCCTAACACTTAGGCTTGAAAATAGGCCATCGGGGGCCAAAATCATGTAACAGCCACGAGAAGGCCCGGTGAACACCTTGAACATCTCGGGAGGGACCAATATAAGTCGTAAAAACTTACGAAACTAGTATAGGACTGCCGATTTGAAAACTTAGTCGAAAAATACATTTTTTCAACACTTAATCTTGAAAATAGGCCATCGAGAGGCCAAAATTGTGAAACAACAACGAGAAGGCCTAGGAAACACCTCAAACACCTCAGAAGGGACCATTGTAACTTGTGAAAACTAACAGAACTAGCACGGGACTCCCGGTTTGAAAACTAAGTCAAAAAATGCACTTTCCCAATACTTAGGCTCGAAAATAGGCCATCGGGGGCCAAAATCATGTAACAGCCACGAGAAGGCCTAGGGAACACCTTGAACACCTCAGGACAGACCAATATAAGTTGTGGAAACTTACAGAACTAGCACGGGACTCCTGATTTGAAAACTAAGTCAAAAAATGAATTTTTCCAACACTTAAGCTTGAAAATAGGCCATCAATGGCTAAAATCGTGAAACAACCACGAGAAGGCCTAGGGAACACCTCAAACACCTTGGAAGGGACCATTTTTACTTGTGAAAACTTACAAAACTAGCACGGGATTCTCGGTTTGTAAACTAAGTCAAAAAAAATGCACTTTTCCAACACTTAGTCTTGAAAATAGGCTATCGGGGGCCAAAATCGTGTAACAGCCATGAGAAGGCCTAGGGAACACCCTGAACACCTCGGAAGGGACCAACGTAAGTTGTGGAAACTTACGGAACTAGCACAGGACTCCCGATTTGGAAAAATGCACTTTTCCAACACTTAGGCTTGAAAATAGGCCATCGAGAACTAAAATCGTGAAACAGCCACGAGAAGGCCCGTGGAACACCCCAAACATCTCGGGAGGGACAAATGTAAGTTGTGGAAATTTATGGAACTAGCAACAAACTCCCGGTTTGAAAACTAAGTCAAAAAATGCACTTTTCCAACACTTGGGCTTGAAAATTGTTAAATTGTATATTTGATTGATAAGATAATAATTGTCTTCCTTTTTCTTTTTCTTTTTCTTTTTTTATTTGTTTTGTTTTGTAGAGAGCAGAAGCTTGCTCATTTTGTGCTTTTGTTCATATTACCTTGCATGCATTTTAGTTGCGTTGTACATTTTATATTTTTGTGGGTATTAGGGGACATGTTTGGTAATCCGCACTTGATATTATATTTTTGTGGATATTAGGAGACATGTTTTTTGTGGATATTAGGAGACGTGTTTGGTAATCTGCAATTGATATTGTATTTTTGTGGATATTATGAGACATTTTGACTGTGATATTTATGAAAATGAACAGATGTTTGTATTGATTTGTAATAGATATTTTATTGAACAGGTTATTAAAATGCACAGGGAATTTTTAGTGAAAAGAAAAATTGAAAATTGAAAATATTACCCTCATTTTAAATTTTTTTAATTATTATTAGTGACCAAAAAAAACCCATCGCTATTAGTTTTCAAACAACATGACGAATAATTTTTTCACTAATGATATAGTTCCAAACAAATAATTTCGTCACATTTGCTAAATATTTTGTCGCTAAATTGAAATATTTGGCGACAAAATGTTTTTTATCATTAAAGAATTTTCTTTTGTGCTCATTTTAGTGATAAATTTTTTTGTCACCTTAATCTATATCATTGGTGAGGATAAATTTCGTTACTAAAACCTCTACCTTCATATTTGGTGACGAAATATTTCGTGGCCAAAACAATTAAAATAAAATATTATCTAATTCTAGTGACGAAATTGATGTTATAGAGAACGAAAAACGCAACATTTAAAGATGAAAATTTTCGTCCCCAAAAATGAAAAATAGGTGATGAAACGATTTTTCGTCACTAGCTACTTTTAGTGACAACGTATAGGCAACAACCGTGGTGACAAAATTATTTTTCTACAGATCACTTTGGTGACGAAGATTTGATGTTTGGAGACAAAATGAGTTTGTCACCAAAAACCTTTTTCGTTGTAGTGCGTGGTGGTGGTGGTGGTAGCGATGATAGTAATATTTATGGCAATAATGACAATGGTGATGAAGGTGATGGTAGCAGTGGTGGTGGTGGTGGCGGCGGTGGTAGCGGCGATGGCATAATTGTGGCGGCAATGGTGATAGTGGTAGTGATGGTGGTGATAGTGGTAGTAGTGGTGGTGACATGGTGATGGTAGTTGTAGTGGTGGTAGTGGTAGCAGTGGGGGTAGTGATGGCAATGGCGATAACATAGTGATAGTGGTGGCGATGGCATAATGGTAGTGGTGATGGTGGCAGTGAGTTTATAATAATATATATTGATATTTATATTTAAAATTTATAAATTCAGTCATAATTACGTAAGTTTTATATGACTTAAAATTTTCTTAAATTTTAACCTACATTTTAAGAGGCACCTAAATTTTAAGTAATATCAATTATGGTTATCAAATGAGTTAAATTGATTATCACTTAATTAATTCAATTTTAAGTGCTGAATCATATTATCAAACACCCCTTTAATAGTTATGATTATTTTATATTGTGAAATTGCGAGTTCAACACGTTTAAAGAAGAGTTTAATATTTTTATGTAAACATAATTCGAGTATTTGTTTTGAATAGAAATTATGACCCATTCCACAACACTTAGGCATGTTTGACAAGATTTGTGTTTATAGTTTTCTATTTATATTTATTAAAAAAAAATTAAAAATTGTAAATAAAAACTTATTTGATATCAATTTTTATTTTTATTTTAAAAAAATCATAAATAGTTTACAAAATTTATTAAGTTCTTGTAATCACAGAAAATATTAGTTTCACTTATTTAAAAACAAATATATATCTATATATATTCTTTTCTCATACCCTCTCTCCGACCATCACTCATTACCCTTGCAAACCCCCACATTTCATAACTCCTACATCTTACCACCATCGCTAGTGACATCCTCTGCCAATCAACTCCGACTACTGCCAACGGGATAAGTTTCACTCCATACTTTATCTGTCCATACATCCCCATACCCTTTTTGTGTGCCCCAACCCAAACACACAAATGATTTGAACTATCTACCTCATATGTCTTGTAGTGAGGTTTATCCATACAAAAAAATCAGTTTAATTTGACAACTATAATACAAGAACAAATTGCATTTTATTCTATAAAATGAATGGTTCAAGTTTAAAATTATATTTGTCGTTCATTTTATTAAAAAATGTGATTTGTTCCTATATTCATAATTGTCTAATGAAGATAATTTTTTACATAGATAATCTTTACTGCGAGTCCTATGAGATAAACGATTCAAGTTATCAGTGTGAGTCCAAGTTGGATCCCACAAGAGGGGTATAGAGAGATAAATTTATTAAGGGGAGCTCATCCCGCTGCCAATCACCTCCGATTATTACTAGCCACCTTCCATTGATAATAACTACCTTCCACCACCACCTCAAGCTAGAAACCACCTTACCATCATCTCAGGTGGCCAGTCACCACCTCTGCTAGTAGGTCATAACCTTTGGCCACCACATTCGATCACCAATAATCGTCTATGTCCACTATCTCTTACCTAATAGCACCTTTTGCAATCAACAATCGCATTTGGCTACCATCTCTAATCTTCGACAACTACATTTAACCACTATCTCCTACCAACCACCTCTCTCACTTATCTTTAAAATAAGTTTTCAAAACATGTGTGCCAGTCATTTTTTTTTCTTGCTTTTACCAAAAATAAATATAAATATGTTTAATATTTTTTATAAATAAAAAATAAAAAATGATAAATGTATAGCTTGACTTTTTGCGCTCTTTTCGGAAGATGAATAAGCCCTACAGTATCGGACTCCCGCAGTTCTAAATTTGATCTCACAAGTGCAATGTGAAATAGATAAATAACAAAGAGTCCAAATCTGGCAAATCTTTTGGAAAATCGATTTTGAATCAAAATGCCAAAAATAGACTGCTTTGCCAGATATGGAGTCGTCACCTAAATATTTTTGAGAAATTTAGGAAACCCATGACTCGTGCCAAAGGCTCCATCATCACCAAGATTGTCTCAGCTTGGGAACTTAGGTACGAGAGGGGAAGGTCATGAATTGAGCACCCCACTTGCCCGATCAAAGATCGGCCTCTACTAATCATGATGTGAATTTTATTTACATTATATACTCTTGTTCCAATTATTAGGCTAACTTTACTATGTGATGCGCACACAAGGTATAGACCAATATGCAAGAATTGGAACATTTGATTTCATATTTGTTTTTGAAAAGAGTTTGTAAATGTGCCACTCAAAAAAGTGGGCTTAAATGTACATGAATCAAACCATCCCAATTCAAGCAACTAGTCTTCATCCACAGGCATTCAAACAGCTTAGCATTTTAAGCACTTAGCCTCATAGTGAACATGCTAGACATGGCAACAATCACATTCATGCAATATGCTAAAGCGAAAATGCTCACCTAGTACTCTAAGGCAAGCCAAAAGAAAAGAGTTAGAAAAATGCATGCTCTAACTAATGCAACATGACTAATGCAACACATACAAGATGTAATTAATAGGCTCGGCTACTAATATGGCTTATGAATCAATTTGATAGCATGAGGTCTAAGCACGTGTTCAAAGAAGTGTAATAAATAACAATGCAAGTTAGCATGATGAACTGAGCCTCAATGCATACAATACAAGTGGATGCAAGGCATAAGAGATGCTAAACAAAACATGATGTCCTAAACTAACCATCATAAGCAGGTAAATAAAAGGAAGAAAGACGTGGGGTTGGAAGACACACACGTTATTACAATACTTGTGCCCTCACGCTGGAGGATCTGAATAAACTAACTAGCTAAGCTAATTACTACGAATTACAAACCGAATGAAATAATCAACTAAACTAAGCTAGCTAACTAATTATTACAACAAATTAGAACTAAATAATGAATTACAAATTAACTAATTAAACATGAATACAAAGTTTAGAGAAGTATTAAGCTAACTACTCTAACTACTCTGCCTCGGTAAACGAGGAATGCTCATGCATGCGCAGATTTCCACCCAAAAAAGGCTACTACTCTGCTGCCAGATGCCTCTGTTGCACAGTAGAACACTTGCACTGTTTTTTACCTCAAAACCAACCCTATTCTGTTTCAAAAATCCACTACCTGGTTTTTTCAAAGGTTGCTAGCAAGCTAGAAGTGGTGGCCTGCCGTCCACAAAAGGTGGCCTGCCGACCACTGATGCCTTGTTTTTCCTGCTATAACAGAGAGCAAACAGAGCAAGCACGGGGTATTCTCAAGGGTTGTTTGCACAATTTACCCTTCTTTATCATTAAACAGCTCAAAAGAGTAGTAAACGTGATTCACAAACCATCAATCGATGCAATTTCATTCATGATAGCCTATGAACCAAAGGGTGCAAGTTCAATAAATGCAACAAATAAAGACTTTCAAACCCCTTCCCTATCATGGATGATTAAGGGAAATGGTTGAGAATGACTCTTGAACCATTTTCATCACTAATGAGTATGAAACGACTCAAGACTCAAGGGTTCAATTAACGTCCGATTGAATCTAAATCAAGTTATTATCTTGCATCATTTTAATCCAAGTTTTATTATTCCATTTTAATTACCTTTTCATTCTTTAATTCATTAAGTTCAAAGGTGAAGATTAAGTCCTCTAATGGAAAGAAGCATCATACCAAGAGTTGTTTTAGGCATGAGAGAAGTGTCATGCCGTTGGTAATGAACCCCCAAAGGGATTAAACCATTAAGCATAAGACCTCAATCTCATGCTTTAAACAAGCAACTAGTTTGAACCAACTTTCAAAGCAAAGCAAAAGCCAAGAAATGATGGAGGTTGCAGAAGTGATTAGGGGTGAAAACAAGTATCGAAAGCCATAAACAAATGCTATCAACTCAAATAGGTCGGTGGCTAAAGCCTAAAACACCAAACCTATGAGGACAACTAAACTACAAGCATGCAAAACAAAGCATAAATGCAATGAACAACCAAAAAAAAAGTACTAAAAAAGTCTTAAATAAGTCCTAAAACATGCTGGAATTAAGACAAAAAAGCTAGAATAATAAGCTAAAGCATAAAGATATGTAAGCTAGTGAACAAGACACAAGGAGGGGAGGCTAACCCCTCCAGTTTTGGACTTCAAAACATGTTTTTAGCCATTGAAATAACTCTGAAATTCAGTACTTAAAAGCTCAAAAAAAGATATTGTAAAGATGGGAAACACAAGGGTAAAGGATAGAGAAGCAAGGTGGAAAGAAAGGTGAACCACCCCTCCACCCTTTAAGGCCTTTCACCACAAGTTTCAGCCCAAAAATATAGAGTTTATACAACCCAAAACAGTAGAAAAACAGTAGGAAAAGAAGCAACCAAAGCAATGAAACAAGCTAAGCCTTATACCTCTTGAAAAGAAGCACACTTTTAAGCAACAATTCAACACATACACACTCTCAAGAGCTCAAAGTAGGCTCAAAAGTACCTCAGCTCAAAGATGGTAAGATTTGGTTAAGAGTGTATAGGTAAAAGCTCAAGAAATTTCAAGAGAGAGAAAGAATTGTAGAGACAGAAAATTAATTTTTGCTCTAATTTTTCTAACCCTCAAAAATGGAAGGGGAGGTCCTCTATTTATAGAAAAACATCACACTCCTCAGAAACATCCATCCATACACGTATAGGTAGATGCAAACATCTGTGTAAACAACTGGCACAACTGACAGAAAATATCTGTAAAACACACTTGTGGCCGGTAGGCCACCAATTCTGACTGGGAGGCTAGGCATAAGGGTGGCTGGCAGCCAAAAGGGATGGCCAGCAGCCCACAAAAATGGGCTTGCAGGTTCTAGGTTTTCCAGGTTTGAAACGCAGGGGGTTTGGTGCAAAAACAAGGCACAAGGTTTGCAGGGTTTTGAGGCTCAAAGCTGTGGCATTCCACTGGGGACTTTCAAGCACTTGACAAGGATATACATTCATCATTGGGTATGTAAGTGATGGCGTCCAAGTTGTACGGGCGGTCAAAAATGAGGTGTCTACAGTTGCCCCTCTTTGGCAGAACTCGAAGTCATGAAATGGCGTGAGTGAATGTCAAAGCCCAAAGACGACCCATTTTGATGAGGCTGTAAGACTTGGGAAAAACAAACAAGACATAAAGTAAATGGTTGCGCTCGCAAGCTGCCTACATATCCCTTTGCAAGGAATCAAACCAGCGTAGTTCAGGAGCAAGAAGCAAAACACATGCAGGAAAAATAACTTATGATCATGCAATGAAACAATGCAATGCAACATAAATTAAAACAAAATGAATCAAGCCGTGTCTCACACGGAAAGATGCGAATAAATCAACACGTCTCATGCGATCGAGACAACAAAAGCGCAAACCAAACTACATCACACGTAGAAAGTATGTAAGAAAATATAAGCCAAGCAATGTCTCACATAGGAAGAACGAAAAAAAAAAAGAAGGTTCCAAATCCAAATTGCATCTCACACAGAAAGGGTGAAAAGATGGTATTCCAGACGCACCGAATGTTTTTTTTAATCGAGGAAAATAATCTCAACGCATCTCACATGAGAGGAGGAAAGGTGGTGTGAACACCGGGCACACCCGATGTTTTTAACCAATTTGAACAATCCTAATGTGTTGCACGCAAGAGGAGGAAAGGTTGGTATGAACAAACAAGCGCACTTGCTGTTTTTAACCAATTTAAACAATTCTAACGTGTCGCACGCGAGAGGAGGAAAGGTGGTGTGAACATTGGGTGCACCCGACGTTTTTAACCGATTTAAACAATCCTAACGCGTCGCACACGAAAAGAGAAAGGGTGGTGTGAACAAACAGGCACACCTACTGTTTTTAACTGATTTAAACAATCCTAATGTGTCGCACGTGAGAGGAGGACGGGTGGTGTGAACAAACAGGCGCACCTACTGTTTTTAACTGATTTAAACAATCCTAACACGTCGCACGCAAGAGGAGGAGGAGTGGTAGTAGCAAATAGGTGCACTTGTTGTTTTTAACTGATTTAAACAATCCTAACGCATCGCACACGAGAGGAGGAGGGGTGATGTGAACAAACAGGCGCACCTGCCGTTTTTAACCGATTAAACAATCTTAACGTGTCGCACGCAAGAGAATGAGGGGTGGTGTGAACAAACAGGTGCACCTGCTGTTTTGAACTGATTTAAACAATCTTAACGCATCGCATGCGAGAGGAGGAGGGGTCTTGTGAACAAACAGGCGCACCTGCTGTTTTTAACCTATTTAAACAAGTCAACAAAGGAACAATCAAACAATCAGAACTTAAACAAGATTATCTCTCCCCCAGGAAGGCCTTGGCCTCAAAAAATGAAACCCACGGAAATAACAAAACAAGGTATGAAGCGAACAAGTGCAATAGATGCACAAAGTGAACAAGATAACAACTCAACATAATGTAATGCATGTTCCATGCAAGACAAACAACTGATGTACAATGTTAATTGAAAGCATATTTTATGCAAGCATACTCAATGCATGAATCATGAACGATGCAAGGCATGCGTGCAACACAAGTGTATGTGAAAACGTATATTTGATGTAACAGAAGAGAACAAATACGTAATTTGACAGAACGAGCAAAAGTAATGTTCAGTGACAACCTTCGACTTACCTCTCGGAGACGTTGCAACATACTAAAAAAGGATACACCGCATTCATCTTAGTAAGTGGGGCACATTCATGCACCGGAATGCAGCTATCTGAATCCAAAACAAGAACCTTCCATACACTACGCGGGAAAACAGAAACACAAAACAGTGCTAGGCCACAAATGAAGACCACCGGCCACCTGCCGGCCTCTTCGGAAGGCTGCCGGCCACCAATGAAGCTTGTCGGCCACAAATTGTGGCCTACCGGCCACCTGTGATTCCTCGGGGCAATTTTGAGTTTCCATACTTCATTTCCTCACAAACCCTTCTTCAAAAATCCTCCCTCTCTCTCTCTCTAGGTGCTTCCTCTCTCTAGATTTACGCTTTATACGCGTTTTCCAACGCCTCATGCAAACTTTTTTTCATAAAGCCTTCTTGATTCTCTATGTTTTGAACCGAACAGAATTTGATTTCATCACTTTTTCTTGCATTTTCACCACTTTAGGCTTGTTCCCCTCGAGTTTCTCTCTGGTTTTGTGAACTTTCTAGGGTTTTGACTTTTTTCCCTATTTTCTCTCTTCTAGAGTTGACTTTTTCCAAGTTTTCCCTCTTTTCTCTATTTTTCTTCATTTTTCACCCACTTTTCACCTACTTTCCCAAATGGCAGACGATATTTCACATGACGGGGTTCCTTCCGAGGTTCTACCTCCACCATCACCTACTGCTGAGGTTAAGGAGCTAGCGGCGAAGGGTATTGCAGCTGACTTGGAGACAGAGTTCGCTCCGGAACTCGAGCCCGAGCCATTACCACTGGGGATTCGGCCCTTCGATCTAGAGGCCTATCATCTCCACACACATATATTACTGCCCGGAAGCATCAAGCACTTCAGCGACTTTGCACGTGGCATGCCAGAGGACCTTCTGCTGAGGGAGCCAGACTCCCATCTTTCTCGTGGCGCCACAGAGGTAAAAACTTTATTTTCATGTATTTTTGCCTTCCCTTGAATTGCATTTCTGGCATTTCCTTTATTCTAACTGCTCATTTATCACTATCATTCGCCTAATTCACTCTTCTTTGTCACAGAGAGACTCCCATGCCCATAGGGGGTATGGAGTGGCGACGGCCAGGGACTGGTACTACGAGCTCCCCGTAAGGGTCTGCGATATTGTCGATGAGGCTGGCTTCAGCCTTTTCTGCACCAGACTTTCACGCCTCATAGCGAGCCGGCCCCTCCTCGGAGCGTTGGTAGAGAGGTGGTGGGACACTACCGATTCTTTCCACTTCTCTTCCACTAGAGAGATGACGATGACTCCCTACGACTTCTCTATGCTAACAGGCTTAGGAGTAGGGGCTGATCCTCTTCGACATAGATATGGGCGAGTGGGAGGCAGCTTGGATCTTCCTACTTGGAGCGCGCCCACCTGTATCTAGACCAGCGATGGTGCAGTATAACTGGTTTTCTGAGCATTTCTGCGGGAGTGAGCCCGTGACCCTGGAGGAGGTACAGCAGTATGCCCGAGGCTTCTTGATGTTCCTACTCGGTACCACCATGTTTGTAAACAGGTAGAACACCGTAGGATTATATTTACTGAGCGCCTTAGTGACCTTGCCCCGGGTCCGATTCTATGATTGGGGCGGAACTGGCCTCGCTACACTTTACAGCTACATGAGCTCCACTTCCCGCATGAGGGGAGGGCGGGTCGGAGGCTACTGGTGAGCCTAAGAGGTATACACTTTACTTTCTACTTTGCACTTATGCTTTCTACTTCACATTTTCTACTTTATATCTGTTCAACACCTATCATTTCTACTTTGCACTTTATATATATGTTCATGCTCTGTGCTTTCTGCCTTGCACTTTCCATATTTGTTGACACTGTACACTCTCTGTATCTGTTGCACTTTCTATATCTGTTGACACTGTTGATAACACTATTGCACTTTCTATATCTGTTGACAGTGTTGATAACACTGTTGTCCTTTCCTTACAGTTATGGGTTTACGCATATTTTTTGGCCCTTACTCCAGAGCCTATGAAGGAGATCCTTCTCCATAGTACTGTATTCGCGACGGTACGACGACCAGTGTCGGCGCCGGAGCCGTGACGATACGACCTTCTCCTTCTCCCACCGCTACTTCGATACAGTGATCGCCGATGAGGTAACGTAAAACTCACAGTCATTTTTTCTTTAATACTGCTCTGATTCATACTTTGGCAATTGACGGCAACAAACAATCTATACATTCTCTGTTTGCAGATCACATGGTAGCCTTGGGTGACGATGCCGGTCGGGGTGAAGGACCAATGTGCTGGGGCTTGGGGCATATCTCACTTTCGAATTCTACTAGAGGGCCCAGTCTGTCGGGCTTGGTTTTTGAGCGAATGATTTGTACTCCAGACAGTAGGCTCGCCTGATCTAGTCATTCTTATGTCACCCCCAGCGTCTATACGGACTACAGATAGCCTTTTAGTTGAAGCTATTATGCAGTTCATAAAGGGCCTGGATGCGGACTTCTTCAGAGCAAATGGTGATTATGTGATGTTCATCCAAACTCATCTCAAGCCTCCTCTGACGGGTGTTCGCACAGGCAAGGCAGCAGGTCCTCCCGTGACGGGTGAGGCTCGGGAGGCCAAGGCTAATATGAGAGGGACTGCCCCCATTGAGCAGATTACCGATTGGCCTGAGATTCCCACTGTACTTACATGTTGGTAGCCAACCGGGACAGTATATCAGATTCCAATCAAGCTGGCAAAGGCAGAGCATGGGTATGTCAGAGCCAGAGGTGCACCTCAGGTATGGACCACACTTTACAATTTGCACCCCACGCTTCCCATTTCAGATATTGATCATTCAAATGCATTTGCAGGCACCTGCTGGGTATACAGAGGGCCTCCTCGAGCTAGTCGCTTCCCTGATTGGCATGGTTCAATGGAGAGAGACGATGCTCAGTCTCCACGGTATTTAGGTATTCTCTCTATTTCAGCATGCATTTCACTGATACATTTGCATTTCCACTATAGTATTAATATCACCTCACACACTGATACACTATATTAGCACACTATACTCATACTGTATCTGTTTTCTGCATGACGCTTATTCTGCTATACTATATCCTGTAACTATACACACTGTATCTGATATGACGACACCTGTGTTTTTCAAATCCCAACTATACTAAGAACACCTGTGGCAGCAGCAGCATCAGCATCAGTAGGACCTCCTCCAACAGCAGAGAGGCGAGAGAGACAGGTCCCAGCACGTAGCCAAGATGAACATCGCGATCGAAGCAGAAACAGGGGTGCCTGAGGTCGGAGCAGTCCTTCAGAGCCCATTCTGAGTGGCGATGATAATGACGAGGCCAACGCCTCAGAGGAGATAGTGAGTCGACATTCTGAGTCTGAGAGCGGGGACAATGATATCGGGTCAAGATTGGGGAGCAGAGATGGCACTAAGGCCGGCTTCGAGGCAGGGAACGGAGGCTCAGAGTTTGATTCTGACGACGGCACCGATGGAGACAGTGCCTCTAAGTCCCCTCCGAGGAAGAGGACGAAGAGGGCCTCTCGAGCTTAAGATGATTAGCGCTATTTTTCGGACTTTTTTGCTTAGTTTCTTTTAGTTTGGTAGTTTAGCACATGTATAGCTTCAGATAGGTTTTACTTTTGCTTTTGAAACTTGTACTTCTTTTGTAAAAACCATGATCGGAATAAAACCCTCGTAGTTTTTATGAAAAGAGTTTTGGTTCTACAATATGAGCATTACACCACGAGTAACATACTTGCATGAACAAAAACACAAAGTTGAATTTGAAATCGAACATTCTTGCATTGGAATAATGTCCTTAATCAGTTAATGAGCCGACTAACAACAAAAATACAACATAAAACTCGATCAATAAAGTAAAAACAACTCAAACATGGACCAAAAACAGCTATACAAACTTGCAAAAATCAAAAGACTCAAAACAAGACCGAACAATACAAAGATCAAGACAAAAAACCAGGCTGCTAACATTACCCAGCACACAAGTGGACAGTAGGCTAGAAGAGGGAGTTGCCAGCCACAAAAGAGAGGTTGCCGACCAAGAGAAGTGGCCTGCCGGCCACAAATGTGGAGAACCACCAAAAAGTTGACAGCTGGCCTCCACTACAACCTTATCTTCTACAAAAGGTCCTCCTTCGTGATTTCTTCTCCAGAACTTCATTTCAACTGCTGTTTCTTCCACAAATGGAGCCATTTCTTGCCGAAAAACTCACGGATTGGATAGCCACTTTAAACAGCACGGAAAAGGTAAATTTTTGGGGTTTCGACATAGACGTTCTTTTTTCATTGAGCCGTACTCCACTTTGTTTTCCGTTCCTCCATGCTGCAGTCCAATGCTGAGACCCGATTACGCATGTCTTTCGCTTCAGAGCACGAGAAATATGCCCAACTCTTGAAGAATTTCAAGCACTAATGAAATCCCAGCACGATGAGAAAATCATACTTCAGCCCCATTTTGGCCATGCCTTAGCCTTGGGACGGATGTATGGGCTTACTTTGTACGAAGCTTGATCCTTGGCCCACGACGGAGAGCTAGATATACCCAACTTGATTCATCGATTTTCTGACATCGGTGATCGAGGCGACCTCTTCTAGTGAGGTTTTCAGCAACATACCCTCTACTTGTGTATGCTTGCACACCACCTTTTTGCCCCTAGTTTCGGCGGAGCCAATATCAAGTTGATTGAGGTAGCCCAAAGCCTGAAAGAAGGTAAGAGTTGCATCGGTTTGGCCTTGGCCGAGACTCTAATGGGTTTGGACGCTTTTCACCGGCGAGAGACCACTAAGTTTGCAGGGAGTCCATTACTGCTCTAGGTATTGTTTCCCACCCTATCTTATATATATTTCTCACATCACTCGACATTCACACTCTATTTTCTCTCAAAGCCCTTTCCTTACTTTTCTCTCAACATACATCTCTCTATTCTTTAATCTCTCTTGTTTTTTATCCCTTCCCAGGTTTGGCTGATGGACAAGCTGAAAGTAGTGAACCCTTGCCCAGTTTACTCTGCTCGAGCTTATTTCTTCCGACACCGGCAAATGGATTTTCTGAACGAGGGACAGTGGTGCAACTAGATGTGCAACAGGTCTGCAACTGATATAGCTTGGCGCTGCCCCTGGCTTGACTTAGCCGAAATGAGCTACAGCATGACCCGACAGCCGGGTGTTCAGTTGATTGGCCTCACACACTGTGTGTTTTATTTCCCCTTCCGGTTCAGACGCCAATTTGGGCATGATCAGACACGTCTAGATGAGGGGGTAGAATACCTGGCTTCATTCCCGATTTGTGCTTCACACTTGGCTTGGTACCTCGCCACTTGGAGAAAGAGAGAGCTTCTAGCCCCTACCCCTAGTTTCAATTATGCCCTTTTTGGCAAATGCTTGGCTTGGCTTGGCTCGAGGGCGAGACACAAGCTGGACCAACTTTAGCTGCAAGGACTTCTGCTAGTACGAGCGGATGGCGCAGGAACACCTGACTCATGTGCCCCTAGTTTTATTGCTTTGATCTTTCTTTTCAAGTTTTATGATGTAAAAGCAACTTCAATTTGTAGCAAAGAGTTAGAGAATGTACTTGATGTTGAAATCAATGGAATTAAAGTTGTGAAAACTAAAAAAATTTCCTTTTGGTCCCAAAATGGTATAAGTTGTAAAAACTAAAATTTTGAGGAAAATCAACTTTTATTAAAACGTTTCAAAACTATTTTCGAAAACGATTACCACCTGACATGTGCAAAATTGATCCTCAAGATGTATAACCCTAAATTGGAAGATGAAAACTACCCCTGCTTGCATACCACCACTGCTATATGTTGTACAACGAGTCTTCTTCCCAAAACGAAGATCACAACCAAGCTACAAAGATCACAACAAAGCTTATAAATAACGAACAAAGATGACCTGATCAAACAAATGGACAGGACAGTTGAGTTGGAGATGATTACGGTAGAACTTCAAGATGAAGTTGCCTACGTATCCCAAAGATGGGAATTAGGCCTTACGTAGTTCGGTTCAGGTTCACTCGGGTATTAACACTCTCCTTTTGCGCTCTAACTTTTGCCAAATCCGCCCCTTCAGGGTTTTCAACCTTGCGAGCTATATTTATTTGATTTCTCATTTTTCATGTTCTAACTTTTGCCTAGGTCGCCCTTTTAGGTTTTCGGCCTAGCGAGCCTCTCAAGGATAGCGTTACAACACTTGTGGTGATTTTGATCAATAGTCATCCTTACCCTAACACTAGAACTAGCTTCGCCTTGATTTGAGCTTAGTTCTCCATTCTTTTATGCATGCATTCTTCCTTTCTTTTACTCCATTTTCAGAGTTGGTTCTTCTCGCAATGTGGTACCTTCTTGCATTGGCTTCCCCGAATTCAGACAGAAGTTCCCTTCCTCGCAATTGATTGGATTTCATTCCAATGGATGCCCCTAGCTTGATGGTTCACTTATTTTCCTTTTTTCCTTTTCTTTTTCCTTTTTTTGTTTCTTTTTTTTTTTTCCTTCTTTTTTCTTTCCTTTTCTTCTTTCTTTTCTTCTTTTTTGGTTTCTTTCGTCCATTTCTTTTGGAAGCAATAAAACTCCAAGGGGAGAAATTCTACAATTGTGAGATGTGAAAGCTATTTTGTACTTGCAGGTCTGAAAGCCACCTTGTGCTTGCCAAAATGATCTCCGAACAGCGAAGAGAATCCCTAGGGACGATGTAGAATACCACGCACAATTCTGAACTCATCTTCGCAAGTTTTTCAAAAGAAACAACTTTAAAATTTCTGAAATCATGAAGGACTTTGTGCCGATAAGCCAGAATTCACTCAAACCATTCGAGGGATCCTTCTCCACACTCGAGCCTATTAACAGAATCTCATTCAAAAACAAATTTAAAGCATTTTTCTATTTGCAAAAGGTCACACATGCATCACTATAGGCACAATAAAATAATCAGAAACTTGACTCCCACTTTCTTATAAAGATGAAGACCTGAGGGTACACAAGATCGACTCAAAGGAAAAGACTCAATTGACGCAACAATGCAAGAAAAGACAAAGAAAATAACACTCACAACACAACTATTTGCAGGACACAACTCAAAACAAAATAAGCATTTCTGAGACAAAATGGGGTTTCCCTTTGCCAAGTCCATCTGTAGAATTTCAAAACAATTTCAAGTAGCTCACGGGAAAAGTCCAGACCTGTCTTCAATTCAGCAATACACATCCACACACAGAATGGTTGATTTCCGACTTTCAAATCGGGTCTCACAGATTGAATCTCATAATTACATTGTCCACACACATCTTCTTGACCGAAACAATTGCTTTTTCACACCATACCTCTAGTTCAGAAGGTCCTTCCCAAGTGCTTTCGACAATTACCCAAGCTGAGACTGAGATTCATCATTCCAACCACCAGTGCTAGCATCACTGCTTCATCAAGCTTGAACTCACCAAGATCGAGTAAACTTTTTATCTCTTCAAAAATTTTGTTTCTTTTGCTCAGATCGGAATCAGAAGATTCAGAAATGAACACAACGGGTTTGGGCTCATTGGGTATGATGCGTTGGCTAGGGTAATGGTTGGTTGTTGGCAAGCTGTGGGTGGATTTTATGTTATGGAATGGGAATCTATTGCGATCATGGAGAGGGTTATTGGCAGCTTTGGGATTTTTAGGTGGGGTGATGACTTTATTGTCAATCAAGTCTTGAATTTCATGGCGAAGGCGAAAGCAATGGTCAGTATAGTAACTGTATTGCTGATGGAATGCGCAATATTGGGCAGAGTCATGTTTAGATAGGAGAGGATTAGGGAGAGGCCGAGGATTGAGTTGTTTGAGATACTCTTTCTCCATCAGTACCTTCAATGCACAGGTTAGGCTTATATGGAGTTGGGCAAAGGTTCGTTTTAGGAAAATGAAGCATTAGGTTTGGAAATATTGGCAAATGGAGCGGCGGGTGTTGATCAGGTATTCATAAGCTTGGGACTGGAATTAGAATTGGTGTTTCTGGCAAAATATCCCTTTCCATTATTTGCTCCCTGATTCAAAGCTCTCAACTTGAGCAATAAAAGTGTCATCCACAGTCTTTGCAACAACTTCGAGCACTTGCTGTTTGTTCATCCGTTTGACCTTTAAACTCTTAATAACCCACCGAAGTTGTGCATAGGGATCAATACTTGTCCCGGCTTTGTTCTTGCCACTTACTTCTGCTTGGCCAAGGGATTGGGTGGCTATCTCAAAGCGAGGCCCATTTGTTGTTGATCTGTCATCATCCAGACTTGAGATGGCTTCGGGTTGGCTCTTTTCAACTGCAGCTCGCCCCAAGATTGGGGAGCTTTGTGACGGGATCGAAACCCCAAATATTAAATCTGCCACCGTTCCTTGAAGGTCTCAATCATTCCGAACATCTCAGCAGTAGTGGATTCAGCCATTTGACGTTTTTGGCATACCCAAACCGGATTTGGTGTATCCATCATGCACAAGTCAGTACTTTCTAGAATGAACACCTCAAGCTTGGGTAAATGGACCGCGGTGATGTATATATTGGGGTTGAAGGTAAGAAGTAGTGTATGGATAAGGTTAAGGTGGGGAGGAGATACTTGGTCATGGATGGGAAATGGGTTGGTGGTAATATTGGGGTCTTGGGGTGGAGCTATCGTCTGGTTGTTGATGAGATTCTGAACCTCATGACGAAGGCAGTAGCAACGATCGGTGCCATGACCGCACTACTGATGGTACATGCAGTATTTGGTGAGGTTATGTCTAGCAGTGAGTGGGTCAGGAAGTGGTTGGGGATCAAGGGGTTTGAGATACGCTCTTTCCATCATGATTTTCAGTGCGCTAGTTAGGCTCATATGGAGAGGGGTGAAAGTTCTGCCTTGAGCTCGGGTCAGGCTAGCTGTTTGTGGGTTGGTATTAGCATTGGCAGTTTTGGGATTGGTGGCGACGGTATTGATTTCAATGGGTTCAAGAATAGTGCTACTACTAGCATTGGTACTCTCGAAAAACACCATCCTTGTTGGTTCACCTGTTCTTGGAATAATCCCTTTGTTGAATGCACTCTCAATCTAAACCCCTAATTCATGCAAAGTTTTGAAAGTGAATAGTGGAGCGACTATTAACTTTTGTAACATATCAGGCTCAAGGTTCTGCACTACTATCCGCACTTGGTCCTTCTTAGAAGATCGATCTGTCATTTGTGCGACCTTTGCTCTCCACCTTGCAACAAATTCCATAAAAGGTTCTTCAGGATTCTGGTGGGTTGCTTCAAGCTCTTGGGTGGTCATTTCAATTTGGGTATTGTAAGAATACTGATTGACAAATGTCTCAGCCAAATCTTCCCAGTTCTGCTTCACTTTATCCTCCAACTTGGCGTACCAAATGGCTGTTATACCCGACAAGGTTCTTCCATACAAAGAGAGTTTCTGAGGCTTAGTCAGACTCATCGGTTTCAGGACATCCAAGAAAAGCCGGATATGTACCATAGGATCTCTAGACCCGTCAAAACGGTCAATGTGTGGCATTTTGAATCTGTCTGGGAGCCGTACGGCAGCCTCGGTGTACCCATCCTTAATGTCGAGAATGAAGCTAATTCCCTGTGCCTTTTTGAATTACTACTCAAGGTTAGCAATTTTTAAAAAGGTCAAGTCAAGCTCATTAATATCAAGGGGATAAAACCCCTCATTAGGCTGCACCAAGAGTCTGAAAACTCGAGCCTGAGCCAAGCCTTCTCAAGGATCTAGACTCTGCAAATCTTTAATTGGCGAAGGTGGGTTAAAGTTTGGCTGGGGGCCCAAGGCTGGATGAGTAGTAGATGCCCCAGATGGGCATTACATTTTAGCATTGGTCTCATCCTGCATGGCAATTCCCTGGTTTTGAGCCATTATCATGGCCACAACTTCTTCTGGACTCTATGCCATCACGGGTCTGCTGAGTTGGCAACCGAGGAAATAGATGGATGTAAGCTGAGAGCTGACTAACAAATATTTCGACCCGGTTTGCAATTGATGTATCTGGATTGGATTAGTCTTAGACGGGCTCGACTGAATTCGGCTTTTTTAGAGTGGATCTGTTGGTATTGTGTAATAACCCGACCCTCGTATATATTTTCTGGTATGCTTTCAGTCCCTTTCTATGTGTATCGATATGCTTATTGCGAAATTTTTTGTGAAATTAAGTTTAAGAGGGTGAATTTTATGATTAGAGAATCATATCTGTTAAATAAGAGAAATATCTGTTATAATTATAATGTTTAGATCAGAAATTGGAAGCCTTAGAAGCTTAATCATCTGAAATTGACTTTATATTTGAGATCAGCATAATTTTTAAGTCATAATAAGCATTTTTGTAAAAATTTGATTTGGAATGATTAAACTGATTGATTTTCGTCCTTATTCATCTTTTATATATAATTGTCCCTTAAACATTTGACTTGGGAATCCATTTCATAAATATCTCCTGGGAGAGAATTGGAGAAGAAGAATAAAGGGGAGAGAACTTCACCAAGGAAGAGATTGGGAATTTGAGAGGGTTTGTTGAGATTTAAGCTCAAGGTAAGTTTAATTCACCTTGTCCAACCTTTTTCTTGGAGTTGAGTAAAAATCTCCTTTTATTCATATCATCTAGGGTTTGCAATTGAGATTTTGTGTGTATATGTTGGCTAATTGGCAAGATAAGTGGCAAAGATAATCTTATCATTTTGTTGTTTTGATTTAATTTGAACCATCTAGTGAGAACTACATCTTATTTCTTCAATTGCTAAGTTGAGCCCATCTATGTGAACAAATGGCTATATATGTATATATATAAGTGTGAGGAAGTTGGAAATATTATGGAATTGAGTTATGTTTATGAGTTTTAAGGATTAAAGATCTAATTCATATTTAGATTGATATATGTTTGTAATTCCTATTTACATGATTTTTGGACCATATTCTAGCAATTAGTGGACCTATTTTGAGCCTTGTAAATACTTACCGAAATTGGGTTTTTGCTTGAATTTCGGACTGCAAACTAGGCAGAATCGCCGCACGTGCGGGAGCACCACCTCACATGCGGAGGTCGTGGCCGCATGTGCGGAAAACAGGGAAAAATTGGGCTGAAGACACTGAAAAATATGCACGTGCGAGGCCTCACAGCCGCACATGCGGGAACCCCTGCCGCATGTGCGGGGCTCACAGCCGCACGTGCGACCCATGCTGGAAAATTTTGTCTGCTCTGTTTTATCTATTTAGCCCTCTGGTGTTATTAAAATCTGTATTTGATGCCTCTTCAATGTTTATAAATTCGTTGAAACGAAACGAATCAGAGAATGATTTAAAAAGGAAAAAGAATTAATTTGTGAATTGCGCATGTGTGTAGGTCACAATCCGAGAGGAACTGCCGCTCCACCACAACACAGTGAGTACTAGTACTACAGTTGTACATTTACCTATCGTTAATGCTTGTTATTATTAATGCTCTGTTCTTTGCGAGTTAATGACGTTAACATTTATAAATGATTGAAAAATCTGCGTACATTGGTACGACTCTGGAATTACTCTACTTTGTTGACATCTGGGCCTAAGGCCAATCTGTAAAATCTGTTAGGCCAAAGGCCGATTTGTAATGTCCATTTGGCCAGAGGCCGATCTGTAAAGTTATTGGGCCTGAGGCTGATCTGTGTGTTACTAAGCTTGAAGCCACTCTACAAAGGTTGGCCAAGGCCGTTCTGAACATGTTTACAAATAAGTTCATACATACGTTCTCTGCACTTACATACATTACACTTCGAGTTTGTTCGGTAAATTATTTTTGTACTATTATTCACTGAGCTTCGCTCACTCCGTGTTATGTCTGTTTCTGTAGGTACTCAGTCTAGAGGTCAGTCCTAGTCCAGCTTGGACCACTTGTCTTTTGCCCATTACACCACGACCAAACACTTAGACGAAGCTCATTCATTTTGTGGAATCCTTGCAGAGCTTTTAGCTTCGTGCTTTGAACCTTTTGTCTGATGTTGTAAAACATGATAAACTTCTCTTAACCTAGTTTTGTTACATCCTCAGACTCGGGGATGGGTCTGTATATTTATATATATATATACAACTACCTGTGTGTTTATTTTACGATAAATTACCTGATATTAAGTGTATGATCCTGGCATGTTAGTATTAGCTCAATGGATGTTGTTATGCGTTGTTAAATGCTTCCGTCCAAGCCACATACGTTATACATATCATATTTGATGCCCATTTCTGAGTAGGTCATGCCCAAACTTTTAGGGGTGAGTTTGGGGTGTGACAAGTGGTATCAGAGCACGAGTTGCTATCTCACACACGAATCCATTGAGCTTTAGGATGTCTAGAAAAGACTTAGGCATCATGCATAACAATCTGAAAGCACATGGAAAGATTGATGGCAATGTTAATTGTAGATGCACTATCTGCTAACTCCAATGATTATGATTCATGTCCGTTGTATATTTTTTGTGTATATTGTAATTGATTGTCATGTAGAATATGGTGAGAACCAGAACGGAAGACCCGGAAGATGCTACTTCTGCACGGTTGGACAGAATGGAAAGAATGATCATGGAAATGGCGGAGACTTTATGGCAACAACAACAACAACAACAACCACAACCGCCACCGCCACCGCCACCGGTACCTCCGCCTGTGGTACAAGATTTCCATGCTGAGGACCGGACTATTACACTCACGAGGGAATTTAAGAAGATGAAGCCGCCGTCATTCAAAGGAGGAATAGAACCAATGAAGGCTGAAGCGTGGGTGTTAGGGATAGAAAAGTTGTTCAAAGTTTTTCCTTGTACCGAAGCCCAAAAAGTGCAACTTGCTGCCTTCACCCTTGAAGATGAAGCACGGAGGTGGTGGATGCTTACGAGAACTGTGCACCAAGGGCTAACATGGGACAGATTCTTGGAACTGTTTTATGACAAGTACTTTCCCAAAGTATGCGAGATAAGAAGGTGACAAAATTTGAAACTCTCAGACAAGGGAACAAGACCGTTGCAGAGTATGAAGCCCAATTTGCAGAACTAGCTCGGTTTGCACCTCACATGGTGGACACGGATTATAAGAAAGCACAGAAATTTGAGGGGGGACTACGAACTACTATCCTTGACCGAGTTAACATGTTGAAGTTACCTACCTATGTTGATGTGTTGGAGAGGGCTGTTATAGCAGAGGGAAACATTACTGCCTAGAATCGGATTTCTGAATGGAAGGGAAAGAGGCAGAACATTCAATTATCAAAGGGGTCAACCACTTCACCAAACAAGAAACAAAATTCAGGGACTTCTAGTACTTCCACCTTTACTTCAGATTCGACTCCTGTTTGTTCAGAATGTGGAAAGAAGTACCGTGGGACTTGTTATCGGTTGTCTGGAGCCTGTTTTCGATGTGGCAAAACGGGTCATCTAGTAAAGGATTGTCCACAAAGGAATCAACAAAATGGCAATAGAACTGCTACAAGTTCAGCAGGGTCTACACCAACTCCCAACACCAAGTCAGCTGCCAAACCTGCTAACAATAAAGACACTGCGAGACAAGGTAGGGTGTTTGCATTGGTTCCGGGAGATGTGCAAAATGCGGCAACAGTGGTGTCAGGTACATTTATTGTTCACGGTCATTCTGCTCATGTATTGTTTGATTCTGGCTCTACCCATTCCTTTGTGTCAAAACTATTTGCGCAAAATTTAGATAAATCTAAGGAAAATTTGTCTTACATGTTATGTGTGTCTTCACCTTTGGAAGACTCTATGATCTGTGCTTCTGTATATTTTGCTTGTGAACTCCTACTTGGGGATATCCAGGTATATGCCAATCTGTTACCTCTTGATATGACTTATTTTGATATTATTCTGGGAATGGACTGGTTGAGCGAATATTGTGCGACTATTGACTATTTGACTAAGAAAATTAATCTCCACCCTCCGGGACAATCAAAATTTACCCTCTTGGGACATGGAGTGACTTTTCCACCTTATTTGATTTCTGCAGTAAAGGCCTGTAAATTAATTCAGAAGGGGTGTCAGGGATATTTATGCAGTGTTTTGAAGGGGCAAGTGATGAATGGGAGTACTGACATGATTCTAGTTGTCTGTGAATTTCCGGATGTTTTTCCGGAAGAATTACCAGGGGAGTTAGTAGACCGTGAAATCGAGTTTACAATTGAAGTGGTGCCGGGAACTCAACCCATTTCTAAGACTCCGTATAGAATGTCACCAGTTGAGATGAAGGAATTAAAGGTTCAGTTGCAAGATTTACTTGATAAGGGATTCATTCGCCCAAGTGTCTCTCCCTGGGGTGCACCAGTTCTGTTTGTAAAAAAGCAAGACGGAACACTCCGATTATGTATAGATTACAGGGAACTCAATAAGGTAACGATCAAGAACAAATACCCATTGCCACGGATCGATGATTTGTTTGACCAACTACAAGGGGCACAAGTCTTTTCGAAAATTGACTTACGGTCTGGATACCACCAATTGAAGGTCAAAGCTTTTCGAACCCGATACGGCCATTATGAATTTCTGGTTATGCCCTTTGGAGTTACTAACGCACCAGCAGCATTTATGGATTTAATGAACCGTGTCTTTAAGCCTTATTTGGATGAGTTTGTGGTGGTATTTATTGACGACATCCTCATTTACTCGAAGAATGCAGAAGCTCATGAGAATCATCTTCGTTCAATTCTTCAAACACTTCGAGAAAAGAAACTATATGCAAAGCTGAAGAAATGTGAATTCTGGCTACATGAGGTGGCATTTTTGGGGCATGTAATAACAAAGGAAGGAGTCTCTGTTGATCCACACAAAATTGAGGCGATCGTGAATTGGCCAACTCCTACCAATGTGACTGAGGTGCGTAATTTTATGGGATTAGCCGGGTATTACAGGAGGTTTGTTCAAGATTTTTCCAAAATCGCTGTACTGCTTACACAACTGACTCAAAAGGGAGTTGCGTTTGAATGGTCAGAATAGCGGGAATCTGCCTTCCAGGAATTGAAAACGAAGTTAACTACAGCTCCAGTCCTTGCCTTGCCATCTGATGCTGAAGGATTTGTGATCTATAGGATGCTTCTCATAAAGGACTTGGCTGTGTACTTATGCAAAATAGAAGAGTTATTGCTTATGTTTCCCGACAGCTTAAACCCCATGAAAAGAATTATCCCACACATGATCTTGAGCTAGCCGCGGTGGTCTTTGCTTTGAAGATATGGTGGCATTATCTATATGGGACTACCTGCGAAGTTTATACCGATCACAAAAGTCTGAAATACCATTTCACCCAAAAAGAGTTGAATATACGATAGCGACGGTGGTTGGAACTTATTAAAGACTATGATTTGCAGATCTATTACCATCCTGGTAAAGCCAATACGGTTGCAGATGCACTTAGTCAGAAAAATATGGGAAATTTGGCGAATTTGTTTACGGGGCAAAAGGAGTTAGTGATTGAATTGGATAAAATAAAGGCAAACCTTGTGATGTATGGACAGGAGGCCATGGTAGCAGCAGTGATGGCCCAACCGACATTACTTGAAGAGATCAAACTACGTCAAATGGAAGATGAACCTTTGAGGAAGATATGTGATGAGTTAGAGACAAAACCGAAACCGGGATTCAATTTGATGAATTTAGTACTCAAATTTCAAAACCGAATATGTGTTCCCAATGCATTGGAACTTAAACAGAAATTGATGGAAGAAGCACATGCCTCGAGATTTTCAATGCATCCGGGAAGTACTAAAATGTACCGGGATTTGAAACAAAATTTTTGGTGGCCAAGTATGAAAAAGGAGATCGCGGAGTTCATCTCTAAATGTTTGCAATGTCAGCAAGTAAAGGCAGAGCATCAGAGACCAGCAGGATTGTTGCAACCCCTTCCAATCCCGAAATGGAAGTGGGAACATCTGACCATGGATTTTGTTGTAGGGTTACCACGGACTCCTCGGGGTATGAATTCTGTATGGGTCATTGTGGACCAATTAACTAAGTCCGCTCACTTCCTACCTGTAAAGACTCAATACAACGCGGATAAACTTGCTGTAATCTATGTGAACGAAATAGTGAGACTCCACGGTGTCCCAGTTTCAATAGTATCAGATAGAGATCCAAAGTTTGTATCTAGATTCTGGCAGAGTCTGCAGGGGGCAATGGGTACAGAATTAAAGTTTAGCACAGCTTTCCATCCTCAGACAAACGAACAATCCAAGAGAACGATACAGACATTAGAGGATATGCTCCGAATGTATGTTTTGGATTTTCAGGAAAGTTGGGAAACTCATCTACCGTTGGTAGAGTTCGTCTATAATAACAGTTACCATTCGAGTATTAGGATGGCATCGTATGAGGCTTTGTATAGGAGACCATGTTGCTCCCCCGTGTGTTGGGCTAAGGTTGGAAATAGATCATTATCAGGGCCTGAAATTGTCCAACTAACAACTGAAAAGGTTAAAACTATCCGAGAAAGACTGAAAACTGCCCAAAGTAGGCAAAAGAGTTATGCGGATCACCGACGAAGAGAGTTAGAATTTGAAGTGGGTAATCATGTTTTTGTGAAAGTTACTCCAATGAAGGGGCATCCGAGGTTCGGCAAGAGGGGTAAGTTAACACCCCGATATGTTGGCCCATTCCAAGTTTTGGAAAAAGTAGGTCCGGTAGCTTACGGAGTTGCCCTTCCGCCAAGTATGAGTCAAATACATAATGTGTTTCACATATCCATGCTCCGGAGTTACTTCCAGATCTGACTCATGTTATAGATTATCAGTACGTTACACTTGACGATAAGTTAACCTATGAAGAAAGACCAATCCGGATTTTGGATCGACAAGTGAAACGGTTACGGAATCGAGAAATTCCAATGGTAAAAGTTGAGTGGCAAGAACATTACAGAACCGAAGCGACTTGGGAAAAAGAAGAGGGAATACAACACCAGTATCCGCATCTATTTCTAACCTAAGGTAAAACAAGTTTGAGGGACCAAACTTATTTAAGGGGGGGAGAGTGTAATAACCCGACCCTCGTATATGTTTTCTGGTATGCTTTCAGTCCCTTACTCTGTCTATCGATATGCTTATTGCGAAATTTTATGTGAAATTAAGTTTAAGTGGGTGAATTTTATGATTAGAGAATCATATCTGTTAAATACAAGAAATATCTGTTACAATTATAATGTTTAGATCAGAAATGGGAAGCCTTAGAAGCTTAATCATCTAAAATTGACTTTATATTTGAGATCAGCATAATTTTTAAGTCATAATAAGCATTTTTGTAAAAATTTGATTTGGAATGATTAAACAGATTGATTTTCGTCCTTATTCATCTTTTATATATAATTGTTCCTTAAACATTTGACTTGGGAATCCATTTCATAAATATCTCCTGGGAGAGAATTGGAGAAGAAGAATAAAGGGGAGAGAACTTCACCAAGGAAGAGATTGGGAATTTGAGAGGGTTTGTTGAGATTTAAGCTCAAAGTAAGTTTAATTCACCTTGTCCAACCTTTTTCTTGGAGTTGAGTAAAAATCTCCTTTTATTCATATCATCTAGGGTTTGCAATTGAGATTTTGTGTGTGTATATTGGCTAATTGGCAAGATAAGTGGCAAAGATAATCTTATCATTTCGTTGTTTTGATTTAATTTGAACCATCTAGTGAGAACTACATCTTATTTCTTCAATTGCTAAGTTGAGCCCATCTATGTGAACAAATGGCTATATGTGTATATATATAAGTGTGAGGAAGTTGGAAATATTATGGAATTGAGTTATGTTTATGAGTTTTAAGGATTAAAGATCTAATTCATATTTAGATTGATATATGTTTGTAATTCCTATTTACATGATTTTTGGACCATATTCTAGCAATTAGTGGACCTATTTTGAGCCTTGTAAATACTTACCAAAATTGGGTTTTTGCTTGAATTTCAGACTGCAAACTAGGCAGAATCGCCGCACGTGCGGGGGTCATGGCCGCACGTGCGGGAGCACCACTGCATGTGCGGAGGTCATGGCCGCATGTGCGGAAAACAGGGAAAAATTGGGCTGAAGACACTGAAAAATATGCACGTGCGGGGCCTCACAGCCGCAAGTGCGGGAACCCCTGCCGCACGTGCAAGGCTCACAGCCGCACGTGCGGCCCATGCTGGAAAATTTTGTCTGCTCTGTTTTATCTGTTTAGCACTCTGGTGTTATTAAAATCTGTATTTGATGCCTCTTCAATGTTTATAAATTCATTGAAGCGAAACGAATCAGAGAATGATTTAAAAAGGAAAAAGAATTAATTTGTGAATTAATTTGTGAATTGCGCATGTGTGTAGGTCACAATCCGGGAGGAACTGCCGCTCCACCACAGCACAGTGAGTACTAGTACTACAATTGTACATTTACCTATTGTTAATGCTTGTTATTATTAACGCTCTGTTCTTTGCGAGTTAATGACATTAACATTTATAAATGATTGAAAAATCTGCGTACATTGGTACGACTCTGGAATTACTCTGCTTTGTTGACATCTGGGCCTAAGGCCAATCTGTAAAATCTGTTAGACCAGAGGCCGATCTGTAATGTCCGTTAAGCCAGAGGCCGATCTGTAAAGTTATTGGGCCTGAGGCTGATCTGTGTGTTACTAAGCTTGAAGCCACTCTACAAAGGTTGGCCAAAGGTTGAAGCCACTCTACAAAGGTTGGCCAAGGCCGTTCTGAACATGTTTACAAATAAGTTCATACATACGTTCTCTGCACTTACATTCATTACACTTTGAGTTTGTTCGGTAAATTGTTTATGTACTATTATTCACTGAGCTTCGCTCACTCCGTGTTATGTCTGTTTCTGTAGGTACTTAGTCTGGAGGTCAGGCCTAGTCCAGCTTGGACCACTTGTCTTTTGCCCATTACACCACGACCAAACACTTAGACGAAGCTCATTCATTTTGTGGAGTCCTTGCAGAGCTTTTAGCTTCGTGCTTTGAACCTTTTGTCTGATGTTGTAAAACATGATAAACTTCCCTTAACCTAGTTTTGTTACATCCTCAGACTCGGGGATGGGTCTGTATATTTGTATATATATATACACCTACATGTGTGTTTATTTTACGATAAATTACCTGATATTAAGTGTATGATCCTGGCATGTTAGTATTAACTCAATGGATGTTGTTATGCTTTGTTAAATGCTTCCGTCCAGGCCCCATACGTTATACATATCATATTTTATGCCCATTTCTGAGTAGGTCATGCCCAAACTTTTAGGGGCGAGTTTGGGTTGTGACACATTGGCTGGATCTTTTCTGAGCTGGCCTTTTAGGGGTCAGATGGATTGGACCTTTTACTGAGTGAGGTTTTTTTCTGGGATTGGATGGATTGTGATAGGTTAAGGCAAATACTGCTCCTTCTCTGGCTCAGACAAACCTAGCATTAAAAACAAATGTTCCATCAGATCCGGATACCGGATATGCTGGTCAAAACAGTGTAAGATACAATTCTTGGCCCTGGCTCTGGTTTGGGTTCCGATATTTTTCCACTATATCAAATGCAAACCCCTAAATTTTGACCCAAATTCTGATTCTGATATGACCTTCAACTTTGAAAGGAATCGCCTCAATATTAAGACTCTCCGAGGATTGTATCATACATTCCCAAAGAGTTCACATTTTGCACAAAAACATTCAAAACACCCCTATGAGAGGTTTAGGGTTTCCCTGTCCTAGCTTTGGAGTGATCTACAGTTTTACTACTCAAACAAGCAGTATCACATCATCCTGCATATGGGAGAGTATATTGTCCTAAGTTAGAACAGTCACTGTGGCTTTACTATATGCAACTAAGCCAAATGGTCAAAGAGGTACGTCAGCAAGACTACCTAATATACCTCAGCATAACTTGGTGTCTATTAGTGTGGTGGCGGTGGCTTCTCCTTCTGTCATATCACAGGGCAAATTTTCCTATCTTAAAATAAAAAAAATATTATTAAAAAACATGAGTAAAATTTGAACCCAAAACTTTAGGTTTCATTAAGAATACTCTTAAAATTTAGGCAACATATATCTTATAATATTAATTTTTTTATTATTTATTTTTATATTTATTTATTTAAATTACACATTACGTGTCTCACCCATTAAATATATATATATACACATATATGCACATACATTGATTGAAAGGGCGAAAAAATGAGACATGTGCGAGTCATTGTCGAAGTTTTGGAAAATATTCAAAGAAAAACCAACAAAATTAATCTGGCTGGCATGCATATCCAATAACCACTCCTCATCCTACATTTGTCTCCCACATAAATATTCCACCCAGCAAATGTAAATATATATATATATATATATCTTATATTCTTGCAGAGTTTGGCTTTTTTTTTAAGTTGAAAATTTAAGTTGAGAGGGTGTTTGGACCTGGTAAGTCTTTGTGAGTTTAATTTCGATGATTCGAATAGTTTAAGTTTTAAATTTCGTTGAAAACAATAAACATATAACAAATTAAAATGATTGAATTTTAATAATTATATATTTTAATCATATTTTTCATAAAAGATATATAATTATTTTTAAAATTATATTTGTCGTCTATTTTTTTAAATAAATGTTATTTAAATATATAGTTTCCGAATTGTAATCATCTTAATTTTTTTTACATAGTTATTATTCTCAATAAATTTTAAAAAATAAACAATTTAAATTATCAAAATTAAACTCACAATGGACCCAATTAGGTACAAATGCTCTCGCAAGTTGGGTGGAAGCCCAACCGATCGATGTAATCCACAAAGAAATATTCCAATGCAATATAATATCTGGTTGAAGATAATATACAAATAGGAAATGCATACTGAATTTTAATACAATGGTAGGATTTGTTAATTACCTTCTATTTTAAAACAAAAATTTGTTAATGTGTGCCTTTAAATTATATATATTAAGAAATTTAAAATTATTATACATGTATATGAAAGTGAATACAATAAAGAATGTATAATATTTTCAAGTTTTCTTATCATGTGCTCCAAACACACAGGCTATTTTAGTAACTTTTTGAACTTTTATCCCAAAAAAAAAAAAAAAAAAGTGTAAAAAAATAGAAAGAGTGATGTGACAATTTATAGTGATTTTTTAACTTTTTACCAAAATATTTAGTTCCCAAACGAGGCCACGTGATTTATATTTATGAAAATATTACTCACGTCTTTTTTATAATTTTTTATATGAATAGAATTAGAATAATTCTTTTTTATAATATATATTTACTAGCAGTCTATCCATGCTACGCACAGTTTAAATAAATAATTAAAATTTAATTTTAAAATTAAATAATAACATAAAATTTGTTTGACATGTATAAGAAAAATAATTTAGAATCAATTAAATTTTAACCATTTTTATTGAAGGTTTTTATTTATTTATTATGGCATTAATTGTATGTTCTAAGTTTTTAATAAGAAATAAATATCATAGTTTAATTGAAAAAAAAAAATAGAAGAAGAAGAGTATATTCCAAAAAATATATTTATGATAAAATTAAAAAAATTATATTCTATAAGTTTTTCAATTTTAATTTATCTTATATCAAAGTTCGCCCAATTACATATTAAATCATATTGAATAAAAGTATAGCTTCCCTTATAACTTTTACATAAAAATAGACAATAGTTGGACTGAGTAATTAGAGTTGAGATAAACATGATATAGAATTAGTTAAATCGACCTTTATACTAATTTTGCTCTAATTTAATCATTAAAACATTTTCTTATGGGCGTTTGATTAATTGATTTAGTACTTAGAACTAAATTTATTAAGTGATAAATCAATTAAACTTATTTGATAACCATAATTTATATCACTTAAAAATTAAAGTACCTCTTAAATTGTACACTAAAACTTTTTTAAAAAAAAATTAAGTCATAAAACTTATTTAATTCTAATTAAATTTATAAATACTAAAATATAAAAATCAATATATACTATTATAAACTCACTACCACCATCATGCCACCACCACCACTTCCATAACCACCGCCATGTAACTGCCACACCACCACTACAACCACCATCACCATCACGCCACTGTCACTGCCGCTACCGCTGTCGCTGCCGCTACTACTATCATGACCTTTATTATCATTGTCATTGTTGTCATAAGCACCACTATCATTTTACTACTATTACTATCTCTATTGCCACAACGGCCACCACCACCATGCCACCATCACCACCACCACCACCACAATCACCATCACCATCAACACTACCGCTAGCAGCGCCACCACTATTATGCCACCACCACCGCTACCACTAACACCACCACCATCACACCATCACCACAACTATCACTACCATAACATGAAATATATAATTTTAAAAAATATATTTTAAATTTAATCTTATACATATAAAATAATTTATTTTTAGTTTAGCACTTAAATTTTTGTCAAGGAGTTTTTTAGCTTAAAAAAATTAGTATTCAATTTTCAATATTTAATTTTCAGTTTTTAGCTTTGCAAACACCATCTTTTTAGTCTATGTCTAACTCATGAACCACTTAATCCATTTATTTATTTCGTTATTAAATTGGTAAATACACATATGTTAGTATTTGGTTTTTCTAATAAAATGGGTTAATTACCCCAAGACACCATCAACTATTAACAAATATTACTTTATCTTCTCCCATCAATGAATTCATACATATTGATCTCTTTAACTATAGTAACACTTTCACCCCCTCCAGACCACCTCCAAAAGGTATATTTGTATAATTTTCATAATTTAGAGTCAATATGTACAGATTCATAGATGAGGGAGAAAATGCAATATTCATTAATAGTTGAAGGGATTTTGGTGCGATTAACCTTAGGAAAAAATAAAAATATATATATATACCTGTATATGCATATTTATTAAAAAAAATTAAACTTGGGCCAAAATTTATATATTTATATTTAAAATTATTTCCAATTAAAACCATCTAATACGGGGTCGTCTTAAAATATAGGCTTTATTTTAATCTTACCTTGCACTTAATCTAAAAAATTGATTGGTTAATTAGTAAAAATAATTGATAATAATCAATTTAAATTTTATGTTTTAACTTATATCCTAGTCTTTGAGGTTATGACAAGTATGAATTAATTTGAGAGTGTTAGTATTGGATTAAACACACAAGAAATTTAGAAGCCGAATTTGAATTAATTTTTATGCCAATGATCTAAATTTTAGAAAATTGTCTTCGCATGGAAAAAAAAACAAAAAAAACAAACAAACTATCCAATGCTAGGTCGACTGAAACTATATCCCTTGTTCTACCTTGGTTCCAACCTAAAAATTTGATTGTTCAATTGGTAAAAATAATTGGTAATAATCAATTAAAGACTCCTAATTTAAAGACCAAACATTTTGAAAGCTCCTAATTTTAAAAAATAATAATAATCAAAGAGACTAAAATATTAATATGATTTTATAATATAAATTCTCTATGATTTGAAAATATTTAGGAGTCAAGATATAGGGTTATTAAGGAATGAGACTAATATCACAGAAACTTCTAATTACACACTTAATTTTTTTCCACACCCACCAAATGTGTTATAAATTTAAAATTTAGGCATAAATATTAGTACATCAAGTGTACAAAAAAAATTAAATATGGGTGTTAACAATTCTGTATATTAAGAAGTTTATGTACACTACAAGAAAATTGGGTATATGAGACGGAACTATTTGCGACGGCGCGTTTGCCGTCTCAAAAAGTCACTTTTTGCGACGGCAGAAAATGCCGTCTCAAAAAAGCAGAGTATTTGCGACGGCAGAAAATTGCCGTCTCAAAAAAGCAGAGCATTTGCTACGGCACAATTTGCCGTCTCAAAAAATGAGAGTATTTGCGACGGTATTTGTCTGCCGTCGCAAATACTCTCATTTTTTGAGACGGCAACTAGTGCCGTCGCAAATGCTCTGCTTTTTGAGACGGCAATTTTCTGCCGTCGCAAATACTCGCTTTTTTGAGACGGCATTTTCTGCCGTCGCAAAAATGGCTTTCGTGTTTTTTTGTTTTTAGTGAATATTTTTAAAATTTTAAATATTTTTTTTAAATGTATCTTACTTAGATGTATCTAAAAAATAAAAAATTTATGAAAAAATATTTTTAAAAATTAATAAATACATAAAAATACAAAAAAATGTATTGAATTATTGTATTTTTGATATTTAGTGAATTTTTAAAAGATTTTTTTTACAATTTTTTTAATTTTTAGGTGTATTTATGTTAGGTGTGTCTAAAAATTTTAAAAAATACTTAAAATATTAAAAAAATTCAATAAAAACAATATAACACGGAAAACAAGAAAGTATAATTTTCTCATAAGAGTTTTTGGAAAACTCTAACCTAGCATAGTGATTGTGGTTTTGAGATAGCTTCATATATATACAGTCAGAAAATGGTTTGAATAAATTCAACGGTATTTTTCTGTCGCAAAAAAAAAAAAAAAAAACAATGTCGTCTTACTCTTTTGATATAACATTTCTCTTTTCATTCATTTTTTCATCTTCCTGTCTCTCTGTCTCTGTCTCTATCTCTCTCTCTTCTCTTTATCTCTTTCACTTATCACTCTTCTTTCTATGTCTGCCTGTTTCTCTCTCTTATTTTCTCTCTGTGTCTCTCGCCTATCTCTCTTCTCTGTTTTCTTTCTCTGTCTCTCTCGCTCATCTCTCTTATCTCTATCTCTCTCATTTCTTTTTGTTCTCTCTCTCTATCTCTCTCGCTCATTTCTCTTCTCTTTCTGTCTCTCTCTTTTTTTGTGTCTCTCTCTCGCTCATCTCTTTTCGTTCTATTTCTCTATCTTTTTGTCTATCTCTCGTTCATCTCTTGTTTCTCTCTCTTTTTCTATCTCTCCATCTCTTTCTCTCTCTATCCCTTTTTCTGTCTATCTGTCTCTCCCTGTCTCTCTCTCACTCATCATTCTTCTCTCTCTCTCTGTCTACTTGTCTATTTCTCTCTCACTATGTTCGCCTTGCTCACTCTCTTACTCTCATTTTCTCTATTTATCGAGCTCCTACCACATTTACCACTACTGCAAATGCCATTCAACTACCACCATTGTTCTCTTTCTCTCTTTCACTCATCACTCTTCTTTCTCTGTCTGTTTGTCTATCTGTCTGTTTGTCTGTCTGTCTGTGTGTCTTTCGTTCATCTTTCTTCTCTCTATCTCTCTCATTTGTCTTCTCTCTATGTCTCTCTCGCTCATCTCTCTTCTCTCTCTCTCTGTCTCTCTCACTCATCTATCTTCTCTCTATCTCTCTATTTTTCTATTCTCTCTCCCGTTCATCTCTTTTCGCTCTTTTTCTATATGTCTCTTTCATCTCTTGTTTCTCTCTATTTCTCTATCTGTCTCTCACTCATTTCTCTCTCTCACCACCCATCTCTTCTACCACCTTCACCACTACTGCAAACACCATTCCACCACCACCATTACTTCTACTGTCGCCACTTCACATCTATGACTACCATTACTACTACTATCGCCACTACTCCACTACCACCACTACCACTACTGCCACTATTACTACCATTACCTCTCTTTCACCCCTGCCACTCCATTTACACTACCACTACCACAACTTCACCACTAATCTCTTTCGCCATCACCATCACCATCACCACCACCACCACCATCATCTCTTATCCACCACCTTCACTACTGCTGCCACTCATTTTCTTCTACCACAAAAAATTAGTTCATGATTTTTAGTAATAAAAAAAAATAGGCCGCAGAAAAATATTTTTCATTGACTACAGAAAATTAACTTTTATTTTAGTGAAAAATATTTTTCATTAAAATATATATTACCCCTACTTCTACAAAATAAAAAAATAATATTTTTTTTCATTAAAATAAAAATGAAACAAATAAATTTTCAATCTTAGTAACTAAAAAAAAAAAATTTAAAAAAAAATTCATTAACTACAAAAAAATATATATATATTTTAACAAAAAATAAATTTATTTAATTATTATTATTATTTTTATTTTTATTTTATTTTTATTTTTCATTCCCCCCCTTTATTTTTTTCCACTCCCGCTCCCCCTTTATTTTTTTCCCATTCCCGCTTCCACACAAAAAACCCTAATCTCAAACCCAAAAAATCCCTAATCTCAAACCCAAACTCTCACCCTTGTCTTAGAACCAAAATCCCTAATTTCTACCAAATCTCTCTCTCTCTCTCTCTCTCTCTCTCTCTCTCTCGCGACTGTGAATGAACGAAGTTCGATCCCCCTCTCTCTCTCTCATTTCAATCTCTCTATCTCAATCTTCTTTCATCTTTTGTCTCTTGATTTCGATCTCAATCTGTCACGCAATCACGATCGATTTCAAGACCTTGTGTTCTGTTAATCGATTGATCCTCAATCTCTCACTTTCGGCGTGAATCACTCTCTGGCGTCTCAGCTCTTCAGTGTCGATCTCCTCTTCGGCGTTGATCTCCTTGAATAACATCAGAGATTGAAGATATAGATCTTGCCATTGTGCTATCCCTTTCGGAAGAAGATAAGAGGAAAAGTGTTGTTGGTGAGTAATATTCTCATATATGATATTCATGAATACTTTAAAAATATAGGTTGTTTAGCAAACATATGTTAATTAGCTTGATCTGTACTCTGGTTAAGTAATCAATTTTAGAAGTTGGCATGGTAGGGTTCAGTGGTGGAGCCTATTGATATGATTTCCAAAAATCATTTCTTTTCTATTCGTGGAACTGTGGAAGATAGAGTTGAGCCATCATTTTTTGTTTCAAGGGGTCTTTGATCTGGTCAGGTCGTCTGTTTTTTTTGCTTCTTACAGCTTAAGAGACACAAATGGCTTAAACATTAAATGTGGCTTAAACACAAATGGCTTTTGGAATTGTGTTATTTAAGTTCTCATTGTTTGGGTCCCAGAAGGTCAGAATATATTAGAGCAGTTTGCTGAAGCATTAAATGTGGTGTTTATTATTGTGATTTAGTTTTTAATGTTTTTTTTTTCGGGTTTCCTCCTTTCTTAGGTATTGGTGGTACCCATGTTGGCTCCAAGATCTTACACGAGAGAAGATGTGGTTGAGCTACAATGTCATGGGAGTGAAGTGTGCATGCGCTGTGTATTGAGAGCTTGTTTAGAAGGTGTGCCAAGGCTTGCTGAACCAGGTCAGTTTCTTGATTTATCTTTTAGTAGGACAACTGGCATTGCCATAATAAATGAGGGTTTTTCCATTTTGTTCACCTTATGATGTCATTAATGTATGACATGAATGTCTGTGTGTGTATATTGAAGACAATTGATACATAATAACAATAAATTAGTTAGGGAGTTGGAGTGATACTAAGTTGTCAGCTAGCCTCCCGGTAATTTGTAGGTGGTTGTATTGTATCAAACACTTGGGATGGACTGGATTGCTTTTGTTGCTCTAATTCAAAGGAAGAGAATGCAGAGGGAGTAGCATGTTTTGCTATTATTACTCTTTTTGTTGTTCTTGTCCTCAATAAAGAAGTCAAAAGAAACACAAAGATCAAAGACCTTGGTTGGTGTTTTTTCTGTTTTTTTATTGTGTAGCTTGTCTTGGGCTTATGACCAAAAGAAACTAAAAGAACACAAGGGAGTTGGAACGAAACTTTCGAGCATTAGTGGTGAATTTTGCTCGAAAGTCAAGAGCAAATTTTCAAACTGTCAGCACTGGGCCTCTATATTTAGTACTCTTTGAGTCTAGGTGGTTCACAAAATGCTGCAATCTGTGACTACGGTAGTCAATATCATCATTGTCAAATTTATGAATTTTCAACTCATTTGAGGTACCTATCTATATGAAGTTTGAGAATTGTAGATAAAATTATAAAATAGCTAATATAAGATACAAATGTCACTAGATGGTTACTACATGTTGATTTGATATGTGAATTTGTTGGATGTTTGACTTTTTTTAGAATTTAATGATTATTTTTTAAACTGTTGTTAACTTGCATAAGTTTTTGCATTTAATTCTCAATTTTTATCTCTTAGTGGATCTGGTCTAAAAAGAGAGCTTGCATATGGACCCTGGCTTTCTAGTTTTGAATTTGAGTGCAAATTAGATGAGTGATGATGTTGTTTGTGAAGCATGAATTCCATAGAAATTATAATTCGTGATTGGTCCATTTGGGTTACATCCAAGCTAGTTAATCCAGACTTAAGCTCAGTATACATCTTAAATTATAACTGTGGCACATACATATATATGTATGTAAATTTTAGGAGTATATTGATATAGATGGGTCTTCAAGACTTTTTTTTTTTATGTATATCTATTGTTTCAAGATGCCTCGTTAATTAGTTACTCTTGATAACAAATGTTTTGTTGAATTTGCTATGGAGCTTGCATATAAGGCAGAAGTATCTTTATGAATGTCTCTTATATTTACATCATTGGGACACATTTGCTTATAATATTGTGGTACTAGAAGAACTACATGCCTTATATGATCCAGTAGAACTTTCTAAAACGTGTCGCAAAAAAATGGGACTTTGGCAAAATAATTCTTCTCACAATTCTTTATGATGGACCCTCTGCATGTGAGTTCTTACAAAATAAATTTGTGTATTCTACAATCCAAGACAGGTAGGAACCCTTTAAGTCCAACCCTTCCCACTCCCATCAGACATGAAAAAATTCCCCAGGTATATTACAATGTTTATTACACTATTTTGGATTACATTGAATTTCATTATTATTGTTATTATTATTATTATTATTATTATTATTATTTTTTGTGAGCAGGGAAAGCTTTGGTTTCTCCAATTGAGAGATATGCAGTTGTTCCTGATGACAACGTAAGTGTTCTTTCCACAGTCTTCATTGTCTTCATTACTGGTGTTTAAATAGTTGGTTTCTCCAAAAGATTATAATTTGCAACTGTTATCTATTTATTTGTAGGTCAAAAGGATAAATTTTGCCGAGGGGAAGATCTAATTCTAGAAGTAAAGAATTTGCAGCTTGATTTTTGAAATAGGCTCAAAATTGAAATCTTGTTGGAAATTTTTTATTTTTTTATTTTTTGTAAGTGCATTTAAATATTCAATGTGCTGATTGGTGAATTTTAGATTTTATTTTATTATTTTATTTTTTTTTAGGATTGGGGTGAATTTTATAATTTAAATATGCTTTTATGAACATGTACATTTTTATTGTTCTTTGTAAAATATTGAATTTGATGGTTTTATCAATTTTTATTTTTATTTTTTGTTATGATGTTTTTGTGAATGGAATGTAAATAATCAGCTTTTAGAGAGTGAGAGACGGCACCACCGTCGGAAAAAATAGAAAATTTTAATATTTTTATTAATTTTGTTACGGGTTTTACTTTTTGCGACGACATTATACTGTCGCAAAAAATAGAAATTTTATTATTTTGTAATATTTTTTGCGACGGCGTTACACTGTCGCAAAATATAGAAAATTTCATATTTTTTTATACTTTTTGCGACGGCACCATACCGTCGCAAAAAATAGTGTTTTTTTTCAAAAAAAAAAGATTATTAGCGACGGTATTTTTTGCCGTCTCAAATAACATTTTTAGCGACGGTAAATAGGGCCGTCGCAAAAAAGTCAAGAAATTTCAAACGTTATTAGCGACTGTACGATGCCGTCGCAAAAAAGGCAAAAATGCCGTCGCAAAACATTAGCGACGGCACTTGCCGTCGCAAAAACTCTTTTGCAACCCCTGCAGTTGCGACCCCCTGTTGCCGTCGCAAAAAGTCATTTTGCCGTCGCAAAAAGTATTAGCGACGGCATTCGGAGTATTAGCGACGGTATTTTACCGTCGCAAAAAGTCAATTTTTTTGTAGTGGTAGCTCTAAAAATATTCAATAAACACCAAACATTTTGACGATTCCTAATTTTTTTAAAAAAATCAAATATACTAAAATATTAATATAACTTTGCAATATAAATTCTCTATTATTTGAAAATAATTATGAGTTAATTTAGGAATATAAATTTTAAAGGTTGGAGTATCTATATATTGTATCAATAATATAGTTATACAATAAGGCTAACTATTTGAATATTTGATAGACTTAATTTAGGAACAAAAATTGGTGATATTAATGATATTAAAAAATGTTTAATCAACCAATCATTTTAAGTCGTATTTAAAAAAATTTTAAATTTATATTGAGAATTTGAAACTCTCACCAGAGTTAGTAGAAATCTCATTTTCCTTGAGAGAGAGAGAGAGAGAGAGATATGTATGCATGCATATGAAGATAGTTTAATTTGAGAATGGGAATGAGCTGTGAAGCAAGAATGTCTTAGTCAAACTAAAGAATTAGCATATCATTCCAATACTTAACTTTCGGAATGGGGTATCCATATATACATCCCTCCCTGCACATGTTGATGACACTTTTTAATAGTAATAATAACTTCCAAATCTTTTGAGGATTTGATTAATCAAATATGGTTGACTCAGGGTTATTTGAAAAGTTGATAAAAAATTAATTTTTTATTTTTTTTGTTTTTTTATTTTTTTATGTATAAAAAATATGAGAGATAAGAGCATCTTCAACGGTAACTCAAATTTTTCACTAAATTTGAGTCAAAAATGACCCATTTCACCAAATTTTTTAACAGATGCTCCAACGGTTCACCTTTCACCAAATGTGTCCCGGGACAACCGGGTGGTCGACCGGCCGATCGACGGCCGGTTGACCGGTTAGGCCAAAAAAAATTTTTTTTTTTTTTTTTTTTGAATTTTTTGAACTTTTTTTGAACTTTTTAAACTTTTTCCGGGACGACCGGGTGGTCGACCGGCCGGTCGACCGGTTAGGCAAATTTTATTTTTTTTTTTTTTTTTTTACGGTTTGAACTTCTTTTCCTTGAACTGTTTGAACCTTTCACTGGTTGACCGGTTGGTCAACCGGCCGGGCAACCGGTTGGTCAACCGGCTCTCTTTCCAACGGTCAGGAATAGTGTTTTGATGAATTCATTACTTCGTCGTCGATCTGATGAAAGTTTTGATGAAATCTCATTTTGGTATCAGGTTTGGTGAACGGTTGGAGCCATGAATAGTACCGTTTTCATCAAAATTTGAATTTGATATCAAATTTGCTAAAGCGTTGGAGATGGTCTAATAGAATCTAAAATTAATTAAAAACTAAAAATTAACTTTTAACTAGTTTCCAAGTCACTCAATCCCATTCCCAAATCATCACAAACATCCATCCCCATCTTCCCCCACCCCTTAGCTCCTTTTCTCCTCTATATATAAGCACAAGATGGGTCACAAGAATTGACTTTAAAAAACTTACTCATGTGCATTTCCTTTAATTACGATGATATATAAGATATGTGCATAATTAAGACATAATTTGTTTGAAATTGTGATCCCATCACAGTGTTATATCTTCAATGACCCATAAGTTATTCAGTGAGTCGTAATTTAAAATTACAATCCAATATATTTCGATCATAACTTTGCACTCATTGTATTGTAATCTTTATCAAAATAAATATGCATCACACAAGCCTTATTATGAGGTGAATACAATAGATAGACAGCATGATTGTTCAGTATAGTTTATAAAATTATTTATTTTATTTTAAAATTTTGTGTCAAAATGTTTAGTAAATAAAAATAATTTCAATAAATTTAAAAAGAATGTACTTTTAATTTTTATTTTTGGATAAATTACATTTTCTATCAAATTCCACTTTAGTCCTTACACATGAAATTATGACAATTAACCTATTACGTTACTAGTCAAAATATCAATGCCCATCTTTTGTTACTCCACCGTATAAATTTTTAACAAAAACTGATAATGTGACAAACATATGATTACAAAATGAACGCAAAAGAAAAAAATTACTCCCATTTCCCACCTATATACCTTTCATTCCAAAATTTGCAAAAAATAATGATTATATTTGGCTAAAACAAAATACAAATTATGAACAATTAAGAAGATAAATTGGAATTTTGCAAAAATTGAAATCAAGTTCTATTTTCCACAATAACACAATCCTTCGTCTATTCCTCCCCCTTTCTCTTCAATTTTGTTCTTGTTTTTTTGCCTTCTAAATTTTCAAAAGGTATAGCTCTTACATACTTACCACATGAAACAAAGTTTGTATTCATGAATAATGAAGCTGATTTTCTTTTTTGCCCCCATTTCGTAGTTAGATATTTGTCACATAATTAGATTCTGTTAAAAATTTAAACAATGGTATAACAAAATATAGACATTGACATTTGACTAAAAGAGATTTGGGGTAACTGTTGTGTAGGGTGCATAGCAGCCACTGTTGTGCAACCAAATAGGCCTATTTCGAGACCCATTTCGATAATCCGAACCATTCACATTTTAGAATACATCAAGTAAAACATACCTGCAAAAAATCAAGTTAATCGAATATCGTTTACCCTTTCATCCACATACATTTGTATTCATTTTAATACTTTAAATCTCAATTGTTATTTATTTTTGTAGATACAAATGTGAGTAGATAAAAAGATAAATGATATCCAATTAAATTAATTATTTACAGGTATATTTTACTTTATGTATTCTAAAATATAAACGATTCGAATTATCAAAATGATGTCATTTGGCTGCACAACAATAGCTGTTGTGCACCCCGCAAAACAGTCACCCCAAATCCGACTAAAAATATAAAAGATTGACTCGCACAATTTTATTTGTAAGAATCAAAATAAAATTTGATGCAAAAGATAATTTATCTTTTATTTTTTAATTATCAATTTTTACAAGTTGAACTCGCATGCCTACATATGGCACATAAATAATGATTGTACTCTAGTAACGCACGGTGTAATAATTCCTTGAGGTCATTCCAACAATGCTAGAGGCGAAAAATTATTCCTTGAGGTCATTCCAACAATGCTAGAGGCGAAAAATTATTGATTGGTTAAAGAGTATCACATCCCTTATCGATTTCAATTTATCATGTCTCCTCTCATTGTCCAATCATCTAATACAAATTCGTAAATTCTACCACCTCCACTAATCACAACACCATTAGACATCACGTGACGATATCCTAAAACCAATCAATAACTTTTCGCTAGAGACTCACATCTTACCCCCACAAATGCATCCATAATGATGTGATAAAAGTAACAAATCTCATATAATTGAATGTATGGTCAATCAAAACTAACACTTATCATATCATATCATTATAGGTTAAATTGTAAAGAATTTTTTTAAGTCAAACATTTTCCAAATAATTATATAATAATAATTGACTCGACATTGTGATTGACACGTTTGTAAGGACAAAACCTTTGTTGGGATCGTTCCTGTCCATTATTTCAAGCCCTTCTTCACTATACAATTAAATAAAAGAGACACATCGTGAAATAGAGAATTCAACATCGTGCCCAAATGTACCACTTGATATTCAACATAAAGGAGGCATGATCAACAACTAAAAAAATAAGCTCAATAAGGGAATGTATGCTCTGTTTATTTGAAAATTTTAAGGTCATATGAAGAGCATCAAGCTCAAATGTAATAGATATAAGCATAAGCTAAAATGGATATATACATTGCTCTGTTAGATACCACAAATTACACACTAGGATCATCAACAACATTCTAGTCATGCTCAAATGTATTCATTCAATCAAAACCTACCAAACTTCGGGAATAAGAATATGATTTTCACTAAAGCCAGATCACATATCTTCTGATAATTTCTCTTTGCATTTCCAAGACTTCTGGGAATATAAATAAGATAAGTATATGGCAGTTCAAACTTTGAACCAACGCAAAAAGTTAAGCAAACTACCAAAAGGAAAGGGAAAAAAAAAAAGAGCAAACCTTACAAGAACAAACAAGGCGACAGGAAAGGAAGCAGAGCAAAGGAATGAACAAACCGAACCTCTCAAGAGCCATCAATCACAATAACACTAGTCTCTGGCAGTCTTGCTACTTCAGCTATTCTCAATTTCTCACCGCCCATCTGCAGACGTAAATGAATCCGCAAAGCCAGATGGCCTAGTGGGTATACTGGTTTGGGTATTGTCACCGCTAGTAAGGAAAGAAGATGAAGAACCATCGATGCCACTCATGCCCTCAAGCGCTTGCCATTTCTTGAGTGCCTGAGGTAACGTCATATCGAAGTCAATTGCGTATATGTCCTCAGAATCAGGGTCCGATGGTTTCCAGAGTTCAGCCAGAGATGAAAGCACATTGACTACATGACTCATGTCAGGCCTTTGTAAGGGTTCTCTTCCACAGCAGTGTCCAGCCAGTTCAGCAACGGTGCTGACACTGGCGAGCGTTTCTTCATCGAGCTCAATTGTTTGGTCGATGGCCTTATGGAATGTGTCCTTGTTGTTATGCATTCTTCGGAACCATGTGACAAGATGAACACTCTCCTCTGGCTGAGTCTCGTCTAGTGCTTTTCTTCCCGTAATCAACTCCATTAAAATCACTCCGAAGCTGAACACGTCAATCTTGGTTGTTACTCGTCCCGTCACTGCCCATTCATACATAACATTTTAGTTTCAAGTTTTATTAATTTCATGAGATACATAATAAGAACTATAAACAGAGAAAATGATGCGCATGCAAACACATTGAACATTCAAAACGCGGAATTTTCAATGCCCAATTGGTCAACCCGGCCAAAGTTTTCAAACCAAAGAAGCAATTATTCATCTTCTGTATGGAGCCATCAAACAGATATGGATAAAATAATGAAACAATTCGATTATAATTTACAAATACAATCCTACTCTAATTTCTAGATTTGTAAACAGAACATAAGTAAAATATTTCATGTGGAGCAAAAAAAGAATTTTGATTTCTTTCAACTCGATATCATACACCAATATGGTCTTATTGACCAAAGTACATCCTGTCTTGCAAGGCTCAATTTAATGTCATTAAAAAAAAAAAAAATGGAAAAGGGACAGACAGAGAGACAGATGGAGAGAAAGAGCGCTCCATGAGGTAAGCCCTTTTGTTTTAAGGTGAAAGTCACAGTCATGCTTTAAGTTAAAATAATATACAGTTCAACCTCAGCTGATAATTACATGACAATTAATTACAGAAAAAATTTGTATTCGTGCATATGTAATGGCAAATAATGGCTGAAAAGCATGTTGAAATAAACATGCTTCAAGGCCCCAATTTTGTGACATTGGTCCATCTTTCAAAATACATCCCATCATCCAAATAGTCCATGTCACTATGTAATCATCTCCAAATTTTGTAAAGTCAGATTAAGACATTAGCTTCAACAATAACAGGTTGCACAAAATGTAAAGGCCAAGATGTTTAGCGTAACAAATCCAATCCTGCTAATAGTGCTATTTCAAAACACTCAAACAACTAGCTAAAGTTGCTTTTCATGTTCAAGTGTTTCATCCCCGTATTGGTTTGGTGTTTCCCCATTGATTACGGCTGTGAAAATTCAATTAAACTAGAGTGTTTTGGTTATTTCAGACACAATAGGCATACCAATTTCCAAAACTAAGTGAATAATAGTTATGCAAATTACAATTTAAAAGCAATATTTGTTTTAGAAAGAATACCTGCATATTCTGGTGCAAGATACCCAAAAGTTCCTGCTAGCTTTGTTACAACTGAAGCTTTCCCATCTGGAGCAAGACGAACAAGTCCAAAATCCGCTACTTTAGCACGCATATCATCTCCTAGAAGAATGTTGGATGGTTTAAGATCCCTATGAATAAAACTTTGATGGGCTAAACCATGCAAGTACTCAACACCTCTGGCCACATCAAGAGCAATGGTCAGCCTCTTAGACCACTCAAGGGGTTTCAACCCTTCCTCCTTCCAGTTAAACAAGAACCTACTAAGAGTCCCTTGAGGCATGTACTCATAAACTATTAGCCTCTCGTTTCCATCCAAGCAATATCCAAGAAGATCAACCAAATGCCGATGTCGGACCTTCGTAAGCACAGCTATCTCAGACTTGAACTCATCCAAACCCTTCTCAGTTATCACTCCTGACTCCATCCTCTTAACCGCAATCTTGGTCCCATCGTGCAACTCCCCTTTGTAAACAGTTCCGAATCCACCTCTTCCCAATATATTCTCTTCACTAAAATTGTTAGTCACGTTCTTCAAAACTTGAATCGAGATCACCATGCTTCCAGATTCAATAACATGAATATCACTAGGTCCACTACTTCCATGACTAAATGTTTCACTTGTTGTCCCGCCATTAACACCTGAATTAGCGATAGTAATCTTAATGGCATCATGGTCCGATCCCGAAAAGCGAGGATGAACCACCATGGCATTGGGACTCTGCACCCTACCAGAATGCTTTCTTTTGCCCTGTAAACACAGAACAATCCAACCCCAAAAGCAAAAACCACACAAACACCACCAATCACCGAACCAACAACCACACCAGTCGAAGACTTATTGACACTATTTCCCGAAGTCTTCGTACCATTATTCGAGGGTGTACTAGGTGTACTCCCTGGGGGTGTTGGGTTCCAGGTGTCCCCGGAGTCGGACCACCACTATCCTTCCCAATATCAGGATTGCCATCAGTTTTTACAAGCACATTACTCTTAAACAATGGAATTTTCCCATAAAGCTGATTGTTGGAAACATCTAATTGTTTAAGATTAGGCAAAGTTGTAAGCTCATTTGGGATAGTACCCGTCAAATTATTATTAGCAAGAATCAGTATCTGCAACGAAGTAATCGAAGAGAAATTCGGAGAAATCGTACCCGTAAGACCCATTTTCTGAAAATTAACAACAGTAATGTTTAAATTACTACAACTGATCCCCAACCACCCTGCACAGGGATCATTACCTTTCCAATTCGCCGCAAAAACAGTCGGGTAACCAACAGATTGCGCAGTCAAAAGCAATGTATTCACTCGGGGATCGCACGGAACTCCGGGACCAGGTAAGCAGAAGTTATTTGTTCCAGGAATCAAATCAGCCCCAACAGAAGGGGGAAATTTCGGGGTTGGACCTTGCAATTGATTGTTGGTCAAATTCACAACCCTTAGCGATGGGAGATTCACAAAAGAATCCGGTACCGGACCCGTAACCTCACAGTCTCTCACACTGAAGTTCTGCAACATGGTAAGGCGAGAAAGGTCCGGTAAAGGGCCCGAAAAGGAATTGGATGTAACCATACTTCGGTTAATTGAGTCATGTTCTGAATCACAGCAATTGAGCCATTGAGCTTAGAACTACTCATCTGCCCATTTAGCCACAGAGACTGAATCGGAGAACCCGAAAAGCTCGCCGGAAGCTCACCCTCGAGGTAATTGAAAGACAAGTGAAGAGTCGTGAGGCTCGAGAAGGTGTCGCCGCCGAGAAAATCGGGGATTTTTCCAGTGATGTTAGCGGAAACTGCCGAGAAGACTTGGAGAGTCGAGGCGTCTCGGAAAGTTACCGGAATTTGCCAAGCCGAAAAGGGGTTGTTATCGAGATATACAGCTTGGAGAGACGTCAAGCCGGAGAGGAAATCGGAAGGAATGGAAGAGAAGTTGTTGTCGTTGAGCAAGAGGTACTGGAGCGAGTTCAACCCGGCGAAACTCGGGAGCGAACCAGTGAGTTGGTTGGACATGACCTCGAATCTCAGTAAGGCAGTGAGATTGTTGATTGAGGGAGGGAGAGAGCCATGGAGGTTTTGATGCCCGATTTGGATCCGGGTGACTCGGCCGTCGTTGGAGCAAACTACGTGTTGCCACTTGCAGGGATTTGAGTCGGTCCAGCCGAGTGAACTCGGTGGGTTGAGGCTGGTTTTCAGGTCCTGCATTACTGAAGCGTCGGTTGAGCTGGACTGAGACTGAACCGAGACGAGGAAAGAGAGGAGGGAGAAGAGAGAGAAAAGCATGGAACCCAGATGAGGTTTTGCCATTTTCTCGAGAAAGAAGGAGAAAGAAAGTGATGGTAGTGATTTTTGGAGGGGGGTGATCAAAATGTGAATTTTAGAGAGAGAAAGTGAAAAGTGGTGTCTAAGATTGCAGACGAAGCGGCGGAGATAGAGGGAGAAGAAAGACTAAGATAGAGAGAGAAAGTGAGAGAAAGAGGAGAGAGAAAAGGTTTTGGGAATTTTTCCATTTTTCCATTTCTGGTGAAGAGGGGAGTTTTGTTTTGTGTTATTATTATGGAGGAGGAGATTGAAAGATATATCATCATATATGTATATGTATATGTAGCTGGCATATATGCGTGTGAGCCCCACCTTTTTTTTTTTTTTTTTTTTCTTTTTGGGAAATCCTTGAATGGTCCATTTTCAAGTGGAGTGTTAGGGGAAAATATCCACAATTTCTCTACCTCAATTTTCTTTTTGTCTTTTTTTGTATTTTTATTCATTTTCTCATGCATTGGAAATTGAATTTTGGATTTGTGGTTTGAAAATATAATAATAAATAAAATTTAAAATATGTGTGTGTCATTCATTTTTTTCCCAACTTCAAATTTTAAAAAAGTCAGCCTTTTTTCAATTTCAATTTCAATTTCAAATTGAGTAAAAACTAACAGATAAATTCATATTTAAGCATAATTTTGAATAAAAATCTTAGTAATGACATAGTTGTAAATTTTAAAATTACAACAAATAGTCTTGATAATTTTGAGAAAACATTCAAGTCTTGGTTGATTTGGATTTTTAAAAAAAATAGTAAAATTTAATTTGATAAAAATTTGAACCAATGAGTTGAGAGGTTTTTCATAGATTTTTATTTAAATTTAAATTTGATATAAGTTTGGTTAAAAGTTAGAGCTGTCCTTAAAAAATAAAAATTTTAGTGTAAATTATGTTAATATTCTCTGAAGTTTGGATAAAATACAGGAAGCCTCACAGTTTTAACATAATTACATTAATTTTCTTTTTAGTAAGATTATTGTAACTAATAAAAATAGTGTGAAGATATAAGATAAATAAGAAAATATATATTTCTATATAAAAAATGAATTGTTGATATAAAAAAAAAAATCAATGTTATTGAAATTAAAATTTCAAGGAGCCTAATATAATTAAGTCAAAATCAGGGAGCTTGTAGTATTTTCATCCAATCTTAGGAAAAATCCATGTAATTTACTCAAATTTCTAATATAGTAGGTGTTGATTACTATATGCAGATTTTCCAAATTTAAATAGATTTTTTTTTAATGTAATACATTATGAAATTAAAGATGGTTAGGAAAGATATGATTGTTTTATATTGAATCCAGAATAAAATTTAGATTATGTCTTTCTTTTTTTTTTGGAGGGGGGATGGGAAACCAACGACAAAAATTACAACTTTGGGTAATTTGCTTGAGTATGTGATTTAAAAGTTATATGAAAATTTTGTTCAAAATTAATATGGAAATAATATTTCTAAAACTATAAGATTTATTGACAATTTTGTTCGGATTTGAAGCAGGGGTAGGTATCGGCCCGTTAGCTCGTTCAATCTGCCTAGCCCAGTACTATTTTTGTAGGGCTTGGGAATATTGTTTTACCCATGGGGTTAGGTTAGGTCAAAATTTTCAGTCCGAGATATTAATGGACTGGGCTTTGGATTTATCCTTTCAATCCAGCCCGGCCCGATCTGCTATTAAATTAATTAATTATAATACATTAAATATATTTTTTTGTTGATTTTATTAAAATTCGCATTTGTGGTGATATGTGATTGAATTTATTTACAAATCTTTCAATTTACACACGCAATCTTTCAATTTATAATAATGTCAATATATTTATTTAAAAAATGTAATGTGTGAGTGAATTTAATTATAAAATATTTTATAAAAAAATTAGCATATAAACCGATGGGTGGGTTTGAAATTTATAATTATTTTTTGGATCAAGCTTGAACAAATATAGAGGCCCAATATTAAGATCGGATCAAATTTGAATAGACACAAAATTCTTTATTGTATAGTATCGGTCCGAACCCAGTCAGGCTTTTTGTTACTCTAAGGTCTTAATGCAATAAATTATTGAGTTGTTAAAACATACACACTTGCATTTGAATTTAAATAACATCTTAAATAACTTGCCTTCAAGAACCAAAAAAAAAACCAAGAAAACAAAAAATCAAGGATAAAATAAAATGGTAATAAATAAATAAATCATCTTGCAGAAGATCAAGGTAAAAGTTTGAGCTTTATTTTTACTTGGATTTCGTTAAGGGATTTTTGGTCAAAACCCCTTTTGGGCCTTTTTATTAGAATAAAGGATAATCTAATTAATTTTCTTTTAAAAAGTCCCTGAGTAAGAAATGCCTACCTCAATAAGGACATTTTATAATTTTTATTTTTTTTAATGACAATATTGCCCTTATATATATATATATATATATATAGTATCATACGTTTGAAAAATTTGAAATCACAGCTAAAGATCTCGCAGTCGATGAAGAGGATGAAGCCGATCTGCAAATCGATCATACTTCACAAAATCGATGAAGACGACCTCCAGATCTGAAGATCTCGCAGCCGAATATCTCTCAATTGTTCAACAATAGACGATCTCGCAGCCGAACAACTGTCATTTGGTGGCCGATGATCAACGCTCTCAAATTAAACGAGAGTTTCATTCAATTTTGTGATTGTTGATCGAGTACAGGTTTTTCTTCTCAATTACTCGAGTTGTACAGATCTGTTAATTAATTTTTTTTTGTTTTTGTTTTTGTTCGTTTTTTTTGGTTTGATTTATTTTTATTTTGATCGAGTTCGTTTGTTTTTGTTGATTTGTTAATCTAACAATAGACAAATTTTGTTTTTGACAAAAGACACAGAGTAAAATTGACTTGTTAATCTAACAATAGACAGCAATAGAACCAGAGTAAAATTTTACTCTGGTTCTGTTGCTCTGTTTACAATTAGAGTAAAATTTTGATTATTGAGAAGATAGGGGAGATATGTTCTTTTAGCTTATGCATTTTAGTTATCAATTTTTAACTAGCAAAAAAGTTGCACCAAACAAGTTAATTGTCTGCAAAAATTTTAGTTGTTTTTCAGAGTAAAATTTTACTCTTATGCAGAGTAAAATTTTACTTTTAGATTCCTTTTGTAACATTTTACTCCTATATCAGAGTAAAATTTTACTTTGGTGCAGAGTAAAGTTTTACTTTTAGATTCATGTTTCAATTCAAACTAAACCAAAATTGTAGTGACAGTAAAATTTTACTCTTATGCAGAGTAAAATTTTACTTTTAGATTCCTTTTGTAACATTTTACTCCTATATCAGAGTAAAATTTTACTTTGGTGCAGAGTAAAGTTTTACTTTTAGATTCATGTTTCAATTCAAACTAAACCAAAATTGTAGTGACAGTAAAATTTTACTTTGATATTGATAGTAAAATTTTACTTTGATAGTGACAGTAAAATTTTACTGTTAATTGTTTGCAGATTTGTAAAATGGTTCCACCTCTTATGTTGTTATGCAAGTATGGTGATCGTACCATTGTGTTCAAGGTTGTGTCAAACTGCACGTTGAAGGATTTAACTGATTTCTTAAGTTGTAAATTGAAGAAGTTTGACAATAGTGGTTGCATACTATTATCGTACTGTTTGCCTGGACATTCGCAATGCATGATTGATGATGATTCTGATTTTCAGAATATGTTGTCGCTTGTTTATCCCCTTGGTGTTGACCGGGTTGATGTGACTATTACTGAAATGGGCATTTCAAATGAAAAACATGGAGTTGGAGAATCAGGGGACGCTACTGGATCCAACATTACTGATGATGAAATGGATTTACTCCCTATGTTTTGTCAACATGAAGAAAGGACTTTGTTGTCTAGTGGATGGGTGAATGGAATTACTCATGTAGGTCAAAGATTTATTGGAGGTGCAAAGGATTTCCGGACTGCATTATGTAAATATGCTATTGAGATAGGATTTGAGTTTGTGTATGTGAAGAATGAGAAGTGTCGGGTCACTGCTGTGTGTTCAATGCGGGAATCGAAAGCTTGTTTATGGCGAGTACATGCATCTCTAGAAAGTGCTAATAATTTTTTCTACATTAGGACTCTACATGATGAGCATACTTGTGGAGCTGCAGTTCGTACTTCTAAAAACTCAAGGATGAGTTCAAATTTGGTTGCAAGTTTGATTGTTAATGAAGTTCGTGGGAATCCCCAAACTCGTCCAATTGATGTTGTGCGTCAATTTACAGATCAATACGGGCTCACCATTACGTACAATCACGCTTGGTTGGGAGTTGAGAAAGCTAGGACTACTAGTTTTGGAGATTTCTCTATGTCCTATGATGAGATTCGATGGTATATGGATATTGTGATGAGCACAAATCCTGGTAGCTATTTGCGTCTTGACTATAACCATCAAAGTGGACGGTTCAAGAGGTTTTTTGTTGCATTTAATGCTTCCATTCAAGGGTTTAGGCATTGTCGTCCTCTATTGTTTATCGATGGAACTTTTTTGAAGGGGAAATATAAGGGCACCTTGTTAACAGCTACAGCGAAGGATGGGGATCAAGGTAGATATTACTATAGTTTATTCAAAAGTAACAAGTTACTTATTCTGAGCTCAGATTTGTCCTTTTTGTTTAATATACTTACTAATTGTAAAATGTTATTTTTCAGGTTTTTTCCCTCTTGCAATGGCAATTGTCGATACGGAGACTATAGACAGTTGGGAATGGTTTTTTATGCATTTGTCGAATATATTGTTGGATGAAAGACCAATTACCTTCATATCTGATCGGAACGCTGGACTTTTGGAGGCTTTACCCAAGGTTTTACCTACTGCTTACCACTATTTTTGTCTCCAACACTTGAAGGCCAATTTGAGGGATAGGTTCTCTGGTCCAAGTTTCAGCAATACTTTCAGGAGTAGAATAGTTTTTTTGTTTTCTTCGTGTGCTTACGCTCCGACAGTGGGATGTTTTAATCAGTGCTTGAAAGAATTACAAGATGAGGGAAAAGGGATCGTTTGTGGGTTTCTATCCAATTTGCCCTATGACAAGTGGACTAATGCATATTTTAAAGGACAAAAATACGGTGAAATGCACTCAAATGTGGCAGAGTCTTTCAATTCATGGATCCGTCAAGCTCGCCATTTGCCCACTACAAAGATGATTGATTCAATTAGGTTGAAGATCATGGATTTGATGTCGAGAAGGAGAGAACAAGCTAAGAAATGGAATACTTTTCTTTGTCCGGAGATGGATTCAACATTAGTAAATGCTCTTAAAAGTGGAAGAACTTGGTTGGTTAGTCGTTCAAGTGATCATGTTTTTGAGGTTCAATCCCGGCCATCGGTTAGCGTTGACCTCTTGAATAGAACTTGCTCATGTTACCAATGGCAATTGAATGGATTTCTTTGTGCTCACGCGGCGACTGCTATCCAAAAGAGCGGAGGTGATTTGTATGCACATGTGGAACCATTTTATTACACTAGCAAGTTCAAAGATTGCTATGCTGAGTCCGTTTATCCAATACCCACTGTTGAGAAACCTCTTGTAGCTATGGATGATGTTGTTGTCCTTCCTCCAATTTGTAAGAAGCCACCTGGTAGGCCAAGGAAGAATAGGATCCCATCTAGGGGTGAGAAGATAAGACGAGTACAGTGCGGTAGATGCGAGAAGTACGGTCATAATAGGAAGACTTGCAAGGAGGCATTGCCGTGAAAGACATTATTGATTTTGTAATAGAAGTATGAAAATAATGCAGTTCTTCTGCAATAAGTAGTCCATAGCAATAATAGTATAGTCTTTTAGAGTAGATTTGTAAGGAAACATTGCAATAAAATACATTTTTACTACGTCCTTGAATGGTTGTCTGTTCTAGTTTCTGATATGTTTTGTGGTTGAATGGTTGTGTATGGGTGTGATGAGCCTGTGGTTTGACAATAAAATTTTACTATGTTCAGAGAAAATGTTACTTTTAGATTAAAATTTTACCTTATTTCAGAGTAAAATTTTACTTTAATGGAGGGTAAAATTTTACTTTAGTGCAGAGTAACATTTTACTTTTAGATTTAGAGTCCAAATTCAACTCGGCCCTCAGAGTAAAATTTTACTTTCATACAGAGTAAAATTTTACTTTTGTTCAGAGTAAAATTTTACTTTTATACAGAGTAAAATTTTACTTATTCAGGCTGTAACATTTTATTCTTATTTCAGAGTTAAATTTTACTTTTATGCAGAGTAAAATTTCACTTTTAGATTTAGAGTGCAACAATTTACTCATCTTTCAGAATATAAAGTAAAATTTTACTTCAGTTCAGAGTAAAATTTTACTTTCAAGCAGAGTAAAATTTTACTTTTAGATTTAGAGTGCAACAATTTACTCATCTTTCAGAATATAAAGTAAAATTTTACTTCAGTTCAGAGTAAAATTTTACTTTCAAGCAGAGTAAAATTTTACTTTCATGCAGAGTAAAATTTTACTTTTAGATTTAGAGTGCAACAATTTACTCATCTTTCATAATATAAAGTAAAATTTTACTTCAGTTCAGAGTAAAATTTTTCTTTCATGCAGAGTAAAATTTTACTTTTAGATTTAGAGTGCAACAATTTACTCATCTTTCAGAATATAAAGTAAAATTTTACTTCAGTTCAGAAAATATGTTAGTCCCCTTAGAAAAACATTTCCAACCTGCACCAAAGTTTACCACAACACACAAACTCCCCTGATGATCATCATGTAATCTTTGTGCAAAAAAAATCTAACAACACAACTAAATATATCATCAACATTCATTCCCAGTCAAAACAACATTCATAGCAACATTCATTCCAACATTCATAGCAATATTCATAGCAACATTCAGTCAAAAAAAATTTAAGCCTCTATCTAATACTCTCTTAGTATTCTTTCACTTACAATCACTTTTTCACTGTTCTTTCATTTACAAAAACCAAAATTACATATATCATTCACAGTACTTCCCAAAACTTGTCCACATTGTCATCCTTGAGGTCTTAGCTCTAGCGCATTTTTTTTTTGAGGTTGAACTGTTCCTCAGTCCATGCTTTTGGATAATCATTCAAAAATTGATGCACTATTGACGCTCGGAAATTGTTAATTTCATCATCTTCCATAGAATTTGCAATAGGCTCATCTCTTATGATTTGGCGCATGATATAACATACAATAATTCCACAATCAACACTGTTAAATAAAAATCAATCGCTTGTTAGATTTACTCAAATTTGAAAACTACCAATTCAAGCATATAATAGTAGCGTGAAATACTTACGATGTTGGGCGTTGTTGTGGACTATCTTTCACCGAAACTAAGTTTGAAAACTTTCTTGTACCTTTCTTCGTTTTGTTGCCCAACTTGCTATCCACATATGTTATCTAACATCATTGCATAATTGTTTGGTCAGGATTAAATTCAAGAATAAAATACAGCAAAAAATTACTGTTAATATGATGCAAAGCACTTACAATCTTCTTTGCATCCTTAAGGTAATCATCTTCTCTGTTGTCTCTTGGCCTTAAAGAATTGTAATGTCTCCACTCATCAAGTTCAGTGTCAAATAGAAGGAGTGTCCAGTGGTAGGGTTTTTCTTCCTTTTTGTTCCCATTGGAATTCATGCAAAAATGAAGGTATCTATATCCACTCAAATCTTGTGCAAGGACTTCATCAATTAGATGATTTCTCAGCTCCCCATAACCCCATTTCACTAAAGACTGCATTTAATCGTATAAGAGACACTGATATGTTACACTAAACCACAGTAAAAATTTATCAATTCAAACTAAATACAAATTGATGGCTTACCCAGCAAAGGCTAGAGAAAAAGAATGATTTATTCTTTTCTGGCTTCTTGACTTGTTGCTCAATCTCAAGCATTTCTATGAAGCTGTCAATCACCTACAAAACAAAAATCAATTAAATATATATTAATAAAGTGAACTATTTTTAGTTATTGAAGTGAACACTAGTCATTGAAACTTGTATTGCCACTTACATTATTTGCAGTATCACCATCTCTCAGAATTGCATCCACATCATGCAATGTAACATATACTCCATGTCTTGTGCCGGACCATATGATTGCACTAGTCATAAGGTAAAAAAAATGTTGATTAACATGCTGCAGTTGGATAATAGTAAAAATCTGTTGTTTGATAAAATTAACATGGTCTTACTCTGTGGTTTCCAAATTGTAAATCTTGTTCAGTAGATACTTGTCATCCTCATCAAGCAATTTGCATATTGCAGCCTTATCTGGAAACAAAACCCTTTCAACTGGCTTTGCTTGGCTTAGAGGCAAGTTTTCAACACAAATGACTTCTTTTGACATCACTTCAATTCCTTGTTTTCTGGTTTTTTTTTTCTTTGCTTCTCTTGGCTCACATTCAAAATCAGACATTTCTTTCTTCTTCCTCGACTTGATTTTGATTTTCCTCACCATGGATGTTTGCAATGGCTCTACGACTATGGGTATTTCTTCCAATGTACTTTGAATCCCAATGTTTTCCTCTTGTTCTACTCCTTTAGCATGTGGCATTTCTTTGGAAGATAAACCTTGGGTAGCCGCATGAACTGCATTTTCTTCAATCTGTTCAACCAACTGTTTATTTTCAGATTCAAGTACTTCAATCTCCTTTCTCATTTTCTCCATTTCTTTCTCTGTGTTGCTCATCTTTTCCATCGTTTCTTTTGTTTTTGCCTTTTGCTCCTCTTTCATTTTTTGCATTGTTTCCCTCAGTTTCTTCAGTTCTTCAACCAACGCCAGATTCTCACTTTTCAGCCTCTTGTTTTCCTTTTGAAGATCAATGAAGTTCTTCAAAGGTTGATCATCTCCTAAAATTTCAGCTACATCATCTTCATCTTCTTTAGTCTCCAACTTTTCCTCCATGTCCAATGCATCTTCTTCAGTCTCCAACTTTTCCTCTGTGTCCAATGAATCTTCTTCAGTCTCCAAATTTTCCTCTATGTCCAAAGCATCTTCTTCATCATCATTGCAAATGAGTTCCATTTCTTCTTTGGAAACGGGCTTCAGTTCATTGTGATTTACCTGCAATTGAAAAATAGAAAAAGAAAAGAAGCCAGCAATTAAGCAAACTTTAACCACTAGAGTAAAATTTTACTCTGATTTAAAGTAAAAGTTTACTCTGATTTGAAGTAAACTTTTACTGCGTTCAAGAGTAAGTAAAATTTTACTCTGACTGTAAGTAAAATTTTACTCTGATTTAAAGTAAACTTTTACTTTGTACAAGAGCAAGTAAAATTTTACTCTGATTTGAAGTAAACTTTTACTGCGTTCAAGAGTAAGTAAAATTTTACTCTGACTGTAAGTAAAATTTTACTCTGATTTAAAGTAAACTTTTACTCTGTACAAGAGCAAGTAAAATTTTACTCTGACTCAGAGTAAAATTTTACTCTGATTTAAAGTAAAAGTTTACTCTGATTTGAAGTAAACTTTTACTCTGTTCAAGAGTAAGTAAAATTTTACTCTGACTGTAAGTAAAATTTTACTCTCATTTAAAGTAAACTTTTACTCTGATTTGAAGTAAACTTTTACTCTGTTCAAGAGCAAGTAAAATTTTACTCTGACTGTAAGTAAAATTTTACTCTCATTTAAAGTAAACTTTTACTCTGATTTAAAGTAAACTTTTACTTTGTTGAAGAGTAAGTAAAATTTTACTCTGACTGTAAGTAAAATTTTACTCTGATTTAAAGTAAACTTTTACTCTGTTCAAGACTAAGTAAAATTTTACTCTGAATGTAAGAAAAAGTTTACTCTGATTTAAAGTAGAAGTTTACTCTGATTTCAAGTAAACTTTTACTCTTCGGGCTGAGTTTGGAAAGATGATACCTCTTCGGGCTTTAGTGTTTGCAATGACCTCTTCATTAGTTTTTTCCTCAATGTTGATAAGTCCCATCGCAGGAGCCTTGGACACAAATTTTTTCCTTCAGGTTGAATGAGGGTAGTATGCTCGCATAACCAGTACTATAAAATAAAAAATCGAAATTAGTTAAATTCTCTAAAGATAGATTGCATAATATTTCAAGTAGTTCAATTTACTTACCAACAGAAGAAGTACACATCCAGTGACATTTTCAGGACTTCCTAATGAAGAATGGATTGAAGTAGTCAACGTGGATGCAACTGCAGTCGACCATGCATACGAATTCATCATTTCCAAATCTTCTACAAGGGCAACAAAGGCCCATCCAACTGTTAGACCAGTTGTTGGTAATAGCAAAGTCGCCACAACAAATAGACACATTATGCGTGCAACATCCTCAATATCAACTCTCGTTGTGCCTTCCAACGCATCTCCTAACGCCTCTCGCAAACTCTTTACAGATATTCTTGACAAATTACGAAACCTTCTCTGCACAAAAGCTGATTCTTGTTTTTTCCCATATGACACATCTACTTTTTTCGTTCCCGATTTTATCCCAAAAATCAAGGTAACGTCACTATCCCGTATGTCACATATCTTCCCCCCAAGCTTAAATCCCTTTGCATGAAAGTCATAACATTTGATCACATCCATCACATTATCGTCAACTTTCTTGAAGTTCTTTAACTCCACATCATCTTTCTTCCAAAAACATTTAAACAACATTCCAAAAGGTGTTCTCTCAAGGGTAGTAATGTGTCTTTTAGTGAACCTTGTGTCTCGCATTACGTTTATCAATGAAACAATATTTGACCTATATTGTTTCATATAATTCTCCCTCTCCCGTACTCCATGCATAATATTCAACTTTGAAGGACTTTCTTTACTACTTTTGCTCCCTTTTTTAGGGACTTTCTTCTTTTGTAAAACAGTTGGTGGAACTTCAAAATCATCATCATCATCATCATTACCACATTTGCTTCTTGTAACAACCATTTTCAAACACAAAAAAGTTCCCCTGTATCAACAGTATAAAATTTTACTTTAAACAACGTCACAAAACAAATAAGCACTAAACAAAATGCACAAGTATTGTCATGAGACAGTAAAATTTTACTCTGTTTGGCAAAAGTAAAATTTTACTCAAATTTTACTCTGATTGGACGTAAAATTTTACTCTGATTGGAAGTAAAATTTTACTCTGAAAAATTCATGAAGCAAGTATATTTGAAAGCATTGAAATGGCAGGACAAAAACACTACAGAAATCAAAGCGTAATGAGCAAAGGCTAGAGTAAAAGTAAAATTTTACTATGTAATAAGTAAAATTTTACTCTCATTATAAGTAAAATTTTAGTCTGATTGGAAGTAAAATTTTACTTTGAGAAATTCATGAAGCAAGTGAATTTGCAAGCATTGAAATGGCAGGACGAAAACACTACAGAAATCAAAGCGTAATGAGCAAAGGCTAGAGTTAAAGTAAAATTATACTCTGATTGGAAGTAAAATTTTACTCTGATTGGAAGTAAAATTTTACTCTGTTTAGAAGTAAAATTTTACTCTGAAAAATTCATGAAGCAAGTGAATTTGAAAGCATTGAAATGACAGGACCAAAACACTACAGAAATTAAAGTGTAGTGAGAAAAAGGCTAGAGTTAAAGTAAAAGTTTACTCTCTAATAACTAAAATTTTACTCTCATTATAAGTAAAACTTTACTCTGGTTTTGGAAGTAAAATTTTACTCTGACTGGAAGTAAATTTTACTTTAAAATTTTACTCTCATTATAAGTAAAATTTTACTCTGGTTTTGGAAGTAAAATTTTACTCTGATTGGAAGTAAAATTTTACTCTGAAAAATTCATGAAGCAAGTGTATTTTAACATTTTACTCTGAAAAATTCATGAAGCAAATTGAAATGGCAGGACAAAAACACTACAAAAATTAAAACGTACTGAACAAAAGGCTATAGTTAAAGTCAAATTTTACTCTGTAAGAAGTAGAACTCTCATTTCAGAGTAAAATTTTACTCTAGTTGGATGTAAAATTTTACTCTAGTTGGAAGTAAAATTTTACTCTGAAGCAAGTGAATTTCAAAGCATTCCGAAAATACCTAAATTAGTTTTCAAACCAATTTTTAAACCTTAACATTTTCACATGATTTAGTAATTTAAAGTATTTTTAAGATAGTGATAAAAATTTTAGAACAGATGATTAGTGCAACCAAAAATCCCCAAATTCCACTCACCCAACGTAATCTCATACACACACTCCCAAAATGAAAACAAACCCAGACAGACTTCATAATATCGAAAAACTAGCAGAAAGAGGAAAAAATCACCTGTAAAATGTGTGTCCAAGAGAGAGAGTAAAGCGTTGCTAGGGTTTCAATCCACGAAACTGTAACGAAGTAGCTCCACAAAGCGAGAGTAATGAGACTCAGAGAAGGGTTTAAGAGAGAGAGTAAAGCCTAATGCCGAGTTCGTTGCTAGGGTTTCAATCGAAGAAACTGTAACAAAGTAGCTACACAGAGCGAGAGTAATAAGAGAGAGAAGGGTTTCAATCGAAGAAACTATAACGAACTAGCTACAGACAGCGAGAGTAATGAGACAGATAAGGGTTTCAATCGTTCCTAGGGTTTCGAACGATCATATTCAGAAGAGAGGAGGGTTTTGAATCGATGACACAGAGGAACGGGAGAGAAACGGTGCTATTTTTTTTCGTATTTGCACCCTTATATGGATGGGCATTTCAGTCAAATCACGATATTTTTTTAATCGAGGGACTTTTGGGGCAATTGTTTTCATCCGTGGGCTTTACACCTAATGGGCCTCATGGAAGGGGGTTTTGACCTAAAATCCCTTTCGTTAATTCACTTGTTAATAAACGGAAAAATTACATATTAGTAAATTTCTCTATAAATAATTATAGATTAGTGAAAAAAATTATCAATATTAATAAGAGCGCTCAGTTGATAAATTAAAATTTGGATTTTTCTTGGTCAAAGGTCCAGCCACTCAAATACTTTGTCCAAAAGGACAAACTCAATCAAAATAACCAAAATATCCCCATTACTTCCCTCACACACTATTTCTCACACTCTCTTCAAATCTCAAACTATCCTCTTTCTCTCCTCACTCTAATGAATCAAGAATGGCCATAACCAAAGAACTGCCACTGCAGCACCTCCTCATCTTCCCCCTCCACTAGCTCACAACACCGTTGCAACATCTCTCTCTCTCTCTGTTCTCCACTCAAAAAGTCTCATTCTTCTCCGACACCGTAATCCGAATCACCGTTAGAGTCCATGATGAGGCAAGGCGAGCTCCATCACCAGCTTCAGCAGCCACCAAATGAGTTCATTCTTTTCATTCCATTTCCGATTACCAATCAAATTGATCGAAGCAGAAATCAGTCTGCAAGGCAGGGGACACAATTGGGAAATATACAAGAAATGGACGTAGAATTTTAGGCAAGACCTGAGCTCTTTGGCCTCATTGGGTTCGATTGAAGAGGCTTGGCTTGGGGTGCCGAGGAAAGAGAGCAAATCGAAGAGTATGGCTTTGGGAGTGAGAGGGTTGTTTGCTGGAGAAGGATTGAGCTTGAGGAAGGTCGAAAATAGTGGGCGTGAAAAGAAGAAGTGTAAGAACTTGCAAAAAAGAGGGAGAGAACGAAAGTGAACCTTATGAAGAGAGATGGACTGCTCATCCCTCTCACTCTCCTTCCTCCGCACTCTCTCTTTCGTTCATGTAGATTGATTTTCAGAGATGCCTTAGATTTGATCTTGATTGTTCAAGATTTGATCATTATATATATATATATATATATATTCATAGATCTAGTTTTGGTAATTCAAAGGAGATATAGTAATTATGGTTTAGACTCGAATCATTTGATGATTTGGATCCGGGTTTCACTGTCTTATATAGTTGTTCATGTCTTGTTTCCACTTATTTCTCCTTGAGTTCGCTATTGGGTTATGTTGGTTGCGTTTGGAATAGGTTGGTAGCTTGTTTGTTTTCAAGTTGTTATTGCCCAGAATTTTGCCTCTTCGCTTGAGCGAAGCTTCTTGCACTCAAGCAGTCCCTGTATACTTTTAGTATTTTTGCAGGTCTGCAAAAATACTGGAAGTTGGCATTCTTCGCTCGAGCGAAGCTTCTTGCGCTGGAGCTGTGGTCTTCTGTCTGTAAAACTTCTGGGAGTTGGTATTCTTCACTCAAGCGATGCAACTTAATATGTCTGGTTGCTCAAGTGATACATCTTACGCTTGAGCGAGCAGTATATCAATTTGTAAAGTTATTTTTCTGAGTTACTTTTTCACTCCTCTCTCTCTCTCTCTCTCTCTCTCTCTCTAAACATTTGAAAATCCTATTTTCTGTCATACGCTCTCTAAAACTCACCTATTTTCCCTTAATACACCTAGATCCACCGATCTTTTCACTTATGTCTCTTTGTTAAAAAGGTAGAGCTCAAAGAGAGCTTCATTCTAATTAGAGCAAAGTTGGTTTTCGGCGTCTTTGAGTTTCCCACACACTCTCTCTCATGTTCTAGCTTAAGGTAGGGATATCTCTACACTTTCTTATGATTTTTAACTTAGCTATTTGTGTTTTGAAACAATTTTGTGATTTGAGGAAAATTTTAAACAAATCTAGGGTTTTTGGTCAAAACTCAAAAGAGGGATTTTTCCAATAGTTTCATGGAAATGATTGTGGGAGTGGAAATGAGATTGAGTCGTGATGAAATAGTTGGTTTCGTTATATAGAATTGATTTTAGAAGAAAAAAGGGTTTTGCCCCAATTATGTTAAATATTGATTTTATATAAATTATAGCATTGGTGTTGGGAATATGAAATTGGATTGGTTTTGATGAGGATGGTGGAGTTGGATATGTATTATTACTCACACCTTGAAATTTGGAAAGTTTATCTTTATTGAAAATTGTTTATCTGTTTAAAAATATCTGTTTTGGGCTATCGGTGAAGGATATTTATGATTGTTGTAGAAATTGCATGAGAATTAGAAGAATTGAAACTATTTTCTCATTCAATTGCATTGAGCATTATCTCACATTTATATATTGGCAATGTTTATCGTTTTGAGAAAAATAAGTGAATTTGGGAAACATGTATTGTCTCGTTGAAACAGGTTGGCCTGAGTGTCCATGGTGAAAGTCCTAAAAATCGCGCGAATACATGGGTGGCGATCTTGCGGACAAAATATCCGTAAAATGGCAATAATAATGCTTGTATAACCTATGCTTATATGGGTGTCGGTTCACGGTTTTTCGCAGACAAAATTTTCATGAAAGGTTATATTGGTTATGAGATTTCCATAATATGATTCACTGCCCTGTTTTCTATTGTAAAATAAATGAATCATCATACTAACTTGGCATTGCATAGTTTTGGAAAGAGATATAAAACGTTTTGGCACAAGCATTGCATATACATTCACCTTATAGCTTTGTTAAGATTCATATACTATGTTGGATTATTTCAATTGAGTTTTGGCTTACCCTTTGTGGGAAAAACATTTCAGGTACTGATGATATGCCTTCGTCAAGGCAATAGCTTGGGAGGACTTGGAGCAAGAGTTTCATTTCATTGATTTTTGTATATGTTTCGTATAAGCTAATAGCCTTTAACTGTATTGGACTTGAATTCCACTTTTGTTGTAACCAAGTACCGTCTTGGGGAGTTGTAAGCCTTTAGGGCATTTATTATCTGTTTTATTTTCATATCTTATCTCTTATTGTAACATATACTATAGAATCAAGGTTAGACTTGTGAATGTATATCTGCATATGTGAATCTATAGCATATGTTATCCTTTTGTACAAGTAATTAGGATTAATGGAAGATAACTATTTCATCGCTTGTCATTATGTAATTAATATTTTGGATGATTTATTGTAATTATTTTGAAGCGTAACAACAGATATAATGGTCTCTGTCTCTTTTTTTTTTTTTTTTTTTCTTCACTCCTACAGATATATATATATATATATAGAGAGAGAGAGAGAGATGAGGAGTGAGAAAGATGTGTTGTTGTTGTTGTTGATGATGATTAGTGGCTTAGTGTATTGATTAGCTTAAGCTTCGTTTGAGGACTAAACATTTTAGTCAAAAAGTCAAAAAATCACTATGAGTTGTCATATTATTCTCTCTATTTTTTTACACATTTTTTCAAAAAAAAATCAAAAAATTACTAAAATAGCATGTTCCCAAACAAGGCCTTAGTGTATTCATTTCCTCAAATGTTGTTGTTGTTGTTGTTGTTGTTGTTTTGCTTGGGATTAGGATTTCAACAGATAATACTCTTTTTTCTCTGGGTTTGTGTTCAACAAATAGGTTAAAAATAAGAAGAAAAAAAAGTCTAAAAATTTTCAATAGATAATAGAGAGAGAAAAGAGAAGTGGAGAGAGAAACAGATAGACAGAAAAAGTTTGAAAATGGTGTATATTTGAATAGATAGAAAAAAAAAATAGGTTAAAAAAATCAACATATAGGTTAAAAAATTCAATAGATAAAAACAATTCAACAAATAGGTTAAAAAATTTGAACATATGGACAAAATTTTTTTTGAATATATAGATATAAATTTGAACAGACAGTCAAAAAAAAGTCAAATAGATAAAAAAAAATAAAAATAAAAAAAGTTAACAGATAAATTAAGGGGTAAAATTGAAAACAAAAATGTCCTTCTAGAACAACAAAAGAATTTCTTACCAAACTATTTTATAAAAGGTAGATCTCTCACCAACAAAAAATATTCACTGGATCTAATGTTTTATACCCTTCCTATCTTGGACTTTTCAATAATTATCTCTATTAATAATTAAATTCATAAGTTTTTCAATGATTTTGAAAATATTTTTTTTAAAGCACACAGGAGGGTAATTTCCCCTTAATAAAATTGTATTAGTTGTACATTTGTGTTTATAGATGTAGATGTCTTTAAATTGTAGTCATTTTGAGGTGGAATTTTTTCAAGTTAAATCTGAACTTAAAAGAACTTAAGGGCTTGTGGAGTCCACTACATGTCATGTTTTGATTAATTAAATCATTCATTTTGTAATGCCCTTTGTATAAGTCGTCCATGAAAAAAATTAAGTCAATCCAATAATCATAGCCATTTTATTTTATTGTGTTTGTCCCTAAAAAATAAATAATTTATTTTTAAAAGTATACTTGTCGTCCCTTTTTTCAGAGACAAAGGCAACAAAATAAAAATGATACAATTATCGGATTGACTTGATTGTTTCATAGATGATATACATTTAAGACCCTACAAATGGACAGTACAAATTATTTAAATGACTACTGTGACTCTTAAGTTCTCTCAAGTTAAGATTTGAACTTTACAGAAGACTAACCCATATTTTAAAGGGTTCAATTTCTCTGAGAAAACTGCGCGAGCTTGTGAGGTTTATCACTAGCTCTATTTTAATTATTCAAACTATTTATTTTGTAAGGCCCTTTGTATATCATTCAATGGAAAAATATAGTTCAATGTAATAATTGTAACTTTTTTTTTTTTTAATTTTACTTCGTTTGTCTTTGAAAAAATAGATGACAAGTGTGTTTTTTGAAAGGAAAAAAAAAAAAAAAGAAAGTTTGTTTTTTTAAATAAATCACATTTTTTTATAGACAAATGTAATAAATGAAAAAGTTATAATTACTAAATCGACCTAATTTTTTTTTTTTTTTATAAATGATATAAAAAAAACTTACAAAATGAACAACTCAAATCATCGAAACAGGACACGTGGTGAGCCCATAAACCTGTACACAATTCTTTTAAATTAAAGGCACTATTTGGCATTCCCTACAATAGTGTATTTACTTATCTTTTTATTTTTTTTAGGTCACATCAACTTTTTAATTTTTTGCGAAAAGATTAAAAAAAATATACTTATTTAGTTTATCCCAAACACCCTCTAAATATAAGCTCGAGTGAAACCCAATCCTATTTTATAATTGCTTACAGATATATTTGATATGCTGACTAAATTTTTAACATTAATTGAGATTAATAATACTAAGATCAATATCAATATTTAACATAGAATAAGAAATGAGATTATCTATATGAGTTATTGTACTATGTTGGATTATGGCAATATATAGTTGAGAATTACTTTTGACAATTGCATAGGATAACAGGTCTGAAGAGGGTATTGTTAATTGAAAAAATTATAAATCAGTGTAATTTTTAAAAAGTAATTATAAATACATGATAAATTTTATTATTAATTTGTAATTTCTCCTTGTTAATTTTACTATTTGAGTAAGTTTAGATATCTATAAATGTATAAATTTATATAATGTGGAGTATATGTATAGAACCCATTCTTTATTTTTATATTTGTAACTTGTTCTCTAAATTTTATCTGTATTTCTAGTATACTGGTTGTCATTTAGAAAAATTAACAATACAACAGTACTCTCAATTCACCAATTAATGTATCAATTAGTGTACCAATATATACTATGATATTGTCACTTTAAAATAATAGATATTACCTATTATATAAATTACAAAGATTCAAAACTTTTAAAATTATGTCAAATAATCTATTAATACACTAATTAATATATCAATTCATGCGTATAATTTTATTCATTTTTGTCGATCAAAATATTTTATTACCAATTTCAATTCCTCCAATCTTCTCTATAATTATTTTAACGAGATGAATTATATTTTAAAGAGCATTATTTGTTAACACAGGAATGTGTAAATTATTGATATTTTTGCGGTGATGCAGGGCGGTGATTAAGGAGAAAGGTTGGTATGGAAGTCAAAAAGGAAAAAAACAAAAGATATGAAGGGTCAGATTGATTCTGACATTCCCAACCATGCATTCGTTGGTGGAATTATTTATTTTCTTGGTTTTGTTTAGTGGAATTATCAAATGAGTTTGGAAGATTCAGGAGCTCCTTGACAAACTTGTCCCTATTAATTGCATAATTTACGTGATTATAGCTATCTTCCATTAAGAGCATATATTTAATTGTGCGAACCTTCCTTTTAGTGAAATTCAAGACACAAAAATTGATACAGGTGGCATAAAGATGTAAGAATATAAATTTTGGTATAAAAAAAAAATATGATAATATCAATTTTTTTTATTAATAATATCAATAATTTTTGATAAAAATAGGACAAGTGTTATTCAAGTTAAAATTTTAAGAGAATCTAATACAGGTATGCTAAATAATTAAGGACAAGTGTTATTTAAATCAAAAATTCGTTAGTTATACTGATAAAAAAAAATAATGATGTTATCATCTCTTTTATAGTGAAATTTATTTTACCATATTAATATTTATATTTTCATATCATCTCCATTAATTTTAAATCATTTAGTCTTAAGAGGAAAGTCAATCTAATTATATCAAAATTATGAAAAATTTTATATTTTTTTAGTCTTCAAAGGTGATAGTGTAATTTACTCAAAATAATTATATGGGACTGTCACTTTGTGATACTTCAAATGTTTAATTAATATCACATTAATATTAAATTATATAAAAATAAATAAGTAAATAAAAATAAAAATAAAAATACTAACTAAGAACAATAATAATAAAATAAATATATAAAATATAAATAATGGTGTAACTGTTGTAATCTAATTTGACATTGATTTATTTACTGTGCAATTAATATATTAGCAGTTAGCTGGAAGACTGAGAAGTAAGCCACCTGTGAAGCCTAGTGAATAGGGGGATGAATCACCAATTTAGAGTAGTAAATAAGAGGATGAATCACCAATTTAGAATAATGATTGGGTGTCATTTTAGAAACATGGTAAAAAGTCACATTTTTGGACAAAATGTTTAAAAATATGGCTGTCAAAAACGTCAGAAAAGTCATTTGGCAAGTGCCAAAAATGCAGTCGTAAAATTACAAATTAGGACCTATGAAAAAAAAATAAAAAAATAAATCTCTTATGTTGGATAAGGGTATTTTGGTCATTTTAATTTGATTTGACATCATAAATAAATATTAAACTAAAAAGCAAAAAGCCAGCTTTTTACCAACTTCCCAAATCACTTCCAAAAAAACCAAAAAGCTTGGTAAAAAGCCAAAAGCCAACTTTTTACCAACTTCCCAAAACAATAATGTTTGAGAGCTCGAAAGTTCTTCCCCCCTAATCCCCCTAATGCCCAAAACGATGTTGTTTTGGGCATTATTTTTTATTTTTATTTATTTTTTCTTCTTCTTCTTCCATTTTCAGTCGTAGAGAGGAAGAGGAAGAGGGAGAGGGAGAGAAAAAGAAGAGAGAAAGAGAGAGAGAGAGAGAGAAGAGAGGTCGTCGTCCAGCAACCTAGCCCGATCGTCGTCCGCCTGTCGTCGTCCAGCCCAGCCCGATCGCCGCCCAGCCCAGCCCCGCCTCTGCCCAGCCCCGCCGTCGCAGCCCCCTTCGCCTCCGCCCCGCCTCCGCCTCCTCCCCGCACTGGTTGATGGCCCCTCCAGTCCTTCTCTTCTTCCTTCTCTTCTTCTTCTCCTTCTTCTTTTTCTTCTGATTCTGAAAAAAAAAAAAAAAAAATGAAAACGACGAAAACAGCGTCGTTTTTGTTTCGGGGGGAATTCGGAGAAGCTCTTTCGAGCTACGTAGCATTACCCATAATGATTACGGGGTGACTCATCACCACTGGCCCAGGTATATAACGGGGTCCTGTGAGGCCAGTGAAACCAAGAGAAGGAAATTAGTAGAAAAGACAGAGCAAGCGAAGAATCGAAAAATCAACGAAAATAGGAAGAGGATAGTAAGAATTAATATTTAATTAGATTATATTATATTTTGAGTTATCATAATATATTTTATGTATATTTTGAGTTATTTTAATTTATTTTATGTAAATTGTGTTTTATAAATCATATTAATATTTCGATTATATTGATTATTTTTTGAACTTTTTTTGCTTAAATTGAAACATATGGATATGTTTGTTTAAATTTTAAAAATTATTTGATAATGAAATTATAAACAATTATTTTTTGTAAATACCACCACAGGAATCCTATGACTTGGGGGATTTAAATAAATCATTGGCTTCTGATTGATCACTTTGTGGCCTTCTATTTGTCATGGATCCATTGACCTCTGTTTTGACTGTCACTCCAGTGACCTTTATTTTGTTCTGTTCTATACCCTGATTATGGTTATTTATTTATATAATTTTTGTATTTCATCAGTTTCTCTGCCACTTCGAATAATTTGTTTATTCAAATTAAGTTATGTTAATGTTTTAGCTTAAATAGCTATCCATGGTATACTCTTAACATAATATTTTTCACTTTGTTGTATGCTTATAGCTGTTATCCCTTTCAGGTGATGAGATATAAAGAATAATTGTAACCTCATGTAGTGGGACTGAACGGAAATTGATGCCGATCTATTACTTTCTGTTTTTCTTTTCTTTCTTTTTTTTTCTTTTCTAAAATTCTGTCATCACATAATAAAATAATAATGGTCCTATGAATGTATCTCCTTAACAATAGAATGATTACTAAAGTTAATTTTCTGTTTAATTATTTTTCTTACTTCCTTTCTGCCCCCGCTTGCGTCATTTAATTTGTTAAAATTAGAATTAATTAGTAAGTTACGATTTTAGCCCTAAGCATCAGGGGGTTGGGTCGTGACACACTTCTCCTCAGGTTCGAAAAAAAATAGTTACTCTCACATTTTTTTAGGTAATTACACTGGCCTCCATTTTAGTAAGACTAAAACGATCAAAACTAATGTAAAATAGCTAGTAGAAACTAAAAATAAATAAAGTTGATATACATTTTAATAGAAAAAAGATAATAACATATTTTTTTCATTCATACGACTAATAAATTATTGATTAAAAATAAGCCTAATTGTTATGTTAATTAAAATCTCAAAGAAAATAAGTATAATTATTTCAAAAATGTGGAACTAATTATATATATTTTAAAACTCATGAGAAGTGAATGTAATTTACCCAAATTATATTTTGCTCAGTACTTTGGTGATATAAATAGATAAAAATAACGTGTGATATATAACTAAAAAAAATTTATTATTTTACTTTCCAAATTTACCCTTGATTTTACATATTTATTGGCCCTTTCTCTTATGTTTCCGACGCGCAAGGATCCTCTAGAGTGAATTGGTGGAGTGATTTGGTGGAGTGAATAGGTTTGGGCGTAACACTTGTTCCCACTAAAAGAGCGAATGGCTGAGATCTTCCCTCATGAAAATGCTATTTTGGTGAAGGAAAACCAAATAAAAAATTTTCTTCCTATCAGATCGAAACACGAGAGAGAGAGAGAGAGAGAGAGAGAGAGAAGCTCTTCTTCGCCAGTGCCACTGGGGCATTCTCAGACCAGCCTCTTCCTCTCATCCTTTTTCTTTTAGTCATCCGTCGTCTGTCATTTGTCGTTCGCTGCCTCTTTCTTTCTTCATTCTTCTTCTTCCTTCTCCTCTCCTAAAGCTCTAACCCTAGATCTGGGGTTTTTAAAGAGCGATGATGGCAATACCAGTGTGGGTAGTGGGTCTCCCGAAACCCTTCTCTCTTCTCTGTCGTCTACTTGTCCGCTTCTTCTGAAACTCTAATCTTAGATCTATGGTTTTAGAGTGGTAATGGCAACGATAGTGGGTAGTGATGGCAGTAGCGTTGGGTCGTAATCTGGGTTTGCAAAGGTTGGTTGTGATCAAGAGAAGAAAATAAGAGGAAAAGGAAGATGAGAGATGGCTGCAAATGACAAAGAAGGAAATGAGAAAGAGGTTAGTAGGAGATGAAAGGCCACTGGCGAGGAAGGTTTAGGAGAGGAGTAGGAAAAAGAAGAGAATGAGGAGAAGTAAATAACGGGTGGCGGATGGCAGACGACAGACGACAAGCGACGGAAAGAAGGAGGATGAAAAGAAGAGGTTAGCTGAAGATGCCCCCGCGGTGCCAACGATAAGAGCTTCTCTCTCTCTCTCTCTCTCTCTCTCTTTCTCTCTCTCTCTTTTCAATCTAAAACGAAGAAATGATTTATTTATTTATCTTTTTGGTTTTCCCCCACAAAAACGATGTCGGTTTGGTGAGGGAAGATCTCATCCGCTCGCTCCTTTAGTGGGACAGGTGTTGTGTCCAAAGCATTTCACTCCACAGATCACTTCATATTTTTTACATAATTACACTAACTTTTCTTTTAGTAAGATTAAACAATCGAAACTAATGTAAATAGTGGGTATAAACTAAAATAAACAAAGATAATATACATTTTAGTAGAAAAAAAGATGATAACATAAATCTTTTATTCATACAACTAATAAATTATTGATTAAAAATGGGCCTAATTGTTATATTAATTAAAATCTCAAAGGAGATTAGTGGAATTATCTCAAAAGTGTAGTACTAATTATATTTTTTTAAAACTCATAAGAAGTGAATGTAAGAGAAATTCTACTTACGCAACAAAAACAACTCATTACAGTCCATATTTAAAATAAATAAAAAAAAGAAAAAGAAAGCCTATTACACTTTTATCCCTGTCTAAAATTACTAAAAGACCCTTTCAAACCCTAACCCTAATTTCTTACCCTCGACTTTTTACCAACATCTTTGCTGGGCATCACCATTGCCATTACTGCCGACGATCCCATTCTTATCGTCGATGACGCCTCTGTTTCTTCCACTACCTTTGACATCAAACTCCACCGTTGTCATCTTTCCTCTCTTCTTTCCTGTCTACTTTCGTTGTTGCCCCATCGCAACCCAACCATGCTTCGCACTCCTCTCTTCCGTTGAGCTTCTCAACCTTAGCATGAATCAGACCCACCATGTTCCACTGTTGCGAAACACATACGAGAGAGAGAGAGAGAGAGAGATAGAAAACCCTAGGGTGTGGTTGTGATGGTGAGGGATTGTGAAAGTGGTGGTCGGCGAAGGAGAGATGGTGGCTGCAATAGAGAAAGGTTACGTGATGGTGATCGGAGAAAGAAGAAGAAGAAGAAGAAGAGGAGACTTACGATTGTCGGAGGAAGAAGAAAAAAAGTGAGAGGGAAGAATAAGGTTATGGTGGTTAGAAATGGCAAGAAGGGTGGTTGTTGGCATTTACTGTTAGAGTAGCGGCAGTGGCACGGTGGTGATTGAGGATGGAGGCTAGGGTTTGGGTTTAGAAAGATAAGGATAGATTTGATATTATGATAATTGTAATGAGAACAAATGATGGGATTGGGGAGATTGCTGCGCACCATGCGCAACAGTCACTGTTACGCGGTTAATGGAGCCTTTTTTGGCCTTCATTCTAACGATCCGAACTGTTTACTTTTTAGAAGACATTGAGTAGAATATACCAATAAAAATTCTAGTTAATCGGAAATTGGTATCCTTTTCATCCAGACGTATTTATATCTAAAAAATTGAATGGTAAATTTAATTTTAAATATAAATATGAATACAAACATGTCTTGATGAAAGGAATACTGATTGACTCGAATTTTTATATGGATATTCTATTCAATGTCTTCTAAACATTGAATGATTTAGATTGTCAGAAAGAGATTCGAAGAAAGCCCCAATGCAACAGTCACTGCTGGTCATAATGCGCTGCCTCCTCAAACTGAAAAATGATTTATAGAAAAAGTGTAAAAAAAAATGGGTGTAATTACTCTTATGTAATTTACCCAAATTGTATTGTATTTTGAAGGTAAAGTAATTTCCAAATTTACCCCTAATTTTTCATATTTATTGGCCCTTCTCGTACGTTTCCGACAGCCAAGACAATTATGACCCAATAAATTCGTAGGCTGTGAGTGAGCTGGAGTTCGGCTTAGACATTCATGTTCAAAGACGATTTCGCAATTGGTAGAATCAATTGGCAAAGACTAATGGGTTAGTTTCAAAGTTAAGCCGCACTTTTATTACCACTTTTATTACACGTCTTGTTTTGATTTAAGTTTTATTATAAAAATATATATATATATATATATATATGGATAAATTATAAATACATTCACCAAGATTTGTTTAAAATATAAATTATTTCATGTAATTTTGATTACATCTCACTGTTTAAAGTTTTTAATTTCATAACAAATAATCTTTTTATTATTAAATCATCAATTCAATTAATAATTTTTAATGATATTAGAAATTTGTTTCAATTAATAATTTAGATAATTTTATTATTATTTTTCAGTTAATTCTATTAAACAAAAAATTCTGACATGGAAATATTTGTAATTTTTCAAATCACATGGTGCAATTCATATTTTAAACAAACTTTAAATGATGTATTTGTAATAAACCCAAAACATTGTTTTATCCCTACATGATTATTGTTAAAAATATAATAAAAAAAATATAAAAAAAATAAGTAAAACCTGTCTTATAATTAATTTGAATAACTTTTTTTTTTTTTTGAGATAATTAAGTGTGCAGAACAATTTACATGCATCTCAACTAATTGCGGAAGACTTTAAAATTAACAGATGGACATACCTCCAATGACTTCAAAATTTGAAATATTTGATTTTCGGTGAGATTTGACCATAAATCTTGGGATGTTTAGCCAAATGGCTTCACTATTTCTAAAACATATTTTACCCACTTTTTGACATTAGAACATTCCACAGAAAGCACATGTTAGTATTTACCATTTAAAAGTATAAGAAGGCTTAACACCTTTATATTTTTATTAAAATTTTACGTTTTTTATTTTTAATTATAATAATCAATCCTTTGTATTTTAAGTCAAATTGTAATATTATTTTTTCGTTTAACTACTGTTGATGAGATTGACAAAAATTAAAAATAGAAAAATCAAGTTCATCTACTATTAATGAGGTTGAAGGATAAAAAATTGACATTATAACTTGACTTAAAATGTAAAAAGTTAATTGACACAATTGAAAGTAAGACTAAAGAAATTTTAATAAAAATACGTAGATGCTAAGTGTGATTAACTCAAAATATAATTTGATATAGCACCGCCAAACAGGCACACCACAAACATGATCTTTTAAAACACTTTCATGGGTAATTGATTGACTTTTTTTAAATTGATTGACTTGAACACATTTCTATTGTATAATGTTCTACTAAACATATATATTTATAAAATTAGACAATATATATGTTGTTCTATTTCATTATATAAATTAGTTTAAAGTTGTGTTTGGATGCTATCTCATTTTTATTCTCTGTAAAGCAGCCTCCCTTTGGGGTAGTTTAGTTTATTATATGGAGAAGGAGAAGAGGATGATTTTATTTATTTATTATTTATTTTTTATAATTGGCTAGCTAGCCAATTTGTGTGTATTTTGACTAATGGAGAAGTTGTCTTCTTCTACAATAGTATTGAACATTTTCTTGCTAAGATAATTTTAATGAGTTAAAATATATTTTGAAGATGTTTTGTTTTATAATATTGAATGATTCTAATTCAATCATATTATTTTGTGCAAATAACTTATATGTATTCTATTCATCTTTGCTCGATGTAATAAGCAATAGGGTTAAAGCACTTTGAGAGGTGCTTTTTAGATGGTTTGGATCCAATTTATTTATTTATTTTCTCTAATAAAAAAGGGGTCTTTTGGCGTTGCTTAAAATTTTTCTTCTTCTTTTTTCTGACATTTTTTTGTCAATATTGAATTTTTTAAATTTTCTTTTACTTTTTAAATACAAGTAAACAAAAAGGCACTACAAATTTTAAAAAATAAGATCACATTTTTTTTTATATAAAAAAGACCATTGAAAAAATGATTTCCTATATGAAAGAGTACGGGGAGCTCTAAATGTATGGTTGTGGTGACCTCATTAGATTTTGAACCAACACCGAAAAATTATATATTTAGGCAAACTAATATCATCATTTTACAAAAATTAGATTCACCTTCACTGTAAATAGTCAAAATAAAATTTTTAAAAGTTAAATCTAATTACTTGTAAAATTAGTTTTTATTTATAAGTCCTCTATACTTCAATCTCTCTAGTGTTTTCATATAAAAAACTCTTTCTCATCACACAATTGAGTTGGAGAAATTGATCGCACAGAGGCTGTTAGGATAAGAATAGGCTCCCTTCCATATCTTATCTCTTCGTACGTAAGGAGAATAGGGTTAATTAGATTGGATGATCTATTTCATTACTTTTACCAATAAGCACTACAATAGTAGGAAAAAAACATTTGGAAAAATTACCATTCAGTGATAATTTTAGAAAGTTGTTACAAATTCATGATTTTTTTTTTAATTTTAGTAATTAATATTTATACAGTTCAAGTGTATTTCGTTTTTAGAACTTGCACTCAACTAATATTTCCCCAAAACATTTTATGTGATGAAATTCATAAAATCAATTACCCAATAGAATGATAGATCGATAAATGAATAATTTTTTAAGCACATACATTGAAAATTAGGTATTTAATAGCATTGATGATGAGACGATTGTGCAATAATTTCAAAATATAAAACTGCAATGTAATTTTTTTTTTTTTGTATTTTCATATATATATATATATTGTAAAAACATTAGTATAAAGGTATATAACTCTTTGCTTATTTATGATTTTAAGAAATTTAATTTGTCTTTAACAAATTACTGAATATATATATATATATATATGCATATATTTTCTTAAAATAAATTTTTTGTTAAGTTTGAGAACTAACTTTGAGAGTAAATTCAAGGCGGTGACTGAATATCAAACTATCAATTAAGAAGGTAGATAAATCACATGTTTGTTGTAGCATTGATGATGAAACGATTATGCAATAATCTCAAAATATAAAACTGCAATGTAATTTTTTTTTTTTTTGTATTTTGTATTTTGTATTTTCATATATATATATATATATATATATTGTAAAAACATTAGTATAAATCTATATAACTCTTTGCTTATTTGTGTGTGGGGGTAGTGGGGTGGTGATTGGAGGGGGTCTCAAATGAGTCAGACCCCCTCAAGGGGCACCCCCTTTGACCCCCTCTCTCTCTGATTGGCCAGTTTTTCTTTTTTCTTTTTCTTTTTTTCCTTCTTCTCTAATCACCACCCGCCACGTGTGTGTAGGGATAGTGGGAGTGGTGATTGGAGGGGGTCTCAATCACTTCTTTTCTTAAAGAACAATGAGTCGGACTACCTCAAGGGGCACCCCCTTTGACTCCCTCTCTATCTGATTGGCCAATTTTTTTTTTCTTTTTTTCCTTCTCCTCCAATCACCACCCACCACGTATGTGTGGGGGTGGTGATTGGAGGAGATCTCAATCACTTCCCTTTCTTAAAATAAAGGGCAAATTACACTTACCTCCTTGAGATTTTTGACAAATACAAAGATCTTTCTTATAGTTTCAATAATTACAAAAACCTCTTCTATTTTTGCTGACAATATTAAGATTTCCCCAATCTGTTAATTTAGCACAAACGCCGATACTTTTTTTTGTAATCTAAAATAACCATATTACTCCTTTGAACTAATAAACTATTTAAATGAAAATTTTCACTAAGCTCTCTTGAGATTTTGCATATATATTATTAAATGTCCATGCATATGTTAACTTTACACCCTAATAGTTTAATATAAAATCCTAATAATTAATACAATACTTATAATACTTATTTCACACTATATAATCAATAAAATATTTATCAATTTTAATTAACACATTTATTATTTAAATTTCTTTTTCTTTTCTTTTTTTAAGTTGAAACAAATGAATTATTTTTTTTCTAGCAACTTGTCCTACTTATTTATTCACATGTAAGAAAATTGTTTATCCCTAAATTTTTAAGATATTATTAACAAATTTTAATTTTATCTTTGAGTCATTAAATTTCTAATCGATGCATTTTTTTTTTTAAATGCAAGTTATTCTTACATGATTTAAAAAATTAAAAATAAACATAGAAAAAAATCTAATCGCCTCACAATAAATTAAAATTAATTAATAGGCAATGAAAGATCAATAAATCATTTGAGAATAACAAACAATTCAAACAATTTCTCATTTCTTACACCTAAAAATAAAATTAATCTTTACTTGAATGGAGAAATTATTTTAGAATAATAAAATGCTTAATTAATTTGTAGTATGATACTTAAAATATATTTCTCCATCTTTATTTTTCTCATTTAAACTATTTTTATTAAATTAAATCTTAAAATTAATTTCTCACCTTCATTAATGGTTAAATTTTTACTTTATTTTTAATTTCTCACCTTTATTTTGTTCTATTATTATTTATAGCAAACTATTATTATTTAAATTATTTAATTTTACTTCTTCTGTATATTTAATACTCATAATTTTATTGACAAGACTGAAAAACCAGATTCTCATATTAATTTAAACACACAATGAAATAAAACATTTTCTAAAGAAAAAAATATATAAATGTAATTTAATTACCCTATTAAATATATATGAAATTATTATTTATTTTTCATAATTTTTTAAAATATAAATATAGTTTCTTGACTCTATTTTTTTCCACAAGAAGTTTTTGAACTTTTATAAGTAAAAAATAAAATAAAAATTCAACCATTAATGAAGGTAAGAAATAAATTTTAAGATTTAATTTAATAAAAATAGTTTAAATGAGATAAATAAAGATGGAGACATAGATTTTAAGTATATTGAGTGTTTTATTATTCTCAAATAATTTCTCCATTCAAGTAAAGATTAATTTTAATTTTAGGTGCAAGAAATGACAAATTGTTTGAATGGTTTATTATTGTCAAACGATTTCTTCATTTTTCATTCCCTATGAATTAATTTTAATTTATTGTGAGGTGATTAAATTTTTTTACTTCTGTTTTTAATTTTTAATTTTTTTAATCATGTAAAAAACATTAACCTTCATTTTTTTAAATATGCGTCGATTAGAAGTTTAATGACTCAAAGACAAAAATTAAAATTTGAGAATAATATATGATTTGAGAAAATATAAAATAATATATTTTTATTTTTTCTTACATATGAATAAATAAGTAATGCAAATTGCCGAGGAAAAAAAAAATCTATTTATTTTAACTTTAAAAAAATTCAAATAGTAAATGCATTACTTAAAATAATAAATTTTAAGTTATTTATATAATGTGAAATAAGTCTCATATTAAATTATTATGATATTATCTAACATTAATTTTAGAGAGATTATTTATTTTTAAGTATTTTATCAATAAAAATTAAGTTTTTTTTTTTTTTTTTTGCATTAAATGATTTAATAATGTCTTAACAATTTAAATTTTTTATTTAATATCGCATGAAATTTATGAATTTTATTAAATAATGGTAAAATGAATATGAATTTTTAATAATATATATGCAAAACTTCAGGAAGGTGAGTAAAATTTCTCATTTACATAGATATAGTAATTAATGGAAAATTTCATCATTTTTTATATGACATCAGCATGATATTAGTAAATTCTATTAAATAACCTAATAATGAGAGAATTTTGATAATGGTTTCAAAAGTAGAGGAGATTACTATAATGATTGAAACTACGGGGGAGGTCTCTGTAATTGTCAGAAACCTCAGGGAGGTAAGTATAATTCATCTCAAAATAAATTTTTTGTTAAGTCTGAGAACTAACTTTGAGAGTAAATTCAAGGCAGTTGAATGAATACCAAACTACCAATCAAGAAGGTAGATAAATCACATGTTCATGGAAATGAACATTAATTGAATGAATAGCAATTATCAATAATAAGAACGTAGATAAGGAAAAAAAAGTCATGGAAATGGACCATTGAGAGGACAAGCTTTTAATTTTATTTCTTACACACAATCTTGATCAAACTCACATCACTACCTCTCAAACAAGACTACGTATTAACACAAACCACAAATCACAACAACAATAGCAAATTGATACTCACAAGTCTTCATCACCCCAGTTTACTGATGCAGCACGCCTAAAAACCCATAAAAATTTAGAGAGTCTTACACCTAGATATGGAAAGCACACCTAAAAACCCATAAAAATTTAAAGAGTCTTACACCTAGATATGGAAAGCATGCATGGAACTTTTACTATTCCATCACTCACTACTACTAGAAAATGTGTCAGAAGTATTTGCCACGATAGTTTTTCATTACTAAAAGTTTACTCTTTGTCATCAGTAGTACTTTTTTCGTCTCTAATACTAACTGCGACGGAAAAATATCTTTAGCGACGATTAGCTATCGTGGCAAATTTTATTTTATTTTCTTTTTTCTTGTAGGTACTAATTGAAGTCATTGAAGAAGCCAATGAAACTTTGAACTTGTTGTCCTTCAATTCCAATTCTTACCAGGAACCCTTCATCAGAATCTTCAAGATTTGGCATCAGGAATGCAGTTTCCGGGACAGGAGTGGCCAAGAGAGCTACACTTGAAACCTTCCCCAACCGAAATCAAGTGCATGGAGAGGGAATTTCAACCAATCGGTCACTATTGTCAATTCGCGCATGGAGGGGAAGAACTTGTCAGAGGATTCGAGCGCTTTCATGTAGAGTTTAATGTATTCATCAGTGATGATATCTTTTGCTTCTTGAATTTTTTGAATGGTGATGTGAAGGGGTTGTTCCAGTAGGTCTTTCACCAAGCATGAGACTGAAGCAAGAACAAAGGCATTTCCTGTGAAGTTGTTTCCAAGAGGTGGTTGAAGCCTGCTTCTGGAATCTACAGGGAATTGTAGACATATGTTTGTTTGTGGATCTAGAGTAAGGGCTTTTACTCTTGCCTGTATAAAATAATTGTTAGCAAACAACATGAATAATTAGTAGGAGTGCTTCTTAAACAAAGCTACAATATTCAAGGGTAAATTTCACTACTGTTTATTAAAATATAGTTATTTTTTTATTCTATTTCATCCTTAGACTAATAATTTTATTTATTTAGTACCTAAATTTTTTATTTCAGTTCATATGGTCTAATTAGAGACAATCTGTCCAAATCAGTCGTGGTAAAAACCTAACCAAAAGGGCAAAAATGAAAATTTGTAATTTGAACAACCTTAATTATACAACCAAAACAACCAATGGGGTTATAGTCTGTTTGGGTACTACCCCTTTTGCCACCAAATCTTTTGTATGAGAAGGTCTTGGGTTTCTACTCGTAGGAGTGGAATGAAAAACAAGACTTATGTGCTTGCATGGAGAAGGGTGTGAGTTCAACTGTTCTATCTAGGCACTAATCTAACAACGCCTATTCAAAAAAATACATATATATATTATACAACCAAAACACCCATCTTCTTTAATTTTTTATAAGCAAAATCGAAAAACAACCATCTTTTTCTTCATCACTCATTTTGAATTACTGAATAAAAAAATAAGTATTTTGTTATATGATTTAAGTTGTTCAAATTTTGAAGGGTAAATTATGTAATGGTCCTTGTAATTTACATTTTTTTTTTATCAGCAAAAAACTTTATTGATATGTGATAAGAAACAGAGTACCATTGAAGCAGTAGCATGCAGATTACCATTGAACCATTGAAGTAGCAGCAGCAGCTGCAACCATTGAAGCCACATCAGCAGCCACTAGATTCAGTCTGTTAGTTTAGATTCAGTTAGGAGTTTGTTATCTCAGTTAGAGTTTGTTGTAACAAACTCTTAACCAACACTAACCAACTCTCCTGTATTAACTATAAAGAGGTGTCTGCCTAAATGTAATATTGTGGTGAATGAAATATAATTTCTCAATATTCTCATTTCTTGTTATGGTATCAGAGCCAAATAGCTCTCACGAGCAAGGTTCATTCATGGCGGTTTCTTCATCTTCTCTACCACCAAATCTTAGTCTCCTACTTTCAAACTTTCAGTCTCTAGTAACAGTGAAACTTGATTCTTCCAATTTTCTTGTTTGGAAACATCAACTGCAGAATGTGCTTAGAGCCACCGATTTGTTTGATTTTGTAACTGGAGTGATTTCTTGTCCAGATCCACAGATTCTTGATGCCTCTGGAAAAGTAATTGACAATCCAGAGTTTGCCAAATGGAAGATCATTGATGCACACCTATTGAGTTGCATTACTGCAACTCTCTCCTCATCTGTGTTCACCACAGTTCTTCATTATCAACACAGTGCTCAAGTCTGGAGTGCTCTTGAGAAGAGATTTACCTCACTCTCTCGATCTCACATACATCAATTGAAGAATAAACTTCAATCAGTCTCCAAGAAAGGTCTCTCAATGGAGGAATATTTGACTCAGATTCGCACTATTGCAGATCAACTCAGTCTTGTATCAGCTACAGTTGAAGATGAAGATTTGGTTCTGTTAACTCTCAACGGATTGCCAGCTGAATATGAGGCTTTGAAAACTACTATTCGAGCCAGAGCAGAGGCTATTACTATGGAAGATTTGAGTTCACTGCTTTGTTCTGAAGCAATACATGTAGAAAATAAAACTAAACATGCTCTTATTAGTGATTTACCAATGGCATGTGCTGTCACTACTGGCTCTGCATCTGGATCTGTTGCATATCCTCCGTCTAATAGAGGATATTCATCTGGAAATCGAGGTAGATATCCATTTCGTGGACATAGAGGAGGAAGATACCGAGGAACTGGAAGATATCGCCGAGGTAGATATGGAGGACAGTCAGGGAGATATGATAACAGACATGATAGTAGTTCAAGCAGTTCTTCTTATTCTGGCTGTCAAATCTGTGGAGGTCATACTCATAGTGCTTTTGATTGTTGGTTTCGTATGGATTCCAACTATCAACCTGTTCAGGCTTCTTTTCCATCTAATTCTCAGTCTTTTCCATCTCATGCTTACTCTGTCACTGCAAATCCATCTTCTTCTAATCAGTTTTTTGCTTCATCTGATTCATCCACACCATGGTACATAGACTCTGCTGCCACCAATCATATCACAAATGATTTGGCTAATCTCCAACTCTATCAACCTTACCAAGGCTCAGACCAAGTCACTGTTGGTAATGGTCAGGCTGTTCCCATTCAACACATTGGTAAGGGATTACTCCCTACTCCTCAATATTCCTTTTCTCTCAATAACCTTCTTCATGTGCCTAACATTTCCTCTAACCTCTTATCTGTTCATCAACTTACTAAGGATAATAACTGTTCTGTAACTTTTGATTCTAACTCCTTTGTGGTTCAGGACAAGCATACAAACAAGATTCTACATAAAGGACCTAATATTCATGGACTTTACCATTTTGCTGATTCATCCTCTTCCATGATTCCTCAAGCTCATGTTGCTAAGGCAAACTCACAAGTCTCTGTGTCTACCTGGCATCAAAGACTTGGTCATCCTTCTGCACTAAAATTTCATCATCTGATACCATAACAAGAAATGAGAATATTGAGAAATTATATTTCATTCACCACAATATTACATTTAGGCAGACACCTCTTTATAGTTAATACAGGAGAGTTGGTTAGTGTTGGTTAGGAGTTTGTTACAACAAACTCTAACTGAGATAACAAACTCCTAACTGAATCTAAACTAACAGACTGAATCTAGTGGCTGCTGATGTGGCTTCAATGGTTGCAGCTGCTGCTGCTACTTCAATGGTTCAATGGTAATCTGCATGCTACTGCTTCAATGGTACTCTGTTTCTTATCAGTCCCCCGCAAGATGATGGGGCTAGGAAGCACCAGAAGCTTGGACTTAAGGTAAAGAAACCGGGAAGAAGAAAGGGGCTTAGTAAAGATATCAGCAATCTGATCATCAGTAGCAATATAAGCCAAAGAGATTTGTTTAGAGACGACTCTTTCCCGAATGAAATGACAGTCCACCTCGATGTGTTTAGATTTAGAATGAAACACTGGATTGGAGGCTAAGGCCATAGCAGAAACATTGTCACACCATAACACAGGGACAGCAGAAGAAGGAACATATAATTCTGTGAGCAATTGTTGAAGCCAACAAATTTCTGCTGTAGTGTGAGCCATTGACCGATATTCAGCCTCTGTAGAGGACCTAGAGACGGTGGGTTGCTTTTTAGAAGACCAAGATATAAGATTGGAACCAAGATATATACAAAAGCCGGAAGTAGATCTTCTGTCAGTGCAATCTCCTGCCCAATTTGAATCCGTAAAGGCATGAAGATCATAAGATCCTTTGCTGAAAGTAAGACCATGAGAAACAGTGCCTTGAATATATCTGAGCAGTCTTTTAACTAGAGCAAAGTGAGCATTAGTGGGAGCTTGCATATGCTGACAAGCTTGATTGACAGCAAAGGCAATGTCAGGTCGAGTAATGGTTAAGTATTGTAAACCACCAACAATGCTTCGATAAAAGGAAGGCTGAGCATAAGGAAGCAGATCAGTGGAGGAAGGAACAGCAAAAGATTTCGGAGCAATAGGAGTGGAGCAGGGCTTACAATGAGCCATACCAGCTTTATGGAGCAGCTCTTGAGCATATTTGTGCTGAGACAAGAAGTAACCAGTGGAAAGAGCTTGAACAGAAATGCCTAAAAAATAGGAGACATCTCCTAGTTCCTTCATGGAAAAGGCTACATGCATCTGAGCAAGTAAGGCTTGGATCAAATTTGGATCACTTCCAGTTAGCAGAATGTCATCTACATAGATGAGCAAAATAGTGATACTAGTAGAGGTCTTTCTGACAAAGAGAGAAGGATCAGCATAACTATGACAGAAGCCTTGAGTAAGTAAGAAAGATGAGAAGGTGGAGTACCAAGCTCGAGGAGCTTGCTTGAGGCCATACAAAGCTTTGTGTAATTTGCACACATGATGAGGAAAGGTGGAATCAACAAAACCCTGAGGTTGCAACATATATACCTCTTCATCTAACTTACCATGTAGGAAAGCATTGGAGATGTCCAACTGCTTGAGAGACCACTGATTTTGAAGGGCAAGACACAAGAGAATCCGAATAGTAGGTTGCTTAGCAACGGGACTGAAAGTTTCATCATAATCAATGCCCTCTTGTTGCAAGTATCCCTTAGCAACTAAGCGAGCCTTGTAACGAGCAATGGTACCATCTGAATTTTTTTTAATACGAAAAACCCACTTACAGCCTATAGCAGATTTGGTAGAAGAAGGAGGAACAAGGGTCCAAGTACCTTGTTTATGGAGAGCTTGAAACTCCTCATTCATAGCATTAAGCCAGAGAGGAGAAGTTAAAGCTTGAGCAGCATTTTGAGGCTCAGTGCTAGTAAGATCCACTGGAGGAGTGTGAGTAAGAAGACAAGAAGGAGGTACAGTATTCTGGGAAAGAGAAGAAGCTGCATTATGCTGAGAAAGGGAACCTTTAGATCTAGTAGTCATAGGATGAGTACTACAAGAAGTAGAGTGAGAAGGGAGAGGTGGAAGGTGAATAGAAATAGAGTCAATAGGAACAGAAGAAGAAATAGGAACAGCAGTAGAGACTGCAGGAAAACCAGTAGCAGATGCCTTAGTAATAAGAGGATCAGGTGCTGCAGTAGGAAGAGAAGAAGAAACAGGAACAGCAGTAGAGACTGCAGGAAAACTAGTAGTAGAAGCTGCAGGAAATATAGGAGCAGGTGCTGTAGGAAGAACAGCAGGTGCATCAGGAAAAACAGAAACAGTAGGTGAAACATTTGTAGGGACAGAACTGGTAGATGGAGTAGAAAATGATGAGGAAGGAACAGGAGAAAGAGATGAGGAAGATGTGGTAGATGGAGAAGAAGACCAGAAAAAGGATGTGAGATTAGGTAGAGTAGGAGGAGAAGGTGTTTGAATAGCAAATGGGAAGCAAGACTCATTGAACAAGACATGTCTAGACAACACAATTTTTCCAGTAGAGGGATCCAAACACCTGTAGCCTTTAATGGATGGATGGTAACCTAAGAAGACACAAGGTGAAGATCTTGGTTGAAGCTTATGATCAATATAAGGTCGAAGCCATGGAAAACATTGGCAACCAAATACTTTGAAAAATTCATAATCTGGAAGAGCATGAAAGAGTAACTGAAAAGGTGATTTATGATGAAGAGACAAACTAGGCATCCTATTGATAAGAAACACAGCTGTAGCTAGAGCTTCAAACCAGTAGGTGAGAGGCATGCTAGATTGATACATTAATGCAATAGCTGTTTCAACAATATGTTGATGTTTTCTCTCAGCAATACCATTTTGTTCGGGAGTGTAAGGACAAGTGAGATGATGTAGAATACCATTTTCAGCAAGATAACTATCCATTTTATGATTGACAAATTCAGTTCCATTATCAGTTCGGAGAATTTTCAAGAAAGTATCAAATTGTTTTTCCACATAAGCTTTAAACAAAAGAAATGTAGAAAAGACTTCACTCTTAACATAAAGAGGATAGATCCAAGTAAATCTTGTGAAATCATCAACAAACAAAAGATAGTATTTATAACCAGTGAGAGAAGCATGAAATGGGCCCCAAACATCACTATGCACAAGAGAAAATGGCTTATTAACTGTGGAAGTAGACAGTTTGAAAGGCAACCTATGTATCTTAGCAACACTACAAGAAGTGCAAACTAATGAATTACAATCTTTATTTGATAAAGGGGCAGGTAAATGTTGAAGAAGATGATGAAATTTTAGTGCAGAAGGATGACCAAGTCTTTGATGCCAGGTAGACACAGAGACTTGTGAGTTTGCCTTAGCAACATGAGCTTGAGGAATCATGGAAGAGGATGAATCAGCAAAATGGTAAAGTCCATGAATATTAGGTCCTTTATGTAGAATCTTGTTTGTATGCTTGTCCTGAACCACAAAGGAGTTAGAATCAAAAGTTACAGAACAGTTATTATCCTTAGTAAGTTGATGAACAGATAAGAGGTTAGAGGAAATGTTAGGCACATGAAGAAGGTTATTGAGAGAAAAGGAATATTGAGGAGTAGGGAGTAATTCATTAGTTTGCCTTTCAAATAAAGGAATCTTCTGTCAGTGCAATCTCCTGCCCCTTTATCAAATAAAGATTGTAATTCATTAGTTTGCACTTCTTGTAGTGTTGCTAAGATACATAGGTTGCCTTTCAAACTGTCTACTTCCACAGTTAATAAGCCATTTTCTCTTGTGCATAGTGATGTTTGGGGCCCATTTCATGCTTCTCTCACTGGTTATAAATACTATCTTTTGTTTGTTGATGATTTCACAAGATTTACTTGGATCTATCCTCTTTATGTTAAGAGTGAAGTCTTTTCTACATTTCTTTTGTTTAAAGCTTATGTGGAAAAACAATTTGATACTTTCTTGAAAATTCTCCGAACTGATAATGGAACTGAATTTGTCAATCATAAAATGGATAGTTATCTTGCTGAAAATGGTATTCTACATCATCTCACTTGTCCTTACACTCCCGAACAAAATGGTATTGCTGAGAGAAAACATCAACATATTGTTGAAACAGCTATTGCATTAATGTATCAATCTAGCATGCCTCTCACCTACTGGTTTGAAGCTCTAGCTACAGCTGTGTTTCTTATCAATAGGATGCCTAGTTTGTCTCTTCATCATAAATCACCTTTTCAGTTACTCTTTCATGCTCTTCCAGATTATGAATTTTTCAAAGTATTTGGTTGCCAATGTTTTCCATGGCTTCGACCTTATATTGATCATAAGCTTCAACCAAGATCTTCACCTTGTGTCTTCTTAGGTTACCATCCATCCATTAAAGGCTACAGGTGTTTGGATCCCTCTACTGGAAAAATTGTGTTGTCTAGACATGTCTTGTTCAATGAGTCTTGTCTTCTTACTCACACTCCTCCAGTGGATCTTACTAGCACTGAGCCTCAAAATGCTGCTCAAGCTTTAACTTCTCCTCTCTGGCTTAATGCTATGAATGAGGAGTTTCAAGCTCTCCATAAACAAGGTACTTGGACCCTTGTTCCTCCTTCTTCTACCAAATCTGCTATAGGCTGTAAGTGGGTTTTTCGTATTAAAAAAAATTCAGATGGTACCATTGCTCGTTACAAGGCTCGCTTAGTTGCTAAGGGATACTTGCAACAAGAGGGCATTGATTATGATGAAACTTTCAGTCCCGTTGCTAAGCAACCTACTATTCGGATTCTCTTGTGTCTTGCCCTTCAAAATCAGTGGTCTCTCAAGCAGTTGGACATCTCCAATGCTTTCCTACATGGTAAGTTAGATGAAGAGGTATATATGTTGCAACCTCAGGGTTTTGTTGATTCCACCTTTCCTCATCATGTGTGCAAATTACACAAAGCTTTGTATGGCCTCAAGCAAGCTCCTCGAGCTTGGTACTCCACCTTCTCATCTTTCTTACTTACTCAAGGCTTCTGTCATAGTTATGCTGATCCTTCTCTCTTTGTCAGAAAGACCTCTACTAGTATCACTATTTTGCTCATCTATGTAGATGACATTCTGCTAACTGGAAGTGATCCAAATTTGATCCAAGCCTTACTTGCTCAGATGCATGTAGCCTTTTCCATGAAGGAACTAGGAGATGTCTCCTATTTTTTAGGCATTTCTGTTCAAGCTCTTTCCACTGGTCACTTCTTGTCTCAGCACAAATATGCTCAAGAGCTGCTCCATAAAGCTGGTATGGCTCATTGTAAGCCCTGCTCCACTCCTATTGCTCCGAAATCTTTTGTTGTTCCTTCCTCCACTGATCTGCTTCCTTATGCTCAGCCTTCCTTTTATCGAAGCATTGTTGGTGGTTTACAATACTTAACCATTACTCGACCTGACATTGCCTTTGCTGTCAATCAAGCTTGTCAGCATATGCAAGCTCCCACTAATGCTCACTTTGCTCTAGTTAAAAGACTGCTCAGATATATTCAAGGCACTGTTTCTCATGGTCTTACTTTCAGCAAAGGATCTTATGATCTTCATGCCTTTACGGATTCAAATTGGGCAGGAGATTGCACTGACAGAAGATCTACTTCCGGCTTTTGTATATATCTTGGTTCCAATCTTATATCTTGGTCTTCTAAAAAGCAACCCACCGTCTCTAGGTCCTCTACAGAGGCTGAATATCGGTCAATGGCTCACACTACAGCAGAAATTTGTTGGCTTCAACAATTGCTCACAGAATTATATGTTCCTTCTTCTGCTGTCCCTGTGTTATGGTGTGACAATGTTTCTGCTATGGCCTTAGCCTCCAATCCAGTGTTTCATTCTAAATCTAAACACATCGAGGTGGACTGTCATTTCATTCGGGAAAGAGTCGTCTCTAAACAAATCTCTTTGGCTTATATTGCTACTGATGATCAGATTGCTGATATCTTTACTAAGCCCCTTTCTTCTTCCCGGTTTCTTTACCTTAAGTCCAAGCTTCTGGTGCTTCCTAGCCCCATCATCTTGCGGGGGACTGATAAGAAACAGAGTACCATTGAAGCAGTAGCATGCAGATTACCATTGAACCATTGAAGTAGCAGCAGCAGCTGCAACCATTGAAGCCACATCAGCAGCCACTAGATTCAGTCTGTTAGTTTAGATTCAGTTACGAGTTTGTTATCTCAGTTAGAGTTTGTTGTAACAAACTCCTAACCAACACTAACCAACTCTCCTGTATTAACTATAAAGAGGTGTCTGCCTAAATGTAATATTGTGGTGAATGAAATATAATTTCTCAATATTCTCATTTCTTGTTAATATGAAGCACAAAACATGCAAACATTACATCAACAAAGTGCGGGAGTGCACTAAGCATCATAGCTAACCTTAACGATCCCAACTAGGTTGGCACCGCAAAGGAAGCACAATCATATGCTAGCACGAGCCCAAGATTGGAGAGAAACCAATCAGAAACATACAGAAAAGGAAAGGAAAAAGAAGATCAAAACCACACTACACCAACAGCAGCAGCCTACAAACCAGCAGGAGCACTCCAGCATTAGACTGCAGGGCCAATCCTAATGCAGAAACACTTACAGATGTAATTTACATGATATATCAATGTGGTCCATTTTGTTTTAATTTGCTCGATTTTGTCCTTTAATTTAACAGATTGTGTCATTTTAGTCCAATAAATAACGGTTGTTAAGTTTGGTGGACGGAAAGTCTACACAATGTATTAATTTGATCCCTATAGTTTACACAACGTGTCAATTTGGTTCCTATTATTTTAATTTGCTCGATTTTGACAATGATCAAATTGACACATTGTGTAAACTATAGGGACCAAATTGATACATAGTTTGATTTTCCGTCCACCAAACTTAACAACAGTTATTTATTGGACTAAAATGACACAATCCGTTAAATTAAAGGGCAAAATCGAGCAAATTGAAATAACAGAGACCAAATTGATACATCGTGTAAACTACGAGGACTATTTGTATAATTTACCCAATTTTAAAATAAGTTTCTTTTGTCTTTAACACTTACTATTTGGACAACCATATCTACTTGGACTGCATAAGTTGAAATTACAAACTCTAAATACTAAATAGACAAATGAATGGTATAGGCATAAAAAAAAAAAAAATGATAATAGTCTAAAGGATAAAATTAAAATGAACTCACCCAAAAAATTGAAAGCAATATTTTAAAACTCACATCATTTTTTTTTTTTGTGTGTGGGTGGGGGGTGTTGCAAACTCAATTGACCATTCATATACACTTTTATTTGAGTGGTCATGGATCAATCATTGCTAAAAGCAAGTCTTGATAATTTCTCTCCTATTATGGGATTCATTGTTGTTGAGTTGATTGTGGGCTTCATTGTTGTTTATTCTATGTTATTATAGATTAATTGTTTGATTATGATTGTTTAAATTAAATATTCTCCTACTGATTGATATATAAAAATAAAACTAAATAAATAAAAATATGAACTATAATGTAGTAGGACTCGCTCATCTTAATTGAACCTTAACTCTATAGAAGAAATGATGACCATAAATTAGGTTCTTCAAATTTTTTATCCTTAAAATAAGACTGTTGCTTAAATTGACCTAAAATTGTGCTTATTACCATTTTCCTTTAATCAAGACATATATATGTAATTGTAAACTGATATCATTCTAGGTCCTGAAATATGAATGTAGTTTACACACCACACAACATTCTCGCACACATACACAAAGACACTCACATTATACTATCAAAAGCTTTGCTTAGCCCCACACACTATTGAATTGTTAATCACTAATTTATCTTAAAGTTTAAATTATTAAAATCCTTATTTTTTATGTTCCCAATATACCCTTCACATATGGCGAGATTGTCTTCATAAGTGGGCTAAACACGTACAAATATTTTAATTATAAATTTCACTACGAGCATAAGATAGAATTTATGCAATAAGCGATGTTAAGTTTGATACTAGTGAAAGTATTTAGAAGATGCTGTACATAATTTATAACTATAGGGTATAAATTATTGAAAGGAGTTGGAACTTGAATTTCATTAATCCCAACTATCACATTTTATTGTTGGAAAACTATAGACCCAAAGCATTTTTATGAAATGCTATGCTAGCTTCATTTTGGATTCACCTCACACTCCATCAAAGTGAATGCAACTTCTTCCTTTTCTTTTTATATCAACATTTTTTTTTTCCATATTAATTCAACATGAAGGATTACAAATAGTTAACAAAGACTAAAGAGAAAGTTTCATGAAAAAGGGCACACACCAACTAGATCATCACATTGCATTAGCGATACTTTTCTGTTAAATTTTTTGGGTATGTAGTATTACTGTTTATTATTTGAAGTACTTTATTGAGTTCAATGATTTTCATACTCTTATATACATACTTTTCTTTACTATTGTTGCACAAGAAATGAGCTCCATAGCCTCATGATACCTTGCGAAGATTATTCTAAAGTTAAGTTGTTGCTTTAGAATTTTGAGTTATAATATTGTGAGCATAAAATAAATGCTTCCAATTCTATTTAAACTAGTGCAATAAAGGCTGAAAGAAATCTCAACTTGCCTTCCAAATTTGTGCACATAGAAGATCAAAAGTAGAACACTTCAAGAGCTTGCCTCTTTCAATTATTAATCCCTTCCATGCCTCAACAACTTCCTTCTTAATGCTAAGTGAGATTAGTTGGAGCCCTCCTTGTGGGTCAATTTGGCTGAATTTCGCAAGCTCGGTTTCCCAACACCTATCATCAGATGCCATGGCTTGCATTGGTATTCTATAGAGATCTTGAATAGCTGCAATATGGTCTTGTTCATAGATTGAAGTAGCTATGGGGGTTGAATAAGGAGTGCAAATAGCATTCAAGAGGGCATTTCTTGAATGGTTGGGCACTATAAGATCGGATTCATCTTTCCCGGTTGCTATATGAGCCCAAGATGCTAGAAAATTGAATGCCCCAACGCCGTCAAATAGGGTATGGCTACTTCCAAAACCAATTGAAAACCCTCCACAAGCAAACCTTGTAATCTGCAAATAGGGAGGAATAATAAATAATATTTGAAATAGGTATCTCATGATAAATATTATTCCATTAAGTTTGAAATTAAAAATGAAAATTTTCATTTTGTTTTTTGAGTTTTCACCACAGATTGAGAGATTAGAAATTGCAACCATCCATGCAAAATTGATTTTTTTTTTTTCATTGGCCAAAAAAGAAATATTATTAACTCGAAACTAAAAAGTACATCAAAATATGAGAATTATGGAACAACCATCCTTGCAATATTGATGGTTAAGATGATTTATTGAATTCAAGTCATGGGGATGTATGAAATAATTAACCAATGGCTGTATCTTCCCTTTTATTTTATTTTTTTGTTTAGTTTTTTTCTTTTTCTACCATAGTGTGACTTGAATTTTGATCTTGATATTTGTGGTAATCATATGAGGATTAGATTTTCCAGGTTGATCATGACTAACCATTGAAACTAATCAACAGAGCAAAAGCTTGGCTAAATATGTGGATGAGCATGATTAGCATAATCACTAATAAAATCGAACGCGAATCAAACACAATGGTGAGTAAAAATAAATACATATATGAACTCACATAAAAGATCTATAGTAATTAAGAACAAAAGAATTATGAAAACTTGACTCTACGGGTTAAGGGTTTCTTGCCTCTTTCGTGTCAACCAACCAACTAACCCTCTGTGACTAATCGAGTTGGAGATTTTAGTTGACTTGCATGGCTATCCATGTCTAGCAATTGATATATGATGGAAAGAAAAATATAACGTATCAGTATACATGTTAGTATCAGCTGATATTGAACAATATTAACATATTAGTAAATAATGATATGAAAAGTTCTAAATCCAATACGTATCAACTGATATTCAAAACTTACATAGACCTTTCCAATAAACATTTTATGCATGCATGATAATACACAAATATCATGAACCGATCAAGAGAACATAAACTTCTGTCTATTTCTCATGTTAATTAAGTTATCATTTAACCCTAAAAATTAGAGCAAAAATAGAAATCAGTTGATGAAAATAAAAAAGAGATAAAAGTTTAACATATCTAGGGTTTCTTTAGTTCTGAACCTGCACAACAACTAATGGGTTTTTGGATATATCTTCAGCATCAGGAAGCGGTGGAACCAGCTTTTCATAGCAAGGCTTATATTCACATAGCCTCCCAAGCTCTTCAAGCTTCGAACCGGTTTTTGCAGTTATTGCGGTGACACCTTCGTTAGTACAATCAATCTCTAGCTTTCCTGTTTCCGCGTTGATTCTAAGCCTCCCCGCTGCAGGAAACCACGAAATGAGCACCTTTTCCAGAGCTGTTTTGGCTCTGTCAACAACATCATCTGAAGAAGAAGAAGATGTTTTTTCATTGTTGAACTGAGACTTGTAAAAGAAGATGGTGTAAAGAATTGCAGGAGATATCCTGTCCAGACCGGAGAGTTGGATAGTCTGTCTTTCAGGCTGTTTGCTTGGCCTTATTGATATAGTTTCCTCCAAGGTTATCTTGAGTTCTTCCATAGCTGATTTCAAGGATCACAACTGAAATTTTAATGGGTTTTGCTGAAATTATGAAAGTTGTCTTGTCTCACCTTCATCCAAAGTGGCAAACCCTAGAATTATATAACTTCTATACTATGGGATACTGTTGGGATATGTTTTTTAATCAATGATGCTCATTGCCAATAGTTGTATTCATTGTACTTTTAATTTTCATTAATACATTTTTAGGGAAATAATAATTCAGTGTGTTTGTAAAAATAATTTCAAATCAGTGAAAAATTTTACAAATTTTAATAATTGAAGTCATAAACTTTTTCATTAAACAATAATTATTTTGAAAAGATACCACTATTGTGTTATTTTTCTTAAATTTTTAGTTTTTACTTATTAAAAAAATAAACAAAAAAAATTATGGACTACCATGTGAGGTCCACTTTGAAAAAAAAGATTGAGGCTCTGTTTGGTAAGCCTCTCAAATTATAGTTCCACCCATTGATTTGAGTGTGGTGTTCGTTTTGAGCTTTCAAATCATAATTCTACACCCATTTCTCAAAACTCAATTCAAAACATAATCATTACTTTTCAAAACTTCTAACCAAACACATAATTCAAAACTCTTTTCAAAACTCAATTCAAATCAATATTTTAATTTTGTTAAGATTTTAAATATTTTAATATTTAAATATGTTACGATTTTTTTAATTTTTTAAATATTTTTAAATATTTTAATTTTTAAATATGTTACGATTTTTTTAATTTTTTAAATTTTAAAATATTTTATAAAAATAAATTCAAACTCTATTTTATAAAAATATTTTTAAATATTTTAATTTTTTGTTACGTATTTGGTTACGATTTAAGTGTAGAGTTGTGAAAGTAGTATGGAGTTTCAAGTTATGTGTTTGGTTATGAGTTTTAAAAATAATTTCTTAATTGAGTTTTGTTTTATGTGTTTGGTTACGATTTGAGTGTAGAGTTGTTTTTAAATTTAAAATATTAAAATTTTAAAATATTCAAATTTTTTGAATATTTAAATTATTTAAATTTTTACGATTTAAATTTTTGAATATTTATTTAAATTTTTAGATTATTTAAATTATTTAAATATTTATGATTTAAAATTTTTGAATATTTATTTTGAAAAAAAATTATTTCCTTTGTAGTATTTTCAATTAAAAAATTCATTAATGTTATTTTCTGTTAATAATAAATTTTTTTAATTGAATTTTAAAAAGAATTTGATTAGGAGTGTTGATCATAATTTTCAATAGTATGAAAGTAATATGTTTTATTATGAGTTATAACAATTTGAATCAAGTTTTGAAAACTCTTTCTAAAACCCATAATCAAACAAATTTTCTTACTTAACATGCCAAATCAAACTTTTAAAACTCAATTCCACACTCAATTCAAAACTCAATTCAACACTCTATTAAAAAATCGTAACCAAATAAATTTTCTACACTCAAATCATAATTTCAAAACACACAAACTTAAAATATAACTTATATTCTCAAATCATAATTAAAAAGTCTTACCAAACGAAACATGAATTTCTCTCCAATTAATCAACCGTACTAGATGGTACAACCCAATCTCGTGCGGTCACCACATGGTTTGTTATCATAGTTAGCCATCTTCATCTTGTAAGTTCACAAGTTTTGATCATTCAAGAAAAAAAGTTAGATCAATCTAATAATAATGTCATTTTTCATATTAATTTTGTAGTATATTTGCAATATTATACTTATCATTTATATTTTTTAAGTCAATAAAATATATTATCATCAATTTTTTTTTTATATTATATATTAGACAATTATGACTATTGATTGATTTTTTCATTTTTTATATTTCCTAGAATTATAGACATAGCTAGGTCTTGAAAACCAATTGAGCTAATTAACAAAACGGCATTGATTGAGAGCTCTAGTAGAGCTGCTCTAATAGCAGCTCTACTGAGCTGGCAACCCCTTAAAATAAAAAAAATAAAAAAAAAAAAACCAGAAAAAGACAAAACAAAGGGCAGAAAAAGACAATTTAATGCCAGTTTAGAGCTATATTTTTAGAGCTCTAAAGCAATTTCCTTAACCGGCACTGATTGAGAAAATAGGTCCCGCCATGACAAAAACAATCAACTTGACTGGACGATTCAATCTAATTCTGAACAAAAAAAGGTAGCCTCCTCATGAAAAAGACCCTATTTTATTTTTTTATATTTTTATCAGAAAAAAAAATTATTAATGCAATCAAAATGGATACAAGAAAAAAACAGACTGAAAAAACCCTCATTTGTTTAGGCCACAGAGGAGTAGTGGGGAGACCTAGGTACCATATTTATCTAAATTTATTTGTTATAAATAAATCTAAAGTATTGAAAGTAGAATATTATCATAAGGCAAGTACACACCTAATTCATGGCACACAAAGAGGTGATATTATGTGTCACCATATATTTTGGTAAGGCTTGTTTGTTTGTTGGTATTATTATTAGATTTTTTTTTTCTTTTATTTATTTGTTTATTTATTTATTTTTTTTGTGGTGTTTGTTAAATTGGAATTGTGTGTCTCTGTAATACTATTCAAAGATAAGTGCGTGCCATGGTTGCTTTATCATCCATTTGTAATGGGTGTCGGCTGTCTTGTTTCTTGATTGGAGATTCAGATAGAGACGGAAAGGCTGAGAATCTGATTTCTTTGTCACTTTCTCGGGAAAAAACATTTATTGCTGATATAACCATCCATTAACTTCCTCTCCTTCTTTTGTCAAACTTTTCAAATCTTAATTGGTGTGAAATAATAACAATAATAATAATAACTAGTTAAAAATCATAATAATCGCAGGTGTGGTAGCTAAAGCCTTGTGTAAGAAATTTTTAAGTGATTTTTTTTTTAAGGTCCTTGATATTATGATTTTATAGCATAAAAGACATTAAATATTTTTATGATGTTTAAGGTCCATCAATAATATTTTCATAATGTCTAAGGTCCCTCAACCTTGATCCAGAGAAATTTTAGTCCAGAGAAAATTGGTCCAGAGAAATTTCAGTCCAGAGAAAATTAGTGCAGAGAAATTTCAGTCCAGAGAAAATTGGTCCAGAGAAATTTCAGACTAAATTTCTCTGGAAAAAAAAATTAATCCAGAGAAATTTTCTGGTCCAAACCAGAGAAATTCAATTCTGTCTAAAATCCAGAGAAATTTTTTGCTGACTTCAAAGTGTTTTGATAGCTATGTTTCCAATTCACTACATAAATATAATATCCTTCCTAAGAACTACCTTCCTCATTTTCTTAGACAATAGAGCCACAGCCACAACAATAGAAAATTCAAATTTCTCTGGGAATTGTGAATATATATATATATATATATATATATATATAACTATGACTGCCAATTACGTGGAAGGGGAGAAAAGGGAAGGAAAGGGAGAAGGTATGGAGGAAGCTGCTGTGAAAATTGAAAAGGAAAGGGAGAAGGTTGGTCCAGAGAAAATAAATGAAGAATTTCTCTGGATCATTCTAAACCAGAGAAATTCTCTCAAAATCAATGAAATTCCTAAAAAAAATATTTCCAGATAAATTCTCTTTAACCTAGAGAAATTTTCTCTGAATTTCTCTGGATTCTCTGTCTGTGTTTTAACCAAATTTTTCTGGATTTCGGAATTTCTCTCCAGAAAAATTTTGAATTTCTCTAGATTCTCTGTGTTTTGAACAATTTTCTCTGCACTTCGAAATTTCTCTCCATCCTGAATAAAAAAATGTTATTTTGCTCATCAATTGAACACTGGGTTGTGTTTTCGACCATATTAGTAACCTGTCCATGGTTGGAAATGAGTTTTCTAAAAAATTTGATTGGAATTATTTAGGAAATGTTACGAACAGGCATGGGAATTGCTGCTTGAATTGTTATAGAAACATTAGTGAAACAATCCAGAGAAATTTGAATTTTCTCTGGGTTGGATGTGTATATAAGTTAGAGAAATTTTCAAAAAATCATAACAACCCAGAGAAATTTCCCTTGCATGATTTCCTCAAAAACTCACTTCAGATTGATGTCCATCCATGGGATTTGAATGATGGACCCTGTCCTACCTGATTCCCACTTTTAAAAATCTCATGTCACTAAAAATGGAGGAAGAGAAATCCAATGGAGAATAAAACAGAAATTTTTTTATAAAAAAAATATTTATATAACTCAAGACCTCTTTCCAGTAAAACATTTTGTTGAATCTTGAGTGAATTCTTACATTCACTCCCATCCTCCCCCCATTCCAAAGAAGAAAAAAAGTAAAATTGGGAAATAAAAAGGTGGGAATAAATTACCCATTCCCAAGAATGCTATGCTGATGAAGAAAGCAATCTTTTAGATCCCATTCAGAGTGCCGCAAAAACCCAAATCTTCAGCAACCCATCACTGCACAATTATAAACAAAGCTCACAGACTGCTTTCGGTCAAGCAGGTTCCACACTGGGGGCCTTCACTTGGCACCCATGAATTGACACCCAAACCCTTCTCTTCTCTCTCCTCTTCCCCAAACCCCTCTGACCCCGAACCCACCTCTCTCTCAGCTCGCAATCTTCTTTGACATTAGATGCCCAATTTCAAAACCCTTCCTCATCAGTTCTCAACTTCACCACCAGAGTGTAGCACCACCAGATCTGACGTCGGAGTCTGATTGTGAAGAGACGAGGAGGAGGACGACGGAGGACAAGGCGGTCCATGGTGGAATCGAGCATGGCTGATCTGGTTGCGAGGCCGTAGACACGTCGTCGACCCATACGACGACCCTCCTATGCCCTACCAGGTCCCCAAGCTTGAAGGAAGCTAGCCAACCCAGTCTCGAGTCCGTTGAAGGCTTTCTTCAGGTAAGGAATATGGTCGGAAGGGACGTCCATGGTGGCCTCTACGTTTTCACGGAGGTGGTCGTCGACGCGGGTCAGATGAAAGGACTGAAATTTCGCTGATACATGTGTAGGGACCTTAGACATCAAAAAATAATTTTGTGGATCTCTCCCATTACGAAAAGTGGGAGAGGGACCCTAGACCGATTTTCCCAATTTTTAACGAATAAGTCTTATTTTAGAATATAATTATTTTTTTATCATTTTAAAATGTAATTTTTATTTTTAATAATTGAGTGTTCAAACCAATTTACTTACACTTCGACTAATTCTAAAATCTTGAAATTAATGACCGAGTAAATCTCCAGTGGCTCAAGGTTTAAGATGTTTGACATTCTTGGGTGGTAAGCCTTTTGGAGAGTCTTCGATTTCTGTAGTCTAGAGATTTCGATTACGATGTCTAAAGATTTTGATTTAAGATTTTGATATATTTCAATTTCAATATTCAGTTCGATTTTCTTACATGTTGATTCTCAATTTATTAGCTTGTGAACATTTGACTTGCGATTTGAAGAAGTGATCTATCATATGCTAGATTTGAAATCTGGTCAGTAGGTATGGATTATTATGAAATCAATTATTCCTAACCAGAATTGGTGAGATACAAAATAACAGATAAGAAAGATAAAACGAATTGAAGAAATTACACACACATAAGAACATAAAAATTTACATAATTCATCCCAGAATAGAATTATATCCATGGCCACTACGATTTTTTGAGATTTTCACTATGTTCAAAAAATGATTACAACTCTCTATGATAAAAGATAAGCCTTCAACCTATTTTTAAGTATAGAAATCAGGGCAATACGGAAGGACCAAGAAATTACCAAAGTTTTCAAAACCCCTCAGACTGCCCCGCTCTTGGGGTAGCCCCCCAAACCCCTTATTGAACTCAGGGTGTACAATACTTATCAAAACCCAACATGTACGATATCGATTTGAATTCTTATAATTCTTTTTAGAATGTATTGAGTTTTGATTGTATTTATTTTTTTTATTTATGTATTATGTAAGCTTCATGTTGAATGAGAATGTTTTTAATTTTAAAATTAAATTCAAAAAACAATGTTCTTGAACCTATGAATTCAAAAACTGATAATGTTCTCAGTCAATTCCAAAATTAAGAATGTTCTCAGTTTATCTTTTTTTTTATTAGTAGAAGATTTCATTAATGAAAGCCAAAGCGGCACTTACAGAAATCCATCCAAACTAAAACTTACATCAAACAAAGTAAAAATTTTGCAAGAAACACAAAGGAGAGAACCTAAGAAAATATTCAGACGCACCTCTCGTGCATGTGCTCGTACTGCGAAACAGAACCGATCATAAGGGTCGGTAATAGAGCATGTCTAGAATAAATCATAGATCTCAACCACAAAGTGGGTAAGCCTGAGAAGCACTCACTGATGGACTCCCAAAAAACATACAAGCAAACAGAGCACAGCACAAAGGAAATCAAAAATACAAAATAGAGAAAACATAAACTCACACACCAAACAACTTCCAACAGCAACGGCTACAGCAGATCCGGCGAAGAAGAAGGCGACAGATCCGGTGAGGCCATGGCCGGAGTTGAAGCAGAGGGAAGAAACACCCTACAAAGGAGGGAGATGATGGAAGTACAGAGCTTCCAAGTTATTAAACAAGAAAAAGGAAAGAGAAAAATGGGGGTAGGAGGAGGGAAGAGGAGGCTGAAAGCCGCCGAAATCTCCTCTCCCACCCCCGACTGCCGCAGCACTCAAAAACCCTAGGGGAAGAATAGTGTTCTGCAAAATATATCTATTTTGCTGGGTGAGAGAAAAAAAGGGAGGGAGGGAAATAGTATTTTTTTTTGAAACGAGAGTAACCATTTTATCTAAAAACGATTTTAGTTAGGGGTGAGCAGCGGATATACCGATCCGCCAAAACCGACCGAACCGAACCGATCCGCCGCCTTTTGGACGGATGCGTGATGACGAGCGGACGGTTGCGGATTGATTTTCTCCAATCCGCCAATTTGGCGGACGAATGGTGGATTTGAGATTCCTTTGGCCGCAACCAAACCGCCAAACCGCGAGCACCCCTACTAATCTATAAGACTTTGTGTTTTCAGTTTGTTTAAATATTCTATTTGTGTTTCAATTAAAAAAGAGTTTAAATATTCTGTTGAAAAAAAGTTTTCAACTTGAATATCTTTTTTGAATTGAAAAAAATAAACGTATTATTCATCTATATTTTTGGTTTTTAAATCTATCTCTAAAAATAATAAATAGAAAATATGATATATGCTAATTGGTTTTTGTTTTCAAAAACAGATATAGATGTAACAATACAGAGACATACAATCTTTATTACTGCTCTGTTCATGGTTTTGGTGGTTTAAATTGTTTTTTATATTTTAAGAATCACAGACTGTAATACTTTATATGGATGAGTCATGCAGTGATTGTGATATTCTAAAATTTCAAACTTTCTTACTTTGGATGAGGCATGCAGTGATTGTAATATTTTTTTAAGTCATTAACTGTAATACTTTCTTCTTTTTTTTTTTTTTTTTTTGAGGAAGTGCACAAGTTGAATTATGTTGAAAATTTATAAAATTTTAAACCGCCAAACCGATTCGCATCCATCCACCAAACTGCCAATCCGCTTAATCCACATCCGCCGGATTGGCGGACGGATACGGATTGATTTTCTCCAATCCGCCAATCTAGCGGACGGATGACGGATTGAAGGTTCCGTGGCCGCAACCGACCCGCGCCCACCCCTAATTTTCGTTAAAGTAAAAAGTAACCATTTCATTTCACAAATTCTAAAGCGAGCATGTTCTCAATAATGCTTCCAATTTTGAGAGGATTGGGTGAAAGGGATGAGAAATAGGTTAGCGTGATTGATTTATCAAATAGTTGAGCAGTGTACTTTGGCATGTTTAAATTATGAGGATATTTTTGTCATATAAAAATAGAATAGGACACACACCTAAATCTTAGTGATTGGGACTTAATTTATCGAGTAATGCTACGTCGCTCGAAATCTGCCCCCCCGAATCCCCCTAATTGGAAAAACGACGTCGTTTTCCCTTTTTTTTTTTTTTGGTTGAATCAGAAACGAAGAAGAAGAAGAAGAAGGAGAGAAGGGAGAAGAAGAAGAAGGAGAGAAAGAAGGGAAGGGAGAAGGGAGAAGGGAGAAGGGAGAAGGGAAGGGAGAAGGGAGAACTGGACAGGAGGGGGCATAAACCAGGGGCGGAGGCGCGGCGGAGGCGAGGCGGACGCTGAGTTGCTGCGACGATCAGCGATCGGCCGACGATCGGCCGAGCTGCTGCGACGGCCGAGCTTCTCTCCCTCTCTCTCTCTCTTTCTCTCTGTTTCCCTCTCTCCTCTCCTCTCTTTTTCTCCCTCTCCCTCTATTTCCCTCTGTTTCTCCATTTTCGGGGGATTCGGGGGGGAGCTCATTCGAGCTCCCAAGCTTTATTCTAATTTATCATTATTTCTCAAAATGGGACCAGTTCCGATTCGTAGCTCGAAAAACGTGGCTCGAAAATGGCTGGAGAGTGAAACGACGTCGTTTCGATGCGTTTTGCTATTTTTTTTTTTTTCCTTTTTTCCCGTGTTTTTTCTGAAATGAAGGATGAACATCAACCCAGAAAATATATGAAGGCTGCAATCAAATTTTTTCCGTGTTTATTCCCTTTCAACCAAATTTGTTCATTTGTTCATTTGTTCAGAGAGATCAACCCAGATTTGTTCATTTGAGCACTTTCAACCAAATAATTTGTTCAGAGAGGAGAAGGAAGGGAATAATTTGTTCATCTTGAAAGTGCTCAAATCAACATTGAAAACCCAGCAGAGAGAGAAAGAGATCAACCAAATCAAACCCAAAAAAAATTTGTTGATCCTCAGATTTGTTGATCTAAATCTGCCCTCTGAAGTAGATGACAGATCCATGAAGATTTGTTGATTAATGTTATTTGATGACAGATCCTCTTCTTCTTCTTCATCAGAAAAATCTGGTTGCTCCATCTTCCTCTTCTTCTTCCTTTTTCTTCTTCTTGATCTGTTTGCTCTGCATCGTTGTTTTTCTGCAGATCTTGTTCAGATCCAGAAGATAAACTGTTGATCTGGATTTTTTTATTTGATCTTCATCATTTCTTCATCAATATTTGAGAAAATTTTTTTTTGTTCATCTGAAATATTTCATCTGATCTTCATATAATATTATTTTTGTTCATCTGAAAATTTTTTTGTTTATCTAAAAAATAGTTACCTAAATAATAATAATTTTAAAAAAAAAATATTACATCTGAAAAAAAAAAATTTGTTCATCTAAAAATTTTTTTTTGTTCATCTGAAAAAACAAAAAATATTTCTTCATCAAAAATATTTCATCTGATCTTCATCAACTATTTTTCAAGATCTTCATATAATATTTTTCATATATCAACCGATCTTCATCTTCATCAATATTTCATCTTCATCATTTTTTTTAGTTGATCTGGATTTTTTCGTTTTGATGTTTTTTTTTTTTTATGTAGATTTTTCTGATGAAGAAGAAGAAGAAGAAGAAAAAAAAAATGCAGAGCAAACAGATCCAGATCATCAACAAGAAAAACTGAACAAAAAAATTAAACTGAAGCAACAAAAAAATACAGATCCAGATCATCCTCCTCTCTTCCTTCTCTTCCTCCTCTCTTCTCTTTGCTCTCTCGCCTGAGTCGCCTCTTCTCTCCTCTGTAAAGCAACTGAAGCAATAAAATTATCCATCCAAAAAAACTGAAGCAAGAAAAAGAAAAAGAAAGAAAAAAAAAAAATCGACAAAACGACGTCGTTTTGTCGATTCGAGCCAATATTCGAGCCGCATTTCTCGAGCTAGCAAGTATTACTCAAATGGGACTTGACAAAAAATCACTTTAAAAAAAGGAAAATGAGTTGTCCCCCCTAAAAAAGCCCCCCCTAATCCTCCTAATGCCCAAAACGACGTCGTTTTGGGCATTTTTTTTTTTTTTTTGCCTTGATTTGAAATTTAGGGGGATTAAGGGGCCAAAAATTAGGGGGATGTAGCACAGCCCTTAAAAAAATAAGAAACAAAGAAAAAGAAAAGAAAACGGGATGGTATTTCATTTTTATCTAATAATTTTATTTTTAGATAATTTTTTTTTTTTTTTACACGAACAGAGAAACTAAACCTGATAGCGAAATTCCAAACTCATGTAATAAATTCTCTCTCGGCAAGGCTTTCCTCCAATTGGGAAAACAACTAGAGGTGTTAGGCATTTATGCCTCACCACAAAATTCACATCCATCATTGGAATATATTATTGAAAGGCTCATCAAGAAGGTTATTCTTGTAAAAATTCAGATTAATCGGAACACTATAGAGGTATTATTAGATTATATTTGTTTTCAAAATAATAAATGGTATAGAATTAAAATTACAATTGTCATCTCTTTTTTATAACAAATTTGATCTAAACATGTGTTTACGGTCTAAGCAATTTAATTTTGGATACTTGGTTTATAAATTCAATTTTAAATTATTTTAATCCAAAGGTTCAGGTTCTGAAATATTTTATTCATAAGAACAAGTTCACATAAAATGACCAAACTACCTAGTATATATATATGTCATTTCCCAATTCAAAACCCTAATGCTGTGTTTGGTTGGAGAATTTGATAAGGGATTTGGAAACGAAAAGAGAATACGTATGTAAAATTAGGTGAAATATAGATATATTTTATTCACATTTCACATTTCTTTTTCATTTCCCCTTTCAAATATTTTCTCAAATCCCCCAACCAAACACAACCACCGTTTCTCTTTCTCTACATCTCTCTCTCTCTCACTGCTCCATCGCCGATTTCCTTCACCGCTACTTCCGCTGCTAACCACGATTTCTTTCATTCCATGGATATCAGTTGGCTCACTAATATCCGCCACGTCTCTCACGTCACTCTCGATTGCCTCTCTCTCTCTCTCTCTTCTCTATTCTTTTGTGTGCCCCGTGTGTATATATATATGTATGTTTACAATACATGATGTAAATCAGATATAGTTGTCCTATAAGAGTTTGTAAACATGAAAATAACTAAGATTCGAAGTCTAAAATTTTTTCCCCCTCTTTGCTACCATTTCTCAAACCAAACAGAGCCTAATCGGCGGGGTAAGTGTTGTTGGAATAATGCTTTCTTTTTTCTTTTTCTTTTTTCTTTTCTTTTTTGTGGTGCTTGCTTATCTCCATGTAGGGATGGCAATCTGAACCCGACCCGACGGGGACCTAACCCCCCGACCCCGAATTGAGCTGTTATTCCCCAAAAAATACTCCCGACGGGCCGGGGTTGGTATTTAAAAATGAATCCCCAATGATATTCGGGCTGGGGACGGGGATACATGTCCCAGCCCCGGACCTGGCCCGGTCCCGACCCCGACCCCGACCCCCACCCCCGTCCCGTTTAGCCCCGATGTAAGATTACTATTATGCCCAGTTATATATATATATACATATATGTATATGTGTGTGTGTGTGCATAGGGTTTGGTTGATACACTCAAATATAAACACAATGCTGCTCTCTGTCTCTCTTTCTCTTTCTCTCTCTCACTGACTCACTCTCACACAATGACGGCTGCAGCTCGTCCCTCACCGCCGCTCGTCCCTAACCACCTATCCTCCCTCACCGCCGCTGGTCCCTCACCGCCGATCCTCCTTTATCGCTGTTGCTGTTTAGAGTTTCGCCTCCTCACACACACAAACACACAAACACACACACACACGACAGCTGTTACTCTCTCTTCTCCTTCACCTCCGTTCCTCCCTCACCGCCGATTTTCAAACGGTATCTTTCTCTCTCTCTCTCTCTCTCGCATTAAACTAATCGATCAAGGGATTTCGATCTGGGGTTTACATATATATATATATGTATATATATATATATATATATCTGTTTCGACCTTTTTTTTTCCCTCTAAATTTATATATCTAAGTTTATAGATATAATGAAGTGATTTTTTTTAAATTTTTTAAAATTTTTTTGTAGATCTGTTTTTCAGCCCTCTGCTCTTCAATTTCAGATCTGCGTTTCAGCCCTCTCCTCTTCAATTTTAGAATTTTTTTTTTTAAGTTGTTGATGATGATTGTTGTTGAAAATAGATTAAATAAAAAAAATAAAAAAAAAGATCGGGGATATTTCGGGGTCAGGAAAACCCAATCCCCGTTAGAGGGCGGGGGCGGGAAGGTGATGGGTTCCCCGCTGGGGATCGGGGATGGGAGTGCGATCCCCACCCCGGCCCGTTGTCATTCATATCTCTATGTATATACATATACACACATATATATATATATATATATATATACTTAGAGACAGTGTTCACTATTTTATGAAGTTGTCCACGTGCACTTTTGTTCAGATAAAAGTTGAACAGATAAGTATAATAAACTTGTGAATTTGTACAGATAAATTTTGAATTGATAAAAAATTAGACAGATAAAAAATTTACAAAGATTGGATAGATAGAAAATTTACACAAATACAATTTGTACAAATAAAAATATTAAATAGTTAAAATTTGGACAGATAGAAAATTTACACAGAAAAAAATGAACAGATAGACAAAAAATTTGAACAGATAGATATAAATTTGAACAGATAGTCAACGAAAAGTCAAACAGGTAAAAAAAGTTAAAGGATAAAATTGAAAACAAAATGTCTTCTAGGATTTCTCACCCAACTATTTCACAAAGTGTGGATTTCTCACAAAAAAAAAAAAAAAAAAAAGAAAAATCATTGGACCTAGTGACTTAGACAATTGTTAGAATGGATTTTTTGCCAATTTTCTCTTTAATTTTTTGCAAGGATGATCTTCTCAACTAGCATTTCGATATGAATTTGTTAAATCATCAAGGTGGTCCTTGTGGTGGATCCATGGAGACCCAACAATACGTCTAGTTGATTTTCTAACTGGAAGGAAGCCAATCCCTTAATTTTAGGTGAAATTATACCTATAATCTTTATAGTTTGTCTCTTGGGGACAAAGGTTGTTGTTGTGAGGCCCTATAGTGGGTTTGCATTGGACCTATTTTGATGATCTGAACTGTTGATATTGTAAGGTTTATTAAGCATATCATTCATGGAAAAAAAATCAATAATTAAACGTCCATAACACCATGATCAAGTCATAATTGTTTTTTTAAGAAATTATTAAAATCATGCTAATTGATTATTTTTCTAAAAAAACAAATGTGGCCTTATTATGGAGTTACATATGTCTAATTCTACAATATGAATAGTACGACAATATAATGATGATCTAATCGCCTTATTTTTCTAATTGCCTTATTTTTTATGATGATCTAATCTTACAATATAAATAGTTTGAATTATCAAAATAAGCTTAGGACAAGCACCAGCCAAGTCGCACGACAAACCCGTCTTTCTATCTCCTGTGTCAATTTTATCGTTATAGTTCTAATTGCATCCATTTTATTCACAAAATTTTCACATTGTCTCTATTTAGTCCAATTGTTGGCACCCTTTCTGAAACTAGACAAAAATCAAGGAATAAAATGAGAATTTTATATTTAGATCTATGGTTATATTTTTTCAAAACGGATAATGACAACACAAATTTTTATATAAAATGCCTTAACCACATCACTCTAGGTAACCCTATTACTTTTTTAACTTGTTTGAAAATTTTAAAATTCTATTACTTTGAATCTAGATCTCCTTTATATATATATATATAATTTATATTTTTGAAATTGTTTCATCAAGATCTATAAAATAAGATTCATAATAAATATAAAATTCTAAAAGAAAAAAAAAAAAAAAAGATTGATGAAATTTCATTGGCCTAAGACAGGTCAATGAAATTTTGGTTGGTCAGTGAAATTTCAATAACGAAGTTAGTCTAAGTCAGTAAAATTTCAGTTGGTTAATGAAATTTTGATAACTAAGTCCGTCAAAGAAATTTTGGTTGATTAGTGAAATTTTGGTGACGTCGTTAATATTGCGCTGGAAAATCGATCATGCAATCCCTGCTGCTATGATGTCGTCGGCTAACAAGCAAATATAAGGGACTTATTATTTTAAGATTTCAAATCTCAGGACTTTAACTATTAAGAAAATTGTTGATGTCTTCAAATTTTTACACAAATTTATAGAGGGATCTCTTCCTAATTTTTCTGAATAAAATAGTATACTAACTCTTCTCAAAGTATTAAAAGATAGGTGTCCAATTTGAAATGACCAATTCCTTATGAATAAACTATTTTGTTTTTGATTTTTCTCTAATTTCTTAACAAATATTATTAACAAATATTATTAATTAGATTAAATTGACACAACATGAAAAATTAAAACAGAAAAAGAAACAGACAAAGTTCATAAATTAAGCTTTATATCAACCTTTCCAAAAGACTTATTTTAGTTCTGTTTGCAAGCTCAAGTTGGTCATTCATGGCCCCTATAGAGCTTTAAGAATAAGGACAATTCTGTATGTAGGGTATATTTATAGTACTGTTCTTTGCTTTTGCTTGGCCTCTCATGGCTGACAAATTTACCAGAAAACATGTAACTGGTCAGCTTTTGACAAGGAAAAGATAATCATGCAAAGCCCTGGTGTGTGGTGAGTAAACACTACTGATCATGAAATGAAAGACAATAAAGCTTCTCATCCCGGACCTGTACTCCACTTTCTTTCGTTTGGGCAGATCACACTAGCAGTTATTTTGCTAATTAAAAAAATATTCAGTTTATTAATTTATTTAAATTATACCATCTCTTTATTTTTTTTACATATTTTTTTAAAAGATAGTCAAAAAGTTAAGTTTTTTTTCCTACTTTCAAAATAGGCTAATATTTTGTCACGTTTCATTTTAGTTTTAATACTTTCAATTGAATAAATTTTAATCTTTAATTTAAATTTTGTGTCAGTTTGATTTCATTTATAATATTATTAGAGTTTTTAACAAAAATATAATTACTGAGTTGATTGTGGTTAACTTACTGAGTTGAACAAATTTATAATTTTATCTCTTAAAAACATGACACGTGTCGCTTACGTATATATTTTTTTATTAAAAAATGCAAACAATTGTAACTAAGTAGATCAAATTCAGGCAAAATCATAATTTTATGGTTAAAATCAAGCCAATTAAAATTATAAAAACGAAATTGACATAAAAATTAAAGTGTTAATTACCTAAAAGTCCTATTTACAAATGTTATAGTAGCTCAAGTCCTATCTAAAATTTTTTGAACTAATAAATCCTATTTAGTAAAAGTGAGAATATTATCAGTTTTTTTCCGTTTTTAATACTAAGAATATTATCAATTTTGTATAGTAATTTTTCAGATGATTGTTTCACTAATTGATGAAAAAAATAAAGTATGAGATTAAACGTTTTTACCTTTCTACTTATTGATTAGATTCAACTATCTAATAAAACCGAGAAAATTATCAGTTTTTTCCAGTTTTAAAACTGAAAATATTATTAGTTTTTTCATTTTAATTTTTTTTTAGTTTTGCACATCAATGTTCCACCACTATACCCTTTTACAGACAAAAAATTTTCAGTACTGCACAAAAAAAATAATTTAGTTTTTTTAATTTTTCAAAAAAAAAAATATATATTCAGTGTGTTTGATTTGAGTTTTTTGAATTAAGTTTTTCGAAAACTGAATTTTTTTGTTTTCGTATTTTTTTGTTTTTAGTGAATATTTTTAAAATTTTAAACATTTTGTTTTTACTTTTTTAGATGCACCTTACTTAGATGTATCTAAAAAGTAAAAATTTTGCGAAAAAAATATTTTTAAGAATTAATAATACATAAAAATACTAAAAATGTACTGAATTCTCGTATTTTTTTTATTTTTTGTATTTAGTGAATTTTTAAAAGATTTTTTTCAAATTTTTTTTACTTTTTAGGTATATTTATGTTCGGTATGTCTAAAAATTAAAAAAATTCAGTAAAAACAAAAAAATACGAAAAATAAGAAAGTAGAATTTTCTGAAAAGTATTTTTGAAAAATGATAACCAAGCAAGGTGATCACTTTGCTTGGTTTGAGTTTTCTAAAAACACTTTTCAGAAAATTATACTTTCTTATTTAACGTATTTTTTTTTTGTTTTTACTGAATTTTTTAAATATTTTAAACAATTTTTTTTTAATTTTTAAATACACCTAACATAAATACACTTAAACAGTATAATTTTTGTGAAAAAAAATCTTTAAAAAATTCACTAAATACCAAAATATAAAAAAAATACAAAAATTTAGTATATTTTTCTTATTTTTGTATATTTATTAATTTTTTAAAATATTTTTTTTATAAATATTTTGCTTTTTAAGCACATCTAAGTAAGATGCATCTAAAAAAAGTAAAAAAATATATATTTAAAATTTTGAAAATATTTACTAAAAATAAAAAAAAAACATGAAAAACAAAAAAAACTTAATTATTAAAAAGTTTAATGTAAAAAAAAAAACCCAAGGGATTGGCTTGGTGGCAAAGCCTTGGGTCTTGCGGGTGTGCTCCCTCCAAGATTCAAGTATCGAAACCTTTTAGGTGTTGACAATTTCTTGAGGCCATTAGACGGGGGGAAAAACCCCTTGAATTAACCGTGGTGCACTTGCGGAAAATTCTTTGCCGAGGGCCTATATATCCCTGGGGATTAGTCAGGTTTTGATCCGGACATCCTAGTGCCAATCAAAAAAAAAAAAAAAAACCAGTTAATTCAACAAATTCAAACTAAACACACTGATTAGTGGTTTTTTTTTTTTTTTGCACATAATTTTTTTTTTAATAGTTTTTTCAATTTGAAAGTTGATATTTTAAAATTTTAAAAATCAAAATAAATGTTAAATCATTATATTCTTATATTAGATAATCATAAATGATGAACAAGTATTGTTTGAAGTGTAATTTCGACTATTAAAAATTTAATAAAATTTGAAAGTTCAAAAAATCTTGATTAGGACTTAATGGAATATAAGTTCATAAATTGGGAGCTTTTTTGATAAGTCCCCTTTCTAAGAGTTTTGTTTTATCCAACCCATATTCTTTTTGACTATTCTATTAAGTCCTATTTGAGGTAAGAAAACCAAAACATCCTTAATCTCTCCTACTCCCATTAATGTTAATATTTAATGTTGATTGTCATTATATTTTGGTAGTTCCCATGACCATTCATATTCCCATATCTTCACTCCAAAAAAATGCATTAACTACACATCACTATTTAATGTTGATATATATTACACACAAAAAATTAAACATGGTTCTTTATTGATTGCCATTATGTTTTGGTAGTTCTCATGCATCCAAATATTGATTGTACGTGATGACGTGAATGTGAGTGTTCACATCAGATGACGTGTAATAAAGGTAATGTTAAGGTTGAAATCATCATTGCATCAAATTACACAATCACAAGTCTCAACTTTCATTTGAATATAAATATGACTGTACGTAATGACGTGAATGTTCATATTAGATGACGTAAATGTTCATATTATTTTTAATGTGTTGTTAATTAAAATATATTCACATTATATAATAATATAAAATAATAAAATCAATGTTATTTAATTTGTGTATGAAATTTCCTATGCATTGATTCTTTCCCTTCTCTCTCCTCCCTCAACATTAAATATCAATATTAAATATAAGGGAATAAGAGTCTAAGAAAATATTGTAAATCAAGAAAAAAAGAATTTATAGAATAAAATTATAAATACATGAGATTAAGTGAATTAAAAAATTTCTTTATAAACTTCTTGAATTACAACACTTCTAAATAAAATTTATCAATAAAAATTTCTAAATTAGAACTTATATATAAATGTGCCAAAATTAAAAATATAAAGATTGTTAGCGTAATTTTCCCTAAAGCTACTAACATAACCTCAAAATAAGCTTAATTTTTCTTTTTCTTTTTTTTAAAAACACTGTTGAAAGTAGAAAACTTTAGAGGAATGTCGGGGCTCTTTGGCACTACCAAAAAGTGGCGACCACTCAAATAGAAATCAAAATAGCAAGAGTGATGCTAGGCAGCCCTCATTTTTGTGTCTCAATTTAGCTCAAATGGTTTGATCATATGGTAATGATATGACGGTAATATGAAAAATTATTATTATTATAATTTTTTTATTATTTATTTATTATTTTTTAAAATATTTTTTATACTAAACGTAGTTGTTCTTGATAATATACGATTTCTTCAGATATTTTATTAACTCTTTTTCTAATAATTTCTATATCTTTAGTAGTATCAGTACTTAGTTGATTTTGTAAAAATTTACGACGTTGGTGACAATTTGCTATTAATATTATTATTTGATTATGATTTAACAACAGGTCTTTGATATAAAAATGGTGATAAAAACTCATAAAAAGGAAAAAGTTTTAATTGTTTTGATTATAGGTCCACTAAGCTTCCAAAATAAGAACAGTATCTAAAGATTTTGACCGTTACCTGAACGTAGTCGGCGTAGGGCTCTGGCGTTGGCAAGGTTCTAGTTTACAGAGGTGGCTACCCTCAACCTTTCCCTCCTTAGATCAGGTTCAGCACAGATCTGTTTTGAACAAAGATTTATAAGGAAAAGGGTGTCAGTAGACTGTTGGATTGCTAGAGTATTATTTGCTCTAAGAAGGCATGAGAACCAAACTTCTTTCTTAGTGTCAAGTATACTCTAAGTAATCTGTCCTCTTTTTCTCTCCCTCAAGGCCTTTATATAGGCACCTTGTGGACTTCTAAGTCCGGATTTCAACCTATTCTATACAATATTTTATATATTATATTTTATTGTTACTAAGAGACAAATAAGCAGGTGACATGGCTACATGCTGATTTATTTATTAACAAGAGACACCTGGTGGGGTAGTCACATGGAAATGTAGTCTTCAGTCCATGGTTTGCCAAAATACCCATGGTTTTGTCAACCCACTGCATTTGTTTAAATTCCATACCCTTTCATTACACATGATATTACTAAGATCATAGTTCTCATCATACTCTTCAAATATCTCATCCCATCTTTCTAGATCTTGTTCCATAAGATATTTCTCCAGAATTTTACATCCTCTTTCAGATAAATATGTCCCCGATTCTACTTGTTCCAAATAATCATATACTGATTCATAAGGCAATCTTGGAACAATTAATTTTTCTGCCAAGGATGTTATTATGGAAAAAGTAGTTCTTCCATAATGAACTAATTTGAATCCAACCCCACTAATTTTGTAGTTTCGTGGGATATTAGGAAAAATCTTCTCGCCCTTGCTTCTGTTGGATCTAATATAAAAGGTTCGTCCCAGTCTTGGAACAAATCACATTTGTATGGGATTACGTCTTTCTTGTCTTTGACTTTTATCAGATAATTAGCTGTATTTAGACGTTGATCCTTTACCTCTATTTGGACAGTTGTAAATGTGATGGGCACCATGCTTGGATATTCTTCAAAGACTTTATAAATTCTTCTAAACATGAATTGTTGGAATTTGGTGAGCTGAGTGAACATAGTACTCTGTGGGTGAGGTGAAACGTCGACTGTATTGATTATTCTCAATTTTCACGTTTGAACCAAAGGATCTTTTAGGTTGATGACCTTGTCTGGATTGAATGAAACTTTTAACATTCTATAACTGTACAATGTGGTTCGTCTGTTGAAGTAGCACCACTGAGTTTCTAGATAGGTGACACATTCTTCATACCATTTCAGAAATAACTTAAGAAACATATATGTTTTTATTTTATCTTGGAGGTTAGCGGGGAGTTGAAGAAACGAATACAATACTTCTAATCTTAAAAAGGTTTTTGCTACTGAATGGGTCATTCTAATAAGCTCATTCACAGAACGGCTCTTTCTTGCAGCCTGCATTTTTTTGATAATTTCAGCACTGTCTTGTGTCACCAAGTCCAACACTTCTTGAGTTTCGGCCAAGAGTGTTTCCTTCTCGAGTTAGAGTATCTGCTAAACTATTTTTATTACCATTAATATGATCTCTATCAAAAGTAAATTGTTTTAACCAAAGTTACCATCGTAAAAGCCTTCCTTGCGCCTGCATGTTAGATAAATTCTTATTTATGAAACCCAATAGGCCTTTGCAATAAGTTCTTATTAAAAACGGTTTTGGTGCCAAAAATATTATAAAAATTTCTATTCCTTTTACTATGGCTAACAATTCTCTTTGCATGGTAGAATAATTACATTCAGATTGATTAAAACTGTAACGCCCTCAAAATAAACCCATAATAAATAATATAAACATGCATTATTATATTAAAACAATCATATAAATCCATTCATCAGAGTATTATGAAATAAAACATCAGAATAAATGCCCTACGGGCTTACATCTTGCCAAGCCAACACTTGGACACAATTCACTGAGTTCTAACTCAAAAACAGATAAAGCCCTAGGCTTGAAAGATTACATTGTTCAAATAAAATAAATAAACAAATCTTCAAGTCCAATCCTCACAAGCTAAGTCCTTGGAGGGAGTGAACCACCTGAACCTGAAAAATAAAGTTCCCATATAGGGTGAGCCACAGCCCAGTAGAGAAATACTAAACCAAGCATAAGAATTAACTAAAGCATTAGCATCTGATACATGGTTAACACTCTACAATCAAGTTATAATTTTCATGACACAAATGTCTACATTGCCTATGACACACTGTCTATGGCACATTTTACTTCCCACTTATGGCTCAGAACCTGGCCAAATAACTCAACGGGGTTTCATCTTTTATTAACAATACTTCCAATTCAACAGGAATAACAATTTAAGTTAGACCTAACCACAACAAATACACAAGTTGGTATTGTATCAATCATAACCAATTCACTTCCATACTTCCCAACTGATACACATTTTAGTGATGTATCATATCCACAATAAATAGAAATATATCTATTAATCAATAAGCACACATAAGAGTGATGCTACTGGAGTCCATCCCCTATCTCCTCCCAATAAATCCGGTTTAGAGGTCCATCCCCTATCTTCCCCTAAACCGTGGAGTTCATCCCCTATCTCCTCCAAAATCAATGCATATGCAATAAAACACACAATTGCCATATACAACACATAATTAATACACAAATGTTCTGTATTAACTCAACAGTCAAACAATTGACTCAATTCCAGTTATACCTAAGCCGCATGCAAGGTCTACAACAATCAATGGCTATCCTCCACCGATAGCCCAAAACAGTTATTTCTAAACAAGAAATAAATACATCAATGAATGTAAATTTAACATTCCCAAAGGTAAATAATTAAACTACCCCAAATATATATCATCAATTCATTAAATTTCCCAATTCCATGAATTAAACCAAATTCCACATTATTCCTTTAAATTAATTATACAAATTAATCTAAACCAAAACCCTAAGGTTTCTTACAAAATTACCAAACTACCCCCACATACCAAAATACCAACACTTAGGATTAAAACATATAAATGGAGTAGGAAATCCCTACCTCGAAGAAATAACCCAAAAAGATGATGATGAAGAAGATGCTCGAAACTCCAAAGTGCTCCAAACTGACAACTGCTCAGATTAAATGGAAGCCTTCACTCTCCTCTATCTTATTTGTAAAAGAACTAGGGTAGAAACACACCCTAACTAGATCAAACCTAGGAGAAAAGGTGTTTAGAGAAGAAGAAAGGTCGGACTTTAGGGTTTGAGATCAAAAAGAATGAAAAACTGCCCTAAAAATCCCGCTGTTACACTTAAATACTGGACAGGCTCGCTCGAGCGAAGACCTGGTCGCTCGAGCGACCAGACACAAGAAAGCCTCGCTCGAGCGAAGAGAAGCTCGCTCGAGCCAAAAGCAAAACAGCTCGCTCGAGCGAAGAAAGCTCGCTCGAGCCAACAAACACTGCTCTCAGGTCTATGCACTGGACGCAAAGCTCGCTCGAGCGAAGGGACCCTGGCTCGAGCGAAGGACCAAAATCAAAGACCTCGCTCGAGCGAAGAAGAGCTCGCTCGAGCGACCAACCCAAAAACTGCACATCAACTATTGGTTTCTAAACCCAACCAACCTGCAATTAACCTGTCCAACATATTCCATAACTCACAACTGAAGAATTAAAGGACAACAACAACAACAATATGATAATGGAATCTACGGAACATAAGTCCGGATACAATAACCAAATGGGAAAAGACCGGGGTCGCTATAACCTCCCCCCCTTAAAAGAATTTCGTCCCCGAAATTAAGCATAAGTTTGTAAAAAAACAAGTTTTTCTCAATTCCCAATGATATCATAAAGCAATAAACAACAACTTGACCCAAAACCGGTCACTTCATCTCTAATCAAGAGGCATCTCACAATATGTATAAATCAACATATATTTCAACTTGCATCAATATTATGCATTAATCTTTTCAATGTTAACAATTTCCATATCATATTCAATCTCATGATATAAATAACACATTCAATATATAAATGTTATACTCCACTTCCGTAAAAAGGCAAGTTTCAAAATGTTAACATTAAACCAAAACATTCTCAATGTTTTCCCAACTTAAGACATATATATATAAAGCTCTTAAGTTCAACAATATTACATAATCTAAATACAAGATTACAAATCAGTAAACAAGTCCGGATATTTCTCACGGACTTCCAACTCACGTTCCCAAGTGGCTTCCTCCACTCCGTGATGCTTCCACAAAACTTTCACCAAAGGGATAGTCTTGCCACGCAGGACTTGATCCCGCCTATCCAAAACCCGAACCGGTCTCTCCTCATACGAGACATCCTCATCAACAACTAAATCAGTCCAATCCAGTACATGTGACGGATCTGGCTCATACTTCCGAAGCATACTCACATGAAACACATCATGAACTCCGGATAACTGCGGTGGCAAAGCTAAACGATAAGCAGCCTCGCCAATCCTCTCAAGGATCTCAAAAGGCCCAATAAACCGAGGGGACAACTTCCCGCTCTTCCCAAACCTCATCAAACCCCGCTTAGGTGATATCTTCAAAAAGACATGATCACCCACCTCAAATGCCAAAGGTCTCCTTCTACGGTCAGCATAAGATTTCTGACGACTCTGTGCTGTAACAAGCCTCTTACGGATAAGCTCAACTTTCTCCGTCGTTTCCCTTACCAACTCCGGACCCAACAAAGGTGCATCACCCACCTCGGCCCAACAAACAGGAGATCTACACGGTCGGCCATACAAAGCCTCAAACGGTGCCATACCGATACTAGACTGAAAACTGTTGTTGTAGGCAAACTCCACTAATGGTAAGTGCCTCTCCCACGACCCACTAAAGTCGAGAACACAACCCCGAAGCATATCCTCAAGGATCTGAATAGTACGCTCGGACTGCCCGTCAGTCTGAGGATGATAAGCCGTGCTAAGGGTCAACTTAGTGCCTAAAGCACTCTGCAAACTCTGCCACAACCTGGCAGTGAAACGAGGATCTCTATCTGAGACGATCGTCACTGGGACCCCGTGCAACCTCACTATATCCCGAACATACAACTCAGCAAGATGATCTACTGAATCTCTAACGCGCATAGGAATGAAGTGCGCTGACTTCGTCAACCGGTCTACAACCACCCAAATGGCATCACTACCCCGCTGAGTCCTCGGAAGACCCACAACGAAGTCCATAGTGACATGCTCCCACTTCCACTCGGCAATAGGCAAGGGTTGCAACAAACCCGCTGGCCTCTGATGCTCGGCCTTCACTTGCTGACAAGTAAGGCACCTAGATACGAAAGCTGCCACATCTCTCTTCATACCCCGCCACCAGAACTGGCGACCCAAATCCTGATACATCTTAGTACCTCCCGGATGCACCGCAAGGCGCGAATGATGAAACTCTCGGAGTACCTCCTCTCGGCAAGACTCCGGCACAAACAGACGGTCTCGGTATCTCACACTCAAGTCGGGATACACCGTCAAACCCTTCTCAACCTTCCCATTGGAAATCTTCTCTCGGAGAGATTCTACCTCAAGATCACCCCTCTGAGCCTCTAACACTCGAGTCACAAGTGTAGGCTGTGCAACCACAGAAAACAAGGCCGCAGCCTCTACGGATTCGCCCAGATGCAAATCAAACTCCCCAACTGCACCCAACATCTCCCACTCCCGGATGGCTATACTAGCTAAGTCACCAACAGATTTCCTACTAAGGGCATCGGCCACAACATTGGCCTTCCCCGGATGATAGTGCAACTCGAAGTCATAATCCTCAATGAACTCCATCCACCTCCTCTGCCTCAAATTCAAGTCTTTCTGTGTGAACAGATATTTCAGACTCTTATGATCCGAGAATACCTCGAACCTCTCACCATAAAGATAATGCCTCCAAATCTTCAAGGCAAATATCACAGCTGCTAACTCTAAATCATGTGTGGGGTAATTCTGCTCATGAATTTTCAACTGACGTGAACCATAGGCAACCACTTTCCCCTCTTGCATCAACACACAACCCAGACCCTCTCGTGAGGCGTCACAATAGACTGCATAACCCAACCCTCTCTCCGGAATAATCAAAACTGGAGCGGTGGTCAGTCTAACCTTCAACTCCTGAAACGACTTTTCACAAGTCTCACTCCATACAAATTTGACTCCCTTCCGAGTCAATCTAGTCAACGGTGAAGCTAACCTGGAGAAATCTTTCACAAACCGACGGTAATACCCAGCTAATCCCAGAAAACTGCGGATCTCAAACACACTCTTAGGCTGTGCCCAATCTTGCACTGCCTCTGTCTTGGATGTATCAACAGACACCCCTTCCCCCGAAACCACATGGCCTAAGAATTTCACCTCTTCTAGCCAGAACTCACACTTCCCGAACTTGGCATAAAGCTTATGGGCTCTAAGTAACTCTAGCACCACTCTCAAGTGTGCCTCGTGCTCCTCCTCTGAAGGTGAATAAATCAAAATGTCGTCCACGAAGACGACCACAAAACGATCCAAGAATTCCCGGAAGATCCGGTTCATCAAATCCATAAACACTGCCGGTGCATTGGTGAGCCCGAATGGCATCACCAGAAACTCATAATGGCCATACCGCGTACGGAATGCCGTCTTCGGAATATCCTCCTCCCTGACCCTCAACTGGTGGTAACCCGATCTCAAATCTATCTTAGAGAAACAACGGGAACCCTTCAACTGGTCGAACAGATCATCTATACGAGGCATAGGGTACTTATTCTTAACCGTAGCCCGATTCAATTTCCGGTAATCTATACATAGTCTCAAAGCACCACCTTTCTTTTTAGCAAAGAGGGCCGGTGCTCCCCACGGCGAAACACTAGGACGGATATAGCCCTTATCTAGCAACTCCTGAAGCTGAATCTTCAACTCAACTAACTCGGCTGGGGCAAAACGGTAAGGTGCCATAGAAATCGGCGCCGTGCCGGGCACTAAATCAATAGAGAACTCAATCTCTCGCTGAGGTGGCAAACTAACAAGATCCTCGGGAAAAACGTCCGAATACTCACAGACCACCCTCGGCAACACAATCTGGGTCTCATCACCCTCACTAATCGAAAGACTAGCAAGTAGACCACTAAGCTCACTCCGCCCTCGCGGATCATAACCCGGTGGCAAAACACTACCAACCCGGTCCCCCAGAAAACGAAAACACTCCCCGTTCACGGTACAACAAGTGACCCTCTGACGGTAGCAATCAATAACTGCCCGGTATGACGACAACCAGTCCATACCCAAAATAACATCAAAGCCCTTCATGGGCATAACTACAAAAGAGAAAGGGATTCTATGATCATCGACCTCTATATCACAACCCCTAACACCTTGTTTCAAAATCAACTCACCCCCAAGAGGCGACACTACACAAATAGGAGATGCTAACTGAGCTAACTCCAACTCCAAAATAGATGCAAATGCAGCAGACACAAAGGAATGAGATGCACCCGTATCAATCAGAACACTAGCAACTGAATTGCAAAACAAGAAGGTACCTCTCACAACAGACGGAGCCGGTACTAGATCCTGCGCGGTAACAGCATACACGCGCCCAGACGACCTCTGATCAACCTGCTCACCCCTCGGAGCAGTAGACTGCTGCACAGACTGGGACGAAGAAGCCCCCTGATTGGCCCTCGAGGCCTGACCCGACTGAGCTGGCTGCTGACCCTGAGTCTGCCTCAAACCAGATGCACCAGTGTGCCACCAACTGCGGGCAAAACCTCTTCATGTGCCCTGGCTGACCACACTGATAGCACGAGAGTGGCTGGCCTCTACCCTGACTCTGGCTCTGAGATCGAGCCGAAGAAGATGCTGCTCTCTGAACCCTCCCCTCTGAGGACAAACTGGAGACTTGTGCCCAGCTGGCCACACTTGAAACAGGTGATATCTCCCTGACTGCCTTTCCCAGAACTAGCACTCGGCACTGGAAAAGTGGATCTAGAAAAACTACTCTGAGGCTGCTGAGGAGTGAAACCTCTCTGCCTCCTGCCATCGCCCTGACCATCCTGACTCCTCTTGGAGCCTTTCTGCCCTTCTTCCTCCTCCCGCATCGCGATCTCAGTATGGGCTGCTGCATCAACCAAACGCCCAAAATCCCTAATCATAGTCGGCACAACTCTCAATTTGAGGCCGCGCCTCAACTTCTTCTCGAACTCTATACACCGACGTTCCTCGGACGCCACTAACTCAGGTGCGAACCTGGACAAACTAGTAAATAAGGCCTCAAACTCAGCCACTGATGAACTATTCTGCTTCAGCTGGCAGAACTGATCTCTCAACGTCTCCTGAACAGCTGGAGACAGGTACTTCTCCTGAAAAGCATTCACAAACGCCTCCCATGTACCTCCAACACGAGCCTTAATGAATTTCCACCACTGACCCGCATCCCCTTTCAGCTGGAAAGATGCCAAGGTCACCTTCAACCCCTCGTCTTCGATGCCAAGCATCTCAAACGTTTTCGTTGTCTGTTCGAGCCATTCGTCTGCCTTAAGCGGCTCGCTAGGATCACCTACAAACACGTCCGGTTGAGACCGGAAGAACTCCCTCTTCAGAAAAGAAGGCCCTGCATCTGCAGCAACTACCGGGGCTGGAACTACCTGGGCTGGATTCGCAGCCCTCAGAATGTCAACTGACGCCTGAAATGCCCCTGCTATCTCTTGGGCCAAAGCGCCCATAAACGGCTGTCCTACTGGCTCGGCCACATTGGCCTGGCCAACACCCTCCTGAACTGCCGGAATCTCCTCCGGTATAGGCACTTCCTGCCTAGCCTGTCTACCGCGCCTACCGCGACCTCGTCCTCGTCCTGACATCCTATTAAGGAAACAAAGACGTTAGCACATTAATAAATGTGCCAAGCTAAACACTCACGTCCTAATGCATTGGACAACAATAAATCACACCACGTAAGCACATAATCACATAAGCACCTACGAATTTCATTCCTGGATAATGATAGTCCCAAAGGGTTACTATAGTTCCGGTTGAAAGCAGCATTGATCAAGTGCCTTTCCAACAAGACTACTAGAAACTTAAGGATCCAATCAATATCTAGAAACTACATTCCATACCCACATAATCACATAAACATGTTATCATATAAGCATGTAATCATTACACTAAGTCTCTATCAAACGAGACGAACCCATTGTGATACTAATCACTTCCCACGTACCCAAAGTATTCAAACCCGGTACGCTCTGATACCAAGTTGTAACGCCCTCAAAATAAACCCATAATAAATAATATAAACATGCATTATTATATTAAAACAATAATATAAATCCATCATCAGAGTATTATGAAATAACATCAGAATAAATGCCCTACGGGCTTACATCTTGCCAAGCCAACACTTGGACACAATTCACTGAGTTCTAACTCAAAAACAGATAAAGCCCTAGGCTTGAAAGATTACATTGTTCAAATAAAACAAATAAATAAAACAAATCTTCAAATCAATCCTCACAAGCTAAGTCCTTGGAGGGAGTGAACCACCTGAACCTGAAAAATAAAGTTCCCATATAGGGTGAGCCACAGCCCAGTAGAGAAATACTAAACCAAGCATAAGAATTAACTAAAGCATTAGCATCTGATACATGGTTAACACTCTACAATCAAGTTACAATTTTCATGACACAAATGTCTACATTGCCTATGACACATTGTCTATGGCACATTTTACTTCCACTTATGGCTCAGAACCTGGCCAAATAACTCAACGGGGTTTCATCTTTTATTAACAATACTTCCAATTCAACAGGAATAACAATTCAAGTTAGACCTAATCATAACAAATACACAAGTGGTATTGTATCAATCATAATCAATTCACTTCCATACTTCCCAACTGATACACATTTTAGTGATGTATCATATCAACAATAAATAGAAATATATCTATTAATCAATAAGCACACATAAGAGTGATGCTACTGGAGTCCATCCCCTATCTCCTCCCAATAAATCCGGTTTAGAGGTCCATCCCCTATCTTCCCCTAAACCGTGGAGTTCATCCCCTATCTCCTCCAAAAAAATGCATATGCAATGAAACACACAATTGCCATATACAACACATAATCAATACACAAATGTTCTGTATTAACTCAACAGTCAAACAATTGACTCAATTCCAGTTATACCTAAGCCGCATGCAAGGTCTACAACAATCAATGGCTATCCTCCACCGATAGCCCAAAACAGTTATTTCTAAACAAGAAATAAATATCATTGAATTAAAATTTAACATTCCCAAAGATAAATAATTAAACTTCCCAATTCCATGAATTAAACCAAATTCCACATTTTCCTTTAAATTAATTATACAAATTAATCTAAACCAAAACCCTAAGGTTTTTCCAAAATTACCAAACTACCCCACATACCAAAATTACCAAACTACCCCCACATACCAAAATACTAACACTTAGGATTAAAGCGTATAAATGGAGTAGGAAATCCCTACCTCGAAGATATAACCAAAAGAAGAAGATGAAGATGATGCCCAAACTCCAAAGTGCTCCAAAACCAATTTGCTCAGATTAAATGGAAGCCCTCACTCTCCTCTATCTTATTTGTAAAGCAACTAGGGTAAAAACCCACCCTAACTAGATCAAACCTAGGAGAGAAAGGTGTTGGGAGAGAAGAACTCGTAACTTAGGGTTTTTGAATCAAAGGGGCTGAAAACTGTTTTAAAACACGCTCTGCGTATTTATACCTGACAGGCTCGCTCGAGCGAAGACCTGGTCGCTCGAGCGACCAGACACAGAGAAAATCCTCGCTCGAGCGAAAAATGCTCGCTCGAGCGAAAATAACAGTCTCGCTCGAGCGAGGAGGAAGCTCGCTCGAGCCAGACAACCACTGCTCTCAGGTCTAGTACTGGACGCAAAGCTCGCTCGAGCGAAGAAACCCTCGGCTCGAGCGAAGGACCAAAACAAGACCTCGCTCGAGCGAAGAGAGCTCGCTCGAGCGACAAGCCAAAAACTGAACATCAACTTTGGTTCTAAACCCAACCAACCTGCAATTAACCTGCCCAACATATTCCATAACTCAAACTGAAGAATTAAAGACAACAACAACAACAATATGATAATGGAATCTACGGAACTTAAGTCCAGATACAATCCTCAAATGGGAAAAGACCGGGGTCGCTATAACCTCCCCCCCTTAAAAGAATTTCGTCCCCGAAATTAAGCATAAGTTTGTAAAAACAAGTTTTTCTCAATTCCCAATGATATTACAAAACAATACACAACATCTTGACCCAATACCGGTCACTTCATCTCTAATCAAGAGGCATCTCACAATATGTATAAATCAACATATATTCAACTTGCATCAATTTTATGCATTAATCTTTTCAATGTTAACAATTTCCATATCATATTCAATCTCATGATATAAATAACACATTCAATATATAATGTTATACTCCACTTCCATAAAAAGGCAAGTTTCAAAATGTTAACATTAAACCAAAACATTCTCAATGTTTTTCCAACTTAAGACATATATATATAAAGCTCTTAAGTTCAACAATATTATAAAATCTAAATACAAGATTACAAATCAGTAAACAAGTCCGGATATTTCTCACGGACTTCCAACTCACGTTCCCAAGTGGCTTCCTCCACTCCGTGATGCTTCCACAAAACCTTCACCAGGGATGGTTTGCCACGCAGGACTTGATCCCGCCTATCCAAGACTCGAACCGGTCTCTCCTCATACGAGACATCCTCATCAACAACTAAATCAGTCCAATCCAGTACATGTGACGGATCTGGCTCATACTTCCGAAGCATACTCACATGAAACACGTCATGAACTCCGGATAACTGCGGTGGCAAAGCTAAACGATAAGCAGCCTCGCCAATCCTCTCAAGGATCTCAAAAGGCCCAATAAACCGAGGGGACAACTTCCCGCTCTTCCCAAACCTCATCAAACCCCGCTTAGGTGATATCTTCAAAAAGACATGATCACCCACCTCAAACCAAAGGTCTCCTCCTACGGTCAGCATAAGATTTCTGACGACTCTGTGCTGTAACAAGCCTCTTACGGATAAGCTCAACTTTCTCCGTCGTTTCCCTCACCAACTCCGGACCCAACAAAGGTGCATCACCCACCTCGGCCCAACAAACAGGAGATCTACACGGTCGGCCATACAAGGCCTCAAACGGTGCCATACCGATACTAGACTGAAAACTGTTGTTGTAGGCAAACTCCACTAATGGTAAGTGCCTCTCCCACGACCCACTAAAGTCGAGAACACAACCCCGAAGCATATCCTCAAGGATCTGAATAGTACGCTCGGACTGCCCGTCAGTCTGAGGATGATAAGCCGTGCTAAGGGTCAACTTAGTGCCTAAAGCACTCTGCAAACTCTGCCACAACCTGGCAGTGAAACGAGGATCTCTATCTGAGACGATCGTCACTGGGACCCCGTGCAACCTCACTATGTCCCGAATATACAAGTCAGCAAGATGATCTACTGAATCTCTAACACGCATAGGAATGAAGTGCGCTGACTTCGTCAACCGGTCTACAACCACCCAAATGGCATCACTACCCCGCTGAGTCCTCGGAAGACCCACAACGAAGTCCATAGTGACATGCTCCCACTTCCACTCGGCAATAGGCAAGGGTTGCAACAAACCCGCTGGCCTCTGATGCTCGGCCTTCACTTGCTGACAAGTAAGGCACCTAGATACGAAAGCTGCCACATCTCTCTTCATACCCCGCCACCAGAACTGGCGACCCAAATCCCGATACATCTTAGTACCTCCCGGATGCACCGCAAGGCGCGAATGATGAAACTCTCGGAGTACCTCCTCTCGGCAAGACTCCGGCACAAACAGACGGTCTCGGTATCTCACACTCAGGTCGGGATACACCGTCAAACCCTTCTCAACCTTCCCATTGGAAATCTTCTCTCGGAGAGATTCTACCTCAAGATCACCCCTCTGAGCCTCTAACACTCGAGTCACAAGTGTAGGCTGTGCAACAACAGAAAACAAGGCCGCAGCCTCTACGGATTCGCCCAGATGCAAATCAAACTCCCCAACTGCACCCAACATCTCCCACTCCCGGATGGCTATACTAGCTAAGTCACCAACAGATTTCCTACTAAGGGCATCGGCCACAACATTGGCCTTCCCCGGATGATAGTGCAACTCGAAGTCATAATCCTCAATGAACTCCATCCACCTCCTCTGCCTCAAATTCAAGTCTTTCTGTGTAAACAGATATTTCAGACTCTTATGATCCGAGAATACCTCGAACCTCTCACCATAAAGATAATGCCTCCAAATCTTCAAGGCAAATATCACAGCTGCTAACTCTAAATCATGCGTAGGGTAATTCTTCTCATGAATTTTCAACTGACGTGAACCATAGGCAACCACTTTCCCCTCTTGCATCAACACACAACCCAGACCCTCTCGTGAGGCATCACAATAGACTGCATAACCCAACCCTCTCTCCGGAATAATCAAAACTGGAGCGGTGGTCAGTCTAACCTTCAACTCCTGAAACGACTTTTCACAAGTCTCACTCCATACAAATTTGACTCCCTTCCGAGTCAATCTAGTCAACGGTGAAGCTAACCTGGAGAAATCTTTCACAAACCGACGGTAATACCCAGCTAATCCCAGAAAACTGCGGATCTCAAACACACTCTTAGGCTGTGCCCAATCTTGCACTGCCTCAGTCTTGGATGTATCAACAGACACCCCTTCCCCAGAAACTACATGGCCTAAGAACTTCACCTCTTCTAGCCAAACTCACACTTCCCGAACTTAGCATAAAGCTTATGGGCTCTAAGTAACTCTAGCACCACTCTCAAGTGTGCCTCGTGCTCCTCCTCTGAAGGTGAATAAATCAAAATGTCGTCCACGAAGACGACCACAAAACGATCCAAGAATTCCCGGAAGATCCGGTTCATCAAATCCATAAACACTGCCGGTGCATTGGTGAGCCCGAATGGCATCACCAGAAACTCATAATGGCCATACCGCGTACGGAATGCCGTCTTCGGAATATCCTCCTCCCTGACCCTCAACTGGTGGTAACCCGATCTCAAATCTATCTTAGAGAAACAACGGGAACCCTTCAACTGGTCAAACAAATCATCAATGCGGGGCATAGGATACTTATTCTTAACCGTAGCCCGATTCAACTTCCGGTAATCTATACATAGTCTCAAAGCACCACCTTTCTTCTTAACAAAGAGGGCCGGTGCTCCCCACGGCGAAACACTAGGACGGATATAGCCCTTATCTAACAACTCCTGGAGTTGAATCTTCAACTCAACTAACTCGGCTGGGGCAAAACGATAAGGTGCCACAGAAATCGGCGCCGTGCCGGGCACTAAATCAATAGAGAACTCAATCTCACGCTGAGGTAGCAAACTAACAAGATCCTCGGGAAAAACGTCCGAATACTCACAGACCACCCTCGGCAACACAATCTGGGTCTCATCACCCTCACTAATCGAAAGACTAGCAAGTAGACCACTAAGCTCACTCCGCCCTCGCGGATCAACCCGGTGGCAAAACACTACCAACCCGGTCCCCCAGAAAACGAAAACACTCCCCGTTCACGGTACAACAAGTGACCCTCTGACGGTAGCAATCAATAACTGCCCGGTATGACGACAACCAGTCCATACCCAAAATAACATCAAAGCCCTTCATGGGCATAACTACAAAAGAGAAAGGGATTCTATGATCATCGACCTCTATATCACAACCCCTAACACCTTGTTTCAAAATCAACTCACCCCCAAGAGGCGACACTACACAAATAGGAGATGCTAACTGAGCTAACTCCAACTCCAAAATAGATGCAAATGCAGCAGACACAAAGGAATGAGATGCACCCGTATCAATCAGAACACTAGCAACTGAATTGCAAAACAAGAAGGTACCTCTCACAACAGACGGAGCCGGTACAAGATCCTGCGCGGTAACAGCATACACGCGCCCAGACGACCTCTGATCAACCTGCTCACCCCTCGGAGCAGTAGACTGCTGCACAGACTGGGACGAAGAAGCCCCCTGATTGGCCCTCGAGGCCTGACCCGACTGAGCTGGCTGCTGACCCTGAGTCTGCCTCAAACCAGATGCACCAGATGTGCCACCCAACTGCGGGCAAAACCTCTTCATGTGCCCTGGCTGACCACACTGATAGCACGGGAGTGGCTGGCCTCTACCCTGACTCTGGCTCTGAGATCGAGCCGAAGAAGATGCTGCTCTCTGAACTCCTCCCCTCTGAGGACAAACTGGAGACTTGTGACCCAGCTGGCCACACTTGAAACAAGTGATGTCTCCCTGACTGCCTTTCCCAAAACTAGCACTCGGCACTGGAAAAGTGGATCTAGAAAAACTACTCTGAGGCTGCTGAGGAGTGAAACCTCTCTGCCTCCTGCCATCGCCCTGACCATCCTGACTCCTCTTGGAGCCTTTCTGCCCTTCTTCCTCCTCCCGCATCGCGATCTCAGTATGGGCTGCTGCATCAACCAAACGCCCAAAATCCCTAATCATAGTCGGCACAACTCTCAATTTGAGGCCGCGCCTCAACTTCTTCTCGAACTCTATACACCGACGTTCCTCGGACGCCACTAACTCAGGTGCGAACCTGGACAAACTAGTAAATAAGGCCTCAAACTCAGCCACTGATGAACTATTCTGCTTCAGCTGGCAGAACTGATCTCTCAACGTCTCCTGAACAGCTGGAGACAGGTACTTCTCCTGAAAAGCATTCACAAACGCCTCCCATGTACCTCCAACACGAGCCTTAATGAATTTCCACCACTGACCCGCATCCCCTTTCAGCTGGAAAGATGCCAAGGTCACCTTCAACCCCTCGTCTTCGATGCCAAGCATCTCAAACGTTTTCGTTGTCTGTTCGAGCCATTCGTCTGCCTTAAGCGGCTCGCTAGGATCACCTACAAACACGTCCGGTTGAGACCGGAAAAACTCCCTCTTCAGAAAAGAAGGCCCTGCATCTGCAGCAACTACCGGGGCTGGAACTACCTGGGCTGGATTCGCAGCCCTCAGAATGTCAACTGACGCCTGAAATGCCCCTGCTATCTCTTGGGCCAAAGCGCCCAAAAACGGCTGTCCTACTGGCTCGGCCACATTGGCCTGGCCAACACCCTCCTGAACTGCCGGAATCTCCTCCGGTATAGGCACTTCCTGCCTAGCCTGCCTACCGCGCCTACCGCGACCTCGTCCTCGTCCTGACATCCTATTAAGGAAACAAAGACGTTAGCACATTAATAAATGTGCCAAAGCTAAACACTCACGTCCTAATGCATTGGACAACAATAAATCACACCACGTAAGCACATAATCACATAAGCACCTACGAATTTCATTCCTGGATAATGATAGTCCCAAAGGGTTACTATAGTTCCGGTTGGAAGCAGCATTGATCAAGTGCCTTTCCAACAAGACTACTAGAAACTCAAGGATCCAATCAATATCTAGAAACTACATTCCATACCCACATAATCACATAAACATGTTATCATATAAGCATGTAATCATTACACTAAGTCTCTATCAAACGAGACGAACCCATTGTGATACTAATCACTTCCCACGTACCCAAAGTATTCAAACCCGGTACGCTCTGATACCAAGTTGTAACGCCCTCAAAAATAAACCCATAATAAATAATATAAACATGCATTATTATATTAAAACAATAATATAAATCCATCCATCAGAGTATTATGAAATAAAACATCAGAATAAATGCCCTACGGGCTTACATCTTGCCAAGCCAACACTTGGACACAATTCACTGAGTTCTAACTCAAAAACAGATAAAGCCCTAGGCTTGAAAGATTACATTGTTCAAATAAAACAAATAAAATAAAACAAGTCTTCAAATTCAATTCCTCACAAGCTAAGTCCTTGGAGGGAGTGAACCACCTGAACCTGAAAATAAAGTTCCCATATAGGGTGAGCCACAGCCCAGTAGAGAAATACTAAACCAAGCATAAGAATAACTAAAGCATTAGCATCTGATACATGGTTAACACTATAATCAAGTTACAATATTCATGACACGAATGTCTACACTGCCTATGACACATTGTCTATGGCACATTTTACTTTCCACTTATGGCTCAGAACCTGGCCAAATAACTCAACGGGTTTCATCTTTTATTAACAATACTTCCAATTCAACAGGAATAACAATTCAAGTTAGACCTAACCATAACAAATACACAAGTTGGTATTGTATCAATCATAACCAATTCACTTCCATACTTCCCAACTGATACACATTTTAGTGATGTATCATATCAACAATAAATAGAAATATATCTATTAATCAATAAGCACACATAAGAGTGATGCTACTGGAGTCCATCCCCTATCTCCTCCCAATAAATCCGGTTTAGAGGTCCATCCCCTATCTTCCCCTAAACCGTGGAGTTCATCCCCTATCTCCTCCAAAACCAATGCATATGCAATAAAACACACAATTGCCATATACAACACATAATTAATACACAAATGTTCTGTATTAACTCAACAGTCAAACAATTGACTCAATTCCAGTTATACCTAAGCCGCATGCAAGGTCTACAACAATCAATGGCTATCCTCCACCGATAGCCCAAAACAGTTATTTCTAAACAAGAAATAAATATATCAATGAATGTAAATTTAACATTCCCAAGATAATAATTAAACTACCCAATTCCATGAATTAAACCAAATTCCACATTTCCTTTAAATTAATTATACAAATTAATCTAAACCAAAACCCTAAGGTTTCTTCCAAAATTACCAAACTACCCCCCACATACCAAAATACAACACTTAGGATTAAACGTATAAATGGAGTAGGAAATCCCTACCTCGAAGAAATACCTCAAAAGAGAGATGAAGAGATGCCAAACTCAAAGTGCTCCAAACGACAATGCTCAGATTAAATGGAAGCCCTCACTCTCCTCTATCTTATTTGTAAAAGCAACTAGGGTAAAACACACCCTAACTAGATCAAACCTAGGAGAGAAAGGTGTTTAGAGAAGAAGAAAGTCGGACTTTAGGGTTTTGAGATCAAAAAGTGAAAAACTGTAAAATCGCTGTTACCTTAATACTGACAGGCTCGCTCGAGCGAAGACCTGGTCGCTCGAGCGACCAGACACAAAAACCTCGCTCGAGCGAAGAATGCTCGCTCGAGCGCAGAAGCAAACAGCTCGCTCGAGCGAAGAAAGCTCGCTCGAGCCAACAAACACTGCTTCAGGTCTAGTACTGGACGCAAAGCTCGCTCGAGCGAAGGGACCCTGGCTCGAGCGAAGGACCAAAATCAAAGACCTCGCTCGAGCGAAGAAGAGCTCGCTCGAGCGACCAACCAAAAACTGAACATCAACTATTGGTTTCTAAACCCAACCAACCTGCAATAACCTGCCCAACATATCCATAACTCACAACTGAAGAATTAAAGGACAACAACAACAACAATATGTAATATAATCTACGGAACATAAGTCCGGATACAATAATCAAATGGGAAAAGACCGGGGTCGCTATAATTATGGAGTTGTCCGCTCGAGCGGGGCGGCTGAGTATAAAATCGTGTTTTAGCGTTTTAAAGCAGTTTTTCATCTTCTTTCAGATTCTAAACCCTAAGTTCCGAGTTCTCTCTCTCCAACTCATCTTCTCTCTCAGGTTTGATCTTCTTAGAGTGTGTTCTACCCTAGTTCCTTCATTAAAAAGGTAGATAAGAGTGAGGGCTACGTTTTAATCTGAACATTCTTGGAGTTGGAGCACGTTGGAGTTTTGGACATCATCTTCATCTTCTCCTTTTTGAGTTATTTCTTCGAGGTAGGGATTTCCTACTCCATTTATACGTTTAATCCTAAGTGGTGGTATTTTGGTATGTGGGGGTAGGTTTGGTAATTTTGGGAGAAACCTTAAGGTTTTGTCATAGATTAATTTATATAATTAATTTAAGGGAAGATTGTGATATTGGGTTAAATTCATGAGATTGGGGAATTTAGTGGTTTAATGATGTATTTGGTAGTTTAAATACTACCTTGAGAATATTGAAATTAACATTTATTGTTATAGTTATTTCTTGCTTAGAAATAATTGTTTTGGGCTATCGGTGGAGGATAGCCATTGATTGTTGTAGACCTTGCATGCGGCTTAGGTATAACTGAAATTGAGTCAATTGTTTGACTGTTGAGTTAATACAGAACATTCGTGTATTAATTATGTGTTGTATATGGCAAGTATTGATTATGTTGCATATGCATTTGGTTTTGGAGGAGATAGGGGATGAACTCCACGGTTTAGGGGAATAGGGGATGGACCTCTAAACCGGACTTGTTGGGAGGAGATAGGGGATGGACTCCAGTAGCATCACTTATGTGTGTGCTTAATTATAATAGAAATATTTCTATTTGTTGTTGATATGATACATCACCACCATGTGTATCAGTTGGGAAGTAAGGAAGTGAATTTGATTGAGATTGGTATAACACAGCATGTGTGTGTTTATTATGTTATGAGAAAGGTTTAACCTGATTTGTTATCCTTGTTGAGTTGTTTGGCCAGGTTCTGAGCCATGACTGTATAAATGGAAAGTAAAAGGTGTCATAGACCATGTGTCATAGACAACGTAGGCGTTTGTGTCGATGAATTGTAAATTGATTATCTTGTGTTAACCATGTATCGGGTGCTACTGCTTTAGTTAATTCTTATGCTTGGTTTAGTATTTCTCTACTGGGCTGTGGCTCACCCTATATGGGAACTTCATTTTCAGGTTCAGGTGGTTCACTACCTCCAAAGACTTAGCTTGTGAGGATTTGGACTTGAAGACTTGTTTTATTTGTTTTAGTTGTTTTATTTGAATTATGTAAACATTCAAGCCCAGGGCTTTATTTGTTTTGAGTTAGAACTCATGAAATTGTGTCTAAGTGTTGGCTTGGCAAGATGTAAGCCCGTAGGGCATTTATTTTGATGTTTTATTTAGTAATACTCTGATGGATAATAGAATGTTTCGTTTCTATTATTAATGCATGTTAATCTTATATATGATGGGTTTTATTTTGAGGGCGTTACAACTTGGTATCAGAGCGTACCGGGTTTGAATACTTGGGTACGTGGGAAGTGATTAGTATCACAATGGGTTCGTCTCGTTTGATAGAGACTTAGTGTAATGATTACATGCTTATATGATAACATGTTTATGTGATTATGTGGGTATGGAATGTAGTTTCTAGGATGTTGATTGGACTCTTGAGTTGCTGAAGTCTTGTTGGAAAGGCACTTGATCAATGTTGCTTCCAACCGGAACTTTATGGTAACGCTCGGGACTATCATTATCCAGGAATGAAATTCGTAGGTGCTTATGTGATTATGTGCTTACGTGGAATGAATTATTGTTGTCCAATGTATTAGGACGTGAGTGTTATAATTTTGGCACATTATTTAGAGTGCTAACGTCTTTATTTCCTTTATTAGGATGTCAGGACGAGGACGAGGTCGTGGTAGGCGTGGTAGGCAGGCCAGGCAGGAAGTGCCTATACCGGAGGAAATTCCGGCAGTTCAGGAGGGTGTTGGCCAGGCCAATGTGGCCGAGCCAGTAGGACAGCAGTTTATGGGCGCTTTGGCCCAAGGGATAGCAGGGGCATTTCAGGCGTCAGTTGACATTCTGAGGGCTGCGAATCCAGCCCAGGCTGTTGTTGCTGCAGATACAGGACCTTCTTTTCTGAAGAGGGAATTCTTCCGGTCTCACCCGGACGAATTTTTAGGTGATCCTAGCGCCGCTTAAGGCAGATGAATGGCTCGAACAGACAACGAAAACGTTTGAGATGCTAGGCATCGAAGACGAGGTACTGAAGGTGACCTTGGCATCTTTCCAGCTGAAAGGGGATGCGGGTCAGTGGTGGAAGTTCACCAAAGGTCGTATTGGAGGTACTTGGAAGGCTTTTGTTGATGCTTTTCAGGAGAAGTACCTGTCTCCAGCTGTTCAGGAGAAGTTGAGAGATCAGTTCCGCCATCTTGAGCAGAACAGTTTATCAGTGGCCGAGTTTGAGGCTGCATTCACTAGTTTGTCCAGGTTTGCACCTGAGTTGGTGGCGACTGAGGAACGCCGTTGCATTGAGTTTGAGAAGAAGTTGAGGCGTGGCCTCATGCTGAGAGTTGTCGGATCTATGATTAGGGATTTTGGGCGATTGGTTGATGCAGCAGCCCATACCGAGACTATGATGCAGGAAGAGGGGGAAAGGCAGAAAGGCTCCAAGAGGAGTCAGGATGGCCAGAGTGATGGCAGGAGGCAGAGAGGTTTCACTCCTCAGCAGCCTCAGAGTAGTTTTTCTAGATCCACTTTTCCAGTGCCGAGTGCTAGTTCTGGGAAAGGCAGTCAGGGAGACATTACCTGTTTCAAGTGTGGCCAGCTGGGTCACAAGTCTCCAGTTTGTCCTCAGAGGGGAGGAGTTCAGAGAGCAGCATCTTCTTCGGCTCGATCTCAGAGCCAGAGTCAGGGTAGAGGCCAGCCGCTCTCTTGTTTTCAGTGCGGTCAGCCGGGGCACATGAAGAGGTTTTGCCCACAGTTGGGTGGCACATCTGGTGCATCTGGTTCGAGGCAGACTCAGAGTCAGCTGCCTGCTCAGTCAGTTCAGGCCTCGAGGGCCAATCAGGGGGCTTCATCGTCCCAGTCTGTGCAGCAGTCTTATGCTCCGAGGGGTGAGCAGGTTGATCAGAGGTCGTCTGGGCGCGTGTATGCTGTTACCGCGCAGGATCCTGTACCGGCTCCATCTGTGTGAGAGGTACCTTTCTTGTTTTGCAATTCAGTTGCTAGTGTTTTGATCGATACGGGTGCATCTCATTCCTTTGTGTCTGCTGCATTTGCATCTGTTTTGGAGTTGGAGTTAGCTCAGTTAGCATCTCCTATTTGTGTTGTGTCACCTCTTGGGGGTGAATTGATTTTGAAACAAGGTGTTAGGGGTTGTGATATAGAGGTCGATGATCATAGAATCCCTTTTTCTTTTGTGGTTATGCCTATGAAGGGCTTTGATGTTATTTTGGGTATGGACTGGTTATCGTCATACCGAGCAGTTATTGATTGCTACTGTCAGAGGGTCACTTGTTGTACCGTGAACGGGGAGTGTTTTCGTTTTCTGGGGGACCGGGTTGGTAGTATTTTGCCACCGGGTTATGATCCGCGAGGGCGGAGTGAGCTTAGTAGTCTACTTGCTAGTCTTTCGATTAGTGAGGGTGATGAGACCCAGATTGTGTTGCCGAGGGTGGTTTGTGAGTATTCGGACGTTTTTCCCGAGGATCTTGTTAGTTTGCCACCTCAGCGAGAGATTGAGTTCTCTATTGATTTAGTGCCCGGCACGGCGCCGATTTCTATGGCACCTTACCGTTTTGCCCCAGCCGAGTTAGTTGAGTTGAAGGTTCAACTCCAGGAGTTGTTAGATAAGGGCTATATCCGTCCTAGTGTTTCGCCGTGGGGAGCACCGGCCCTCTTTGCTAAGAAGAAGGGTGGTGCTTTGAGATTGTGTATTGATTACAGGAAATTGAATCGGGCTACGGTTAAGAATAAGTATCCTATGCCCCGTATTGATGATTTGTTTGACCAGTTGAAGGGTTCCCGTTGTTTCTCTAAGATAGATTTGAGATCGGGTTATCATCAGTTGAGAGTCAGGGAGGAGGATATTCCTAAGACGGCATTCCGTACGCGGTATGGTCATTATGAGTTTCTGGTGATGCCGTTTGGGCTCACCAATGCACCGGCAGTGTTTATGGATTTGATGAACCGGATCTTCCGGGAATTCTTGGATCGTTTTGTGGTCGTCTTCGTGGACGACATTTTGATTTATTCACCTTCGAGGAGGAGCACGAGGAACACTTGAGAGTGGTGCTAGAGTTACTTAGAGCCCATAAGCTTTATGCTAAGTTCGGGAAGTGTGAGTTCTGGCTAGAAGAGGTGAAGTTCTTAGGCCATGTAGTTTCTGGGGAAGGGGTGTCTGTTGATACATCCAAGACTGAGGCAGTGCAAGATTGGGCACAGCCTAAGAGTGTGTTTGAGATCCGCAGTTTTCTGGGATTAGCTGGGTATTACCGTCGGTTTGTGAAAGATTTCTCCAGGTTAGCTTCACCGTTGACTAGATTGACTCGGAAGGGAGTCAAATTTGTATGGAGTGAGACTTGTGAAAAGTCGTTTCAGGAGTTGAAGGTTAGACTGACCACCGCTCCAGTCTTGATTATTCCGGAGAGAGGGTTGGGTTATGCAGTCTATTGTGATGCCTCACGAGAGGGTCTGGGTTGTGTGTTGATGCAAGAGGGGAAAGTGGTTGCCTATGGCTCACGTCAGTTGAAAATTCATGAGAAGAATTACCCTACGCATGATTTAGAGTTAGCAGCTGTGATATTTGCCTTGAAGATTTGGAGGCATTATCTTTATGGTGAGAGGTTCGAGGTATTCTCGGATCATAAGAGTCTGAAATATCTGTTTACACAGAAAGACTTGAATTTGAGGCAGAGGAGGTGGATGGAGTTCATTGAGGATTATGACTTCGAGTTGCACTATCATCCGGGGAAGGCCAATGTTGTGGCCGATGCCCTTAGTAGGAAATCTGTTGGTGACTTAGCTAGTATAGCCATCCGGGAGTGGGAGATGTTGGGTGCAGTTGGGGAGTTTGATTTGCATCTGGGCGAATCCGTAGAGGCTGCGGCCTTGTTTTCTGTTGTTGCACAGCCTACACTTGTGACTCGAGTGTTAGAGGCTCAGAGGGGTGATCTTGAGGTAGAATCTCTCCGAGAAAAGATTTCCATTGGGAAGGTTGAGAAGGGTTTGACGGTGTATCCCGACCTGAGTGTGAGATACCGAGACCGTCTGTTTGTGCCGGAGTCTTGCCGAGAGGAGGTACTCCGAGAGTTTCATCATTCGCGCCTTGCGGTGCATCCGGGAGGTACTAAGATGTATCAGGATTTGGGCGCCAGTTTTGGTGGCGGGGTATGAAGAGAGATGTGGCAGCTTTCGTATCTAGGTGCCTTACTTGTCAGCAAGTGAAGGCCGAGCATCAGAGGCCAGCGGGTTTGTTGCAACCCTTGCCTATTGCCGAGTGGAAGTGGGAGCATGTCACTATGGACTTCGTTGTGGGTCTTCCGAGGACTCAGCGGGGTAGTGATGCTATTTGGGTGGTTGTAGACCGGTTGACGAAGTCAGCGCACTTCATTCCTATGCGTGTTAGAGATTCGGTAGATCATCTTGCCGACTTATATATCCGGGACATAGTGAGGTTGCACGGGGTCCCAGTGACGATCGTCTCAGATAGAGATCCTCGTTTTACTGCCAGGTTGTGGCAGAGTTTGCAGAGTGCTTTAGGCACTAAGTTGACCTTTAGCACGGCTTATCATCCTCAGACTGACGGACAGTCCGAGCGTACTATTCAGATCCTTGAGGATATGCTTCGGGGTTGTGTTCTCGACTTTAGTGGGTCGTGGGAGAGGCACTTGCCATTAGTGGAGTTTGCCTACAACAACAGTTTTCAGTCTAGTATTGGTATGGCACCGTTTGAGGCCTTGTATGGCCGACCGTGTAGATCTCCCGTTTGTTGGGCCGAGGTGGGTGATGCACCTCTGTTGGGTCCGGAGTTGGTGAGGGAAACACGGAGAAAGTTGAGCTTATCCGTAAGAGGCTTGTTACAGCACAGAGTCGTCAGAAATCTTATGCCGACCGTAGGAGGAGACCTTTGGTATTCGAGGTGGGTGATCATGTCTTTTTGAAGATATCACCTAGGCGGGGTTTAATGAGGTTTGGGAAGAGCGGGAAGTTGTCCCCTCGGTTTATTGGGCCTTTTGAGATCCTTGAGAGGATTGGCGAGGCTGCTTATCGTTTAGCTTTGCCACCGCAGTTATCCGGAGTTCATGACGTGTTTCATGTGAGTATGCTTCGGAAGTATGAGCCGGATCCATCGCATGTACTGGATTGGACTGACTTAGTTGTTGATGAGGATGTCTCGTATGAGGAGAGACCGGTTCGGGTCTTGGATAGGCGGGATCAAGTTTTGCGAGGCAAAACCATCCCTTTGGTGAAAGTTTTGTGGAAACATCACGGAGTGGAGGAAGCCACTTGGGAACGTGAGTTGGAAGTCCGTGAGAAATATCCGGATATGTTTATTGAGTTGTAATCTTGTATTTAGATTATATAATATTGTTCAACTTAAGAGCTTTATATATATGTCTTAACTTGGAAAACATTGAGAATGTTTTGGGTTTAATGTTAACATTTGCACTTGCCTTTTTATGGAAGTGGAGTATAACATTTATATATTGAATGTGTTGTTTATATCATGAACTTGAATAATGATATGGAAATTGTTAACATTGAAAGGAATAATGCATAATATTGATGCAAGTTGAATATATGTTGATTTATACATATTGTGAGATGCCTCTTGATAAGAGATGAAGTGACCGGTATTGGGTCAAGTTGTTGTTTATTGTTTTATAATATCATTGGGAATTGAGAAAAACTTGTTTTTACAAACTTATGCTTAATTTCGGGGACGAAATTCTTTTAAGGGGGGGAGGTTATAGCGACCCCGGTCTTTTCCCATTCGATGTTTGTATCCGGACTTAGGTTCCGTAGATTCTATCTTTGTGTAATGGTTGTTGTCGTCCTATATTTTCTTATTTGGAGTTATAGGATGTGTTGGGCGGGTTTGGAACAGGTTGGTTGAGCTTAGGAACCAAAACTAGTTGCCCAGATTTTGGCTTGTCCGCTCGAGCGGGGAGTTTGACGCTCGAGCGGGGACTTGTTGTTGCTTGTCCGCTCGAGCGGGGGGGTTTTGGCGCTCGAGCGGGAAAAACACCCATCCAGTATTTCTTGTGCAGGGTTGGACGCTCGAGCGGGAGTTGGGCCGCTCGAGCGGGAGTCTGTGAGTGTCCGCTCGAGCGGGAGTTTGTCCGCTCGAGCGGGGCGGCTGAGTATAAAATCGTGTTTTAGCGTTTTAAAGCAGTTTTTCATCTTCTTTTCAGATTCTAAACCCTAAGTTCCGAGTTCTCTCTCTCCCAACTCATCTTCTCTCTCAGGTTTGATCTTTTAGAGTGTTTTTCTACCCTAGTTCCTTCATTAAAAAGGTAGAGGAGAGTGAGGGCTACGTTTTAATCTGAACATTCTTGGAGTTGGAGCACGTTGGAGTTTTGGGCATCATCTTCATCTTCTCCTTTTTGAGTTATTTCTTCGAGGTAGGGATTTCCTACTCCATTTATACGTTTTAATCCTAAGTGGTGGTATTTTGGTATGTGGGGGTAGGTTTGTAATTTTGGGAGAAACTTTAAGGTTTTGTCATAGATTAATTTATATAATTAATTTAAGGGAAGATTGTGATATTGGGTTAAATTCATGAGATTGGGGAATTTAGTGGTTTAATGATGTATTTGGTAGTTTAAATACTACCTTAGAGAATATTGAAATTATTGAAATTACATTTATTGTAATAGTTATTTCTTGCTTAGAAATAATTGTTTTGGGCTATCGGTGGAGGATAGCCATTGATTGTTGTAGACCTTGCATGCGGCTTAGGTATAACTGAAATTGAGTCAATTGTTTGACTGTTGAGTTAATACAGAACATTCGTGTATTAATTATGTGTTGTATATGGCAAGTATTGATTATGTTGCATATGCATTTGGTTTTGGAGGAGATAGGGGATGAACTCCACGGTTTAGGGGAAGATAGGGGATGGACCTCTAAACCGGACTTGTTGGGAGGAGATAGGGGATGGACTCCAGTAGCATCACTTATGTGTGTGCTTAATTATAATAGAAATATTTCTATTTGTTGTTGATATGATACATCACCACCATGTGTATCAGTTGGGAAGTAAGGAAGTGAATTTGATTGAGATTGGTATAACACCAGCATGTGTGTTTATTATGTTATGAGAAAGGTTTAACCTGATTTGTTATTCCTTGTTGAGTTGTTTGGCCAGGTTCTGAGCCATGACTGTATAAATGGAAAGTAAAAGGTGTCATAGACCATGTGTCATAGACAACGTAGGCGTTTGTGTCGATGAATTGTAAATTGATTATCTTGTGTTAACCATGTATCGGGTGCTACTGCTTTAGTTAATTCTTATGCTTGGTTTAGTATTTCTCTACTGGGCTGTGGCTCACCCTATATGGGAACTTCATTTTCAGGTTCAGGTGGTTCACTACCTCCAAAGACTTAGCTTGTGAGGATTTGGACTTGAAGACTTGTTTTATTTGTTTTAGTTGTTTTATTTGAATTATGTAAACATTCAAGCCCAGGGCTTTATTTGTTTTGAGTTAGAACTCATGAAATTGTGTCCAAGTGTTGGCTTGGCAAGATGTAAGCCCGTAGGGCATTTATTTTGATGTTTTATTAGTAATACTCTGATGGATAATAGAATGTTTCGTTTTCTATTATTAATGCATGTTAATCTTATATATGATGGGTTTTATTTTGAGGGCGTTACAGCATCCGTACAAATGTGTTCTTCCACTGACAACACATTCCAAATGACTTCAATTTACTATATTTCAAGTGAACGACATCAATTTTCAGTGTTGGGTTCATAGTCCATACCCAATCACCATTGATTTCACGCACACACATTCCTCATGTGTCGACCTAAGCCGAAATTATTGTTAAGTACTTCCTTCTAAGGCTTATTCCTGAAAGTTTTCCTTAACACACCTTATCAGCGACTTTTTGCTGATCAAGCAGACAACATCACCTAGTCAGCATGTTGCATATCATGGACTTTACATCTCATGCTAACTATGATGTCTGTACCTTGTCAGTTCCTCTACCTTATTACTTGACCAAACAGATGTTTCCATGCAAGATAGAGTTGCATAACTTCAACTATCTAGGTGTCCCTAGAGTCATCCAACTATGCTCTTATATAAGTAGCTAAATCACCTAGCTAGGCATTTTTCAATCCCATATTAGCTACATGTTCTCTAAATATTTCCAGAGACAACTCTTTGGTCATAGGGTCAGCCACCATCTCTTCTGAAGGTATATAGTCGACTTTTATTTCTTGCCTCTCCACTATATCTTGAATATAATGATAACTTACATCAATATGTTTTCCCTTAGAGCTATTTGCTCCACTTTTTATTAATGAGATGGCATATTGATTGTCACAGAACACATTGACTGGTTTGGTAGGTATACCTAATTGTAAACTGCCAACAAATCGCTTTATCCAGACTACATTACTAACCGTTGTGCTACAAACTATGTACTCAACTTCCATAGTATACTTTGCAACACAACTCTATTTCTTACTTAACCAAGAAACTATTGTTCCACTAAATAGGAACACATAATCACTAGTAGATTTTATATCATCTGCATCTTCTGCAAAATCTACGTCAATGTATCCTTTTATTTCTAGATCATACAAACCAAAACACAATTTTAAACCCTTGGTACCTTTAAATATCTGAATATTCTTTTAACTGCCTGCCAATGTTCCTTACCTAGATTGGATTGAAATCGACTTACCAATCCTACTACATGACAGATATCAGGCCTTGTGCTTATAGCGATTCTGGTTTAGATCTAACCCATTTGTTGTCCTGAATCTGGGTTTCATTGTCTTATATAGTTGTTCATGCCTTGTTTTCCCCTTATTTCTCTTTGAGTGTGGCTTTTGGGATGTGTTGGTTGTATTTGGAACAGGTTGGTAGCTTGTTTTTCAAACTGTTGTTGCCCAGAATTTTGCTCCTTCGCTCGAGCGGCACTTATTACACTCGAGCGGTCTTTGTGAACTCTCAGCACTTTTGTAGGTTTGCAAAACTACTAGGAGGTGGTATTCTTAGCTCGAGCGAAACTTGTTGCACTTGAGCAAGACTTCTTGTGCTCAAGCGGTGGTTCTTTGTCTGTAAAACTACTAGGAGTTTGTATTTTACACTCGACCGACAACTTTTTGCGCTCGAGCAGTCACATCTTTTGTGTTTGGATGCTTGAGCGACACTTCTTACGCTCGAGTGGACTGCGCGTATATCAGTCCGTAAAAGTCACTTTTTACATCATTTTTTCATCTCTGTCTCTCTCTAAACATTTCAAAACCCTAAGTTAAGACTCTTTTTCTCTCTCTAAAACTTACCTTCTCTCTACAAATACACCTAGATCTATTGGTTTTTCTACCCTTATACCTTTGAGAAAAAGGTAGAGCACGTCTAGAGCTTCGTCTAATAAGAAAAAGTTTGGATTTCGTTTCTTCATTCCTTCTCTCGTCTTCTAAGCTTGAGGTAGGGATCCTCCGCACTCTTTTATGATTTTTAATTTATGTATTTGCTATCTCTAAGACTATATTGTGATTTGGGGATCTTTGAACAAACCTAGGGTTTTGGTTTAAAGATCAAAAAAATGATTTTCAAATGGTTTCTTGAAATTGGTTGTAGAATTGAAAATGAGGTGGAGATGTGATAAAAAAACAGTTGATTTTGATACTTGGAATTGATTTTGGAATAAAAAGGGATTTTTTTTTTTTCTTCCCCTTAAATGTCTTAAATGTTGATTTTGTATAAATAATTGGAATTGATGTTGGAAATGTGAAATTGGGTTGATATTGATGAGGATGGTGGAGTTGGATATGTGTTATCACTTACATCTTGAAATTTGAAAAGTTTATCTTTATGAAAATTAATTATCTGTTTAGAGATATCTGTTTTGGACTATTGGTGGAAGATAGCTATGACTGTTGTAGAAATTGCATGAGAATTAAGAGAATTGAAACTATTTTCTCATACATTGGCACTGAGCATTATTTCATGTTTATACATTGGCAATGTTTATCGTTTTGAGAAAATGGGTGAATTTGGAAAGTATGTGTTATCTCATTGAAATAAGTTGGCCTGAGTGTCCACAGTGAAAGTCCTAAAAATCGCGCGTATACATGGGTGCTGATCCCGCGGACGAAATTTCCGTGAAATGGCAAGAGTAGTACTTGTATAGCCTACGTTTACATGGGTGCCAGTTTACGGTTTCCCACGGACGAAATTTCCATAAAATGTTGTATTGTTTGAGATTCCTAGAGTATGATTCATGACCCTATATTCTATTGTAAAGGGAACGGTTTATGATTCATGATTTCTAACCTTGCATTGCATGGTTTTGGAAAAAAGATATAAATGTTTTGGCACGAGCATTGGATATGCATTCACCATATATCTTTGTTAAGATTTATATACTGTGTTGGATTATTTCTACTGGGTTTTGACTCATCCTATGTGGAAAAAACATTTTTAGGTGATGATGATTTTTGTTTAATTGTTATATATGCTTTGTACAGGCTAAGGGCCTTTATTTGTATTGGATTTAAATCCACTTTTGTTGTAACCAAGCATTGTCATGCAAAGTTGTAATCCTTTAGGGCATTTGTTATCTGTTTTACTTTCATGTTATATCTTTTGTTGTGACACAAGCTACAGATTAAGGGTTAGGGCTTGTGAATGTGTGAATGCATGTGTCATCTTTTGTATAATTCAAATCATATATAAATGGAAAGGATATTTATTTTGGAAACGCATTGTCTTATTTGATTATACATCATGGTTTATTGTTTATATTTTCGGAGCGTTACAACTTGGTATCAGAGTGTACCGGGTTTGAATACTTTAGGTACGTGGAAAGTGGTTCTTACTACAATGGATTTATCTTGTTTGATAGGGATATTTGTATGTTTGATATGCTATGGGATAACATGCTTATGTGACAAGATGGGTATGAAATTTATTTTCTAAGATATTAATTGGGTCTATGAGTTTCTCGAAGTCCTGTTAGAAGAGTACTTGATCACTGCTATTTCTAATTGAAACTCTAGCAATATCACAGGATGATCATTTTCTAGGAAGGAAATTCGTATGTGTTTATGTGACTACATGCTTATGTGGAGTGAATTAATTGTTGTTTGTCGCTTTAGGACACGAGTGAGTTAGTTTCGGCACATTTGTAAATGTGCTAATCTTGGATGTTACCTTTATTAGGATGTCAAGACGTGGACGTGGTGGTGGTAGGTGTGGCAGGCCTAGATGGCATGAGGTGCCGTTACCGGATGAGATTCCGGCTTAAGAAGAAGGGGTTAGTCAGGCCAATGTGGCCGAACCGGTTGGTTAGCAGGCCATGGGTGCTTTGGCCCGTGAAATGGTCGGAGCTTTGCGGGAATCCATGGACATTCTTAGGGTTGAGAATCAAGTCCAGGCCCATGTTGCTGAGATAGGGCCGTCTTTCTTGAATAGGAAGTTCTTCCGATCAAATCCAGATGAGTTTGTTGGGGGATCCTAAAGAGCCTTTAAAAACGGATGAATGGCTCGAGCAAATGGTGAAGACATTCAAGATGCTTGGCATTGAGGATAATGGGTTGAGAGTGACCTTGGCATCCTTCCAGCTGAAAGGAGATGCGGGTTAGTGATGGAAGTTTGTGCGGGGATGCATCGGAGTGACTTGGGAGGCTTTTGTCAACGCCTTCCAAGACAAAGGTTTTGCCTCACACTGTTAGGGAGATGTTGAGGGAGTAGTTCTTGAAACTCAAGCAGCTTAACACCCCAATGGTTGAGTTTGAGGCCACCTTCACTAGCTTGTTGAGGTTTGCACCGGAGTTGGTAACGATGGAGGAACGCCGTTGTTTGGAGTTTGAGAAAAGGTTGAGGGCCAGACTCCTTTTCAATGTGGTCGCGTCCATGATTAGGGATTATGGTCGTCTTGTGGAGGTGGGAACTCACTTAGAGACCGTGATTCAGATTGATGATGAAAGGATGAGGGGCTCTAGGCAGAGAAGTCAGGAGGTTCAGGGAGAGAATAGGGACAGTAAAAAGCAGAGAGGTTTTAACCCACAGTAGTCCCAGGTAGCACATTCTAGATCCACCATTACTATTCCGAGTTCGGGTTTAGGGAGAGGTATTCAGGGAGGTTTCACTTGTTTTAAGTGTGGCCAGATGGGTCACAAGTCTCCAACTTGCCCGTAGAGAGAAGGAGGGCAACAGTCTACACTGTTTTCGGCTTGTCCTCAGAGCCAGAGTTAGGGGAGAAGGCAGCCGCCTACCTGTTATCAGGGGCGGCCCTGCCCTAAGGTAGGTAAGGCTTGTGCCTTAGGCCCCAAATTTTGGCCCAAAAATAGGGCCCCCAAATTTAAAAAATTGTTATAGGCTCAACCTTTTTTTTTTTTTTTTAAGATCAATTTAAAGGGCCCAAATGTTTTATTGGGCCCATGTATAATTTAGCCCATATTTATTTATAAATGTGTTTGGCCCATATTTATTAAAATGAAAATAAATAAATAAATAAAATAAAATAAAAAAATTGAAAATGTGTTTGGGCCCAACCCAAACCATACATACAAATACAATATACAATACATGTCCAGTGCACTGCTAGTGTGGTGAGTGCTTCTGTTTTCAATCTCTCTTTAACGAAATGAAGTGATGAAATGAAATGAAAGACTTTTATGTACACCAACCTGAAGGCAGGCAGATGCAGAGCATAGCATAGCACATTGTGAGCGACTCACTCTCCCTCTCTTTCACACACTCCTCCTCCGGCGATTCACTCTCTCTCACACACACTCTCTTTCATGTAAGTCCTCTCTCTCACTATCAGATTTTATTAAATAAAGTTGCCCTAATTTTTTTTTTTATATATTCTTTCTCTATCAATTAGTGGAATAATAAATTTGCCCTAATTTTTTTATTACCTTCTTTATCATTAGATTTTAGTGGAATAAATAATTTAGCCCTAATTTTTTTACCTAGGTATTTATCAGTTTTAATTGAATAATTTGTTTGCCCTAATTTTGTTTCATTAAATTATTTTTTTATAATTTATTTGCTATCAGATCAGTGAATTGTGATTTGTAGATTGAAGTGTTTGTGATTTGTGGATTGATTTGAAGTGTTTGTGATTTGTGGATTGAAGTGTTTGTGATTATAGCCATGTTTCCTAGGAAGTATAGTTCTGGAAATGAAAAGAGAAAGAAGAGGATGAAAGTAGAACAATTAATTCAATCTCAATCGGGAACACTTGATAAATATTTTGGTACCAAGAAACAAGTAGATATTTTGGGTTCAAATGACAATGATGATGAAGATTTGGTAATTGAAGAACCTACTCATTGTGTGAATAATAATGAGAATGATGATTTGGTGATTGAACAACCTAGTGAACATATGAATGAGAATGAGAATGAAGATTTGGGGAATGTAGAATCTAGTGAAAGTGAAGATGTCAATGTTGAATGTGGACCTCTAAACATTTATGACCCTAGTAATTGGGACAAGATTGATCAAAATTTAAGGGATTTACTAGTTGAAAGAGATCCTATAAGAGGTAATGTTGTGAATTTTACCCTAGATGACAAAGAAAGGCATTTTTCTTCTACATTTTACATGTGACAATTACAAAATGGAGAGAAGCAGGATAGGAAGTGGCTAGTATATTCAGATGCTTCAGACAAAGTGTTTTGCTTTTGTTGCAAGTTGTTTAAGCAAGATGGGAACAACATTCATTTGGCTACTGATGGATTGAAAGATTGGAAGAATATGGGCAACAGGCTTAGAAGTCATGAAACTAGTAATGAGCACTTTATTTGCATAAGCAAATGGATTGAATTGGAAAGTAGATTGAAGAAGAATGAAACAATTGATAGAAGTGTTCAAGAACAAATCAACAAAGAGAGGGAACACTGGAGACAAGTGTTACTAAGGATAATTGCTATTGTGATCACTCTTGCTAAAAATAATTTAGCTTTTCGTGGAGACAATGAGAAGATTTATCAAGAAAGAAGCGGAATCTATTTAAGCTTAATTGAAATGCTTGCTAAATTTGATCCAGTAATGCAAGAGAACATTCAACGTATTCAAAGGAGTGAAATTCATTACCATTATCTTGGCCACAAAATCCAAAATGAATTGATACAGATGTTAGCGAGTGAGATCAAGAGTACGATTGTGGCAAGAATCAAAGAAGCGAAATATTTTTCAATTATTCTTGATTGTACTCCAGATGTTAGTCATGAAGAACAAATGTCTCTTGTGATAAGATGTGTAGATGTTTCAACTAGTCCGGTAAAGGTAGAAGAATTCTTTTTAGAATTTTTGAAAGTGGATGATACATCGGGGTTGGGACTTTTTAATGTACTTAGAGAGGCATTGCACACACTCCAGCTTGATATTGGTGATATAAGAGGGCAAGGATATGATAATGGCTCTAATATGAAAGGGAGACACAAAGGTGTACAAAAAAGAGTACTTGAAATAAATCCAAGAGCATTCTACACGCCATGTGGGTGTCATAGTCTTAATCTTGCCCTTTGTGATATGGCTACCTCTTGTTCCAAAGCTATCTATTTCTTTAGAGTGGTACAACGCATATATGTGTTGTTTTCATCTTCTACAAAGAGGTGGAAAATTTTCAAAGACAATGTGGAAGGTCTCACACTTAAGCCATTATCACAAACTCGTTGGGAAAGTCGCATTGAAAGTGTTAAAGCTATACGGTACCAAGCTCCACAAATTAGAGATGCTTTAATTCAGTTGGAAAAAGAAGCTGATGAGCCCAATACAAAGTGTGAAGCTGAATCCTTAGTTACATCTGAAATTGAGAACTTTGAGTTTTTGCTTGGCATGATTATTTGGCACAATCTGTTGTTTGCTGTTAATTCTGTTAGCAAGACATTTCAAGCTGAAGACATGCATATTGATGTTGCTATACATCAATTAAAAGGACTCATTACATTTCTTGAAAAGTATAGAGAAACTGGATTTTTGGAGGCCATGATTGAAGCTAAAAAAGTTGCAATTGAAATGGAGATTGAACCTACATTTCGTGAAAGGCGTGTCATTCGTAAAAAGAAACATTTTGATGAGAATGTTAGTGAAGAGGTTGCACAATCAGCTAAAGAATCCTTTAGAGTTAATTATTTCATATATATAATAGATCAAGCTCTTTCTTCACTTCAGAGTAGATTTGAACAATTTCAAATATATGAAGAAACTTTTGGATTTTTGTTTGATTTAAAGAAGTTAAATTCTACCAATGATGAGTGCTTGAAGACTTATTGTGCTAATCTTGAAGACTTTTTGAAACATGATGGGCTTATGGATGTTGATGGGAGAGATTTATTTTCTGAGTTGAAAGTCTTCAAAAAAATTTTGCCAAAAGAAATCAATAGGCCAATTGAGGTGATGAATTATTTGAAATTGATGGATGGTTGTTTTCTAAATGCCTGGATTGTGTATAAAATATTATTGACTATTCCAGTTACCATTTTCAAAGTTAAAATTGATCAAATCCTACCTTTGATCAACAATGTCACAAGAAAGATTGAATGGATTAGCTATATTGTCTATTGAAAAAGATTTGGTAGATAAATTAGATTATACAAACTTAATTAGTGATTTTGCAGCTAAAAATGCAAGAAGAGTAGTATTTAAGTGATCGTTGGGTTAATTGTAAACTGGATATTGCTAAACTATAAAGCAACAAAACCAGTTTTTAATGTTTTTGAGTCATTGTACTGATTTCTTCCTATCTTAATATATGAAAGTAAATTTTAGTTTATAATTTTAATGATTATATGTTCAAGTATACTTAAATAAAAAATTTGTGGATACTTATCATTTTATGCATAAATTTTTTATTAAAAAAAAATATATTAGAGGGGCCCTATTTTCATAATGCGCCTTTGGCCCCACAAATCTCAAGGCTGGCCCTGCCTGTTATCAGTGTGGGAAGTCAGGGCATATGAAGAGGTTTTGCCCTCAGTTGAATGGCACACCTTGTGCGTCTGGTTCGAGGCAGACACAAAGCCATCAGTCTACCCAATCAGTACAGGCCTCAAGGGCTAATAAGGGAGCCTCTTCAGTTTAGTCAGTGCATCAGACTTATGTTCTGAGGGGTGAGAAGGTGGAGCAGAGACCTACGGGATGTGTGTATAATGTTACCACGCCAAACCTAGTGCCAGCACCATCAGTTGTGAGAGGTACTTTCTTGTTATGCAATTACATTGCCAATGTGTTGATTGATACAGGTGCATCCCATTCATCTATCTTGTCTGCATTTGCATCGGCATTGGGGTTAGAAATGGCACAGTTAGCATCTCCACTGAGAGTTAGTGGTGAAGTTGTTTTGGACCAAGGGTGTCGAGATTGTGATATAGAGGTTGTCGGTCATCGGTCGTCGACTTCCTTTTTCATTTTCATTGATTGGTATGTCGAGTTTTGATGCCATCATGGGCATAGATTGGTTGTCTTCGTACCGGGCCATTATTGACTGTTACCGTCAGAGGATCACTATATGAACCTCGAGTGGTGATTATTTTTATTTTATGGGGGACTGAGCTAATAGAGTCTTGTCGCCAGTGTATGATCCGCGTGGTCGGATTAAGCTTAATTGTCTTCTTGCAACCTTTGCGGGTAGTGAGTCTAATGAAGTCCGAGTTGATATGCCAAAGATAGTTTGTGAATACCCGAATGTTTTTCCTGAGGATCTCACTAGTTACCACCTTATCGTGCAAATTTTATATACTTTGTCCCTTGCAAATAGGTGTACTTAAAGAATTACAATTATCCATATTAAATCTTTTGAGCACCTTTTCTAGATATTTTTCTATCTCTTGAAATTCTAATTCCTAGAACATAGGTTGTAAGACCCATGTCTATAATTTCAAATCTAGATGCCAAGAAAGTTTTAGTTTTTATAATCATATCTGGACAATTTCCTACTAACAATATGTCATCCACATATAAAGACAATATTGCTAACTTGTCATCATTTTTCCAGATATAAACACAATGATTTAGTGGACTCATAACATAGCCCATTTCTAAAATGGCTTGGTGGAATTTCAAGTACCATTGTCTTGAAGATTGTTTGAGTCCATACAGGGACCTTTTTAACTTGTAGGCTTTATCCTCATTGCCTTGGATCTGGAAACCATCAGGTTGAATCACATAAATTTCCTCTTTTAATTCTCCATTGAGAAAAGCTGTTTTAATATCTAATTGATGCAATTTTAGATCCATCCTAGCTACGACTACCATTAAAATCCTTATTGAGGCAAATTTTGCAACAGAAGAATATGTATCTACGAAGTCTACTCTAGGTTGTTGAGTGAATCCCTTGGCTACTAGCATTGCCTCGTATTTCTCTATACTCACATCTATTTTGAATTTCTTTCTAAGAACCCACTTGCAACCAATGGCTTTTCTTTCATTTGGGAGATTAGTTAATTCCTAAACATCATTTTCCTTGATCGAATCAAGTTTTTCATTCATAGCCTCAAGCCAATGTGTAGTGTCACTGTTACTCATTGCTTCATTATAACTAGTAGGATCATCTACCAAATTATTGAGTTCTTCAACTTGAAAAACATAATGGTCTTTCAAAAACGTAAACGTAGATGGACGTCTTGCTCTCTTACTCCCACTTATCTCAGGATTCGAATTAGGTAAAATGTCACTTTGTTTTCTTTTCCTCCCATTATGAGGTTGATCGGTGAGAACTGGTGGGTCTTGTGACAAATAGGGGAGAGAAGAATCTAGAGATACCACGGAGAGCAATTCAATTTGCTCAATTAGAGTAACAAGATTAGTGGATTCAAGAAAAATAGCATCTCTACTTTTTATTAATCCACGTTCGGGATGCTAAAAATGATAACCACTCCCATTTTTTACATAACAAATAAACTTGCATTCCCAAGTTTTACTTCCTAATTTATCCCTTAAAGGTTTGGGAATAAATACATGCATGTTTTGCATCCCCAAACTTTTAGATTTAGAACATTAGGTTTAGTACTATTCCAATGTTCATAAAGAGTAAGAGGTTTGGCTTTTGTTTCAACTCTATTTAATATGTACGCGAGAGTGAGAGGTTTGGCTTCTCTCCAAAAATGAATAGGAAGATCAGCATGAGTCATCATAGACCTTGTCATTTCCATTAGAGTACGATTTCATCTTTCTATAATCCCATTTTATTGTGGAGTGTAAGGCATTATAAACAAATGTTTGATGCCATTCTCCTTGCAGAAAGAATCCATAGCTTCATGTTCTCCACCTCTATCATTATTCAAGTTTTTAATAGACCAACCAAGTTACTTTTTTGCCTCTAATTTATATTCTTGAAATTTTTCAATTGCCTCTTATTTGTGTTTAAGAATGTAGATGTGTCCATATCTTGAATAATCATCAGTAAAAGTAATAAAGTATTTCATGCCTCAATAAATCTTAGTTCTTAAAGGGCCACAAATGTCAGAATGAATTACTTCAAGTAATTCCGATGATTTCGAATGTTTTGAAAATGGCTTGCTAGTCATTTTTCCTTTGATGCGTGGTTCACATGTATCAAAATCATCGGAACATACTTTAGGCAATAGGCCACTTTTAATCATTCTGGACATTTTATTTTTATCAATGTGACATAATCTTAAACGCCATAAATAAAAACTATTACTAGTAGAAACATGCCAATAATAAAAAATACATATTTTATTATTATCAATAGGAAGAGAGTACATGTCTTTCACTCTTACACCTTTCACTAATAAATTTCCTTTCTTGATTAACACTTTGTCAAGTCTAAAAGTAATCTCAAAACCCTTTTGGGTTAACACTGGAACTAAAATTAAATTTTGTCAGATGCTGGGTACATAAAGCACATCATGAAGTATGATGGAAGATCCATTAATAAAGAATTGATAGTTGTCAATGCCCAAAACATCACTGTAAGAGTTGTTGCCCATATAGACTATGTGTTCACCAATCTTCTTTTCAGTAAAATCCACAAACATTTCTTCGCTTTGCACTATATGTCTAGTTGCATCAGAATTAATCCACCATGAATTTGATGAATGTTCAATTACCATTACTTCAGAAACCTTCATGGCAATGGGGTTAGGATCCTTTTTCTGCTTATTTTTAGGGCAAATGGCTTTGATGTGACTTTGTGATTGCAATTATAGCATGGGCCAACTTGGTTCTTGTTGTTTCTGTTGTTTTTGCCACCCTTTCTGGAACCCCTTCTTCCATCTTTTCTTGAAATGAGTAGTCTTCCTCTTGTTGAATGGCATGTGGGAATTATTCTGTAGTTGTGTCGAAGATTGTGCCATCAACAAGTTAAAAGACAATCCTTCTTTGCGTCTTCACTTCATTATTTCTTCTTCCAAAACTAAGAGTACAGATAATGTCACAATTGAAATCTCCCGTCCGCTATGAGTTAAAGATGTGACAACATGATCCCAAGACAATGGAAGATTATTAAGTATGGTAGTGACTTGCATCTTGTCTTGACAGAGAGTAATCAGTATTGGCAATTAGTTCCATTTGATTAAAAAGATCACCAACACTGTCATTATCACTCATACGAGTGTTATTGTATTTGTCCAAGAGCAATTGAATTTGAGTGTCTGATTGAACTCCATACTTACTTTCTAGTGCGTCCATTAATTGTTTTGCAGTTTCATGTTCTTCAAATAGTGGAATAATGTTGTCTTTCATATTATGTGACATAGTTTCCTTTGCCATTGCATCATTCTCTATCCACTTGTTTTGAAACCAATTAGAATCATCATCTAGTTTATAAGTGGATAAAGTATACAAAGTTTTCTCATGTGTAAGAAGATAAGAAATGTGATGTTTCCATGCTCAAAAATTATTTCTATTAAGCATATCAATTCTTGAAGCATCTATAGCACTTTTAATAGCCATTCTAAAAATGTGTTACAATAAAAGGAACAAGTGTGGATACACAAAAATAAAATAAAATTAAATTAAAATAAGCACAAATTTTTTTTTAATAAGGTTGAGACTTGTAGTTATTGAGTCAGCCCCCGTGATAAGCAAAATATCAATTTGGCGGAGCAACACGGTCTTCTTGCCTTGGATAAGAAGAATGATGGAAACCCAATGGCTAATTAAACCCAATTCTTTTCTTATGCGTCTTATAAAACCAGATACGAGCCCGCGGAACACAATAGCACCTATTCAATATTTCCTTTTCCTATTTTTCCTTAGGTCACACCCTTGGATAGCTTCCTTGTTTGATTATATCATTCAAAAATTCAACACAAATGATCCACAGAAAACATCTTAAAAGAATTATGGAGATTTTGGCTTTTGAATGACTGCAAATGGCTTTGAAATAAATAAGAACAAGCCGAAAAGCCCCTTGGAAAGGGTTCTACCGGTTCAAGGGTTGGGATGGACCGGCTTGAACCGGCTGGAAATGGATCAAATTGACATGCAGGTCAGCGCACGGGTCAAGGCACGAAGTAGATGAGCATGAGTCGGGCGGAGCAGACGGGCGCTAGTCAAGGCCTACACGCGGGTCAACGCGCGAGTCTGAGTGCTACGTAGGTTGCGGCTCTAGGCTTCTGGGCTGCACCTTCCTGAGTTGTGCCTTTGTGCTGGGCTGGGCCTCCTGCTAGGTTGGCCCAATCTGATTCTTTTTAATAATTAAGCTCAATGTAATAGATTTTCTTAAGGTGTGCCTAATTCTTGGACCTTTCTTATTTGGTTTTGGATTAGGCTGACTTGATTTTTCAAAATAGATGTAGCAATGTCACTTTGGTTGTCTTTTCCTATGATAGGTGTCGGAGACCAAGTTTTGAAATTCAAATCTTTTTGGTCAATCCTTTGCCATTTTTCACAACGAATTTCACCATTGTGATCGAAATTCTGAGAAGAACAAGATTATGCTAATATGGAGACATTAATGGAACCAAAAATTATTTCGTAAAATTTCTTCCAACGGTATAATTCGGCTATACTTTCAACAAGGTTTTCTACAATATCACCACCAACTGTTATTTTCTTTGGATATTTCTCTGGGAATACAACGCGTTGGTGATGATTAAATACACAAATGGAATTAACCAATGCCAGAGTTTGTCGATCAATTACTTTTTGAATTTTCAGTAAAAAGATTTTGGCATATTTTTGTTCTTCCGGACTGTAGTTCGACATATGCAATTATGTGTAAACAAGGCTCTGATACCACTGAAAGATAAACTTTACAATGGTAAATTGATCGGAGTTCCCGTGAAGGTATTTATCACTCACAAGATTCGGACTACAATGGAAGCAAGAGGATGAAATAGTTGGAAGTAAAAAATAAATAAAAAATTCTGATAACATCACCTATTTATAGATGTTGAATGCATCTATTCCTAAAGGTTAAGACCATTCGAACAACTGCCTTCATTCACAGAGTTGTGTCCTTTAGGATTTGAATTTGAATCAATTCTAACAGCTTCATCTTGTATGGAAAGGTTCTCCAACCAAAGCAAGGTTTGATTAGGTGTGAGAGAGTCCACCAAATTATGGTGTGATCATCTCTCATACCTCCAAAAACTCTATGCTCAGGCAATGTATTGGGACTTAAAAACAACTTAGATTTCTTGTGATTAATTTTAAGGCCAGAATACTCACAAAAATCATTGAGAAACCAAAGCAAAAGCCATGCCTCCTCTTTATTAAACTTCATAAAAATGAAGCAATCATCCACAAAAAGTAGATGCGAAATTGGTGGGGAAGTATGACTCAAAGCAATGCCTTTGTAACTGCTCTGAGAGCTTAGATGATCAAAACCTTCAAAAAGAATTTGCATTACTAATATGAATAGACATGGCGATAAAGGTATTCGAAATCCAAACCCAATTTGGTATTGAAGATTGAAGCAGGCTGATGAAGTTGCTAGAAAATTAAAAAAATTGAAGACCAAGTTGAATTCTATGAGAAGAAGCTGCATGGAGTTTGTCATGGTCAAAGCTTAGCAATGAAGTAGAGAAGAAAAACGTGGAGAATTAGATGTGCCCAACTCATGTTTATACCTCAGCAAAAAACTAAGAAATAAATGTGTTGATAGATTGTTTTAGATAGAGTCGGAGAAATAAATCTCCAGTATGGGAGACATCTAAAAGAGTTGTGAGAGATACAGAGAGTTTGCTCTGTTTGTATAATTTGTTTGTGTGATTGAATAAAAGTTTGTTTATTCATTCCATTCCTCACTTTGTGTACCAACACAATTGGGAACACACCCCTTCCGCTTCCCATCAGTCATCCTGACAAAGGCCAACATTGAGCTAGAAACATTTAGATGGTTGCCCATTGACCAACACCGAAAAGGTTATAGTGGAAAAACATTGACTGACTAGTTGAATACACTTCTCACTAAAACCAGCCAAGCGTAAAATCTTAACCAAGAAAGACTAGTTAATCCAATCATAGGCCCTTTTCATGTCAAGTTTAAATCTGAAAAACGATTGCTTGTCCCTCTTGTGTTTACGAATGTATTCTATAACCTCATGAGCCAATATAACATTATCATAAATGAGGCAACCCATCACAAAGGCATTCTGATTGTGTGAGATTAACCCCGGTAGAACCAACCTAATTCAATTGGTCTTGGTTATTTTAACCAAAATGTTCATTTAACTAGGCTTCCGTAGTTGTTTTTAAGAGAGATTATTTGGTAGTTTTTGAGCAATATTTTATACTATTCATCACCTAACATGTATTAAGGGTGTTCATGGGTCAGTTTGGTTTGGCTTGGTAAATTTAGAATCAATCCAAACACAATTGGTTCTAAGTGGTTGGAATCAGAACCAAACCAATCATTAGGAGTGCAACTCGGGCAGGTTGGGACGGGTTGAGAGGTTGTTCAAGCCCAACCCAAGTTGTGTTAAGAGTTGCTCAGGCCCACCCAAACCCGAATTATAACCTGAGGTTGCCTACCTAAGCCTGACCCAAGTTAAATCCAAATTGCACATAAATTTTAGTTTTTTTTTTTTCCTTCCATTTTTTAGTGCAGTTGAGTTAATTAATTTGATAAAATTTGACTATTTACAATTTTTTTTATTTATAAAATCATTAATAATATAAAAAAATTATATAATGTAATAGAGATGCCGTTATGATGGTTTTTACAATTTATGAATGAGAAAAAATAAATAAGCAAAATTTTGTATTGTGAATCTAATGATCTACATTACTTTAATATCATCTAATTGCTAATAATTTAGGGGGAATTACTTAGTAGTGAGACAGGAAAAAAAAATTACAAAAACATTGAGAGTGCAACTGATTTTTTAATAAGGTGCAAATAAAAAACTATAGGGGTGCAAGTCTTACCCCTCCAAGTTTGTTTGTTTGTTTGTTTTTTTTTTGTTTTTTTTTTTTTTGTCTGCCCAAGTGGTAAGTTATTCCCCGATAATTTATATATATTCAATATATTTATATACATACATATATATATATATATAATATTCGGATTTTTGGTTATTCGAGTTGTTTGATATATTCGCCTAAGGCTGCCCAAATTTAACTCAGGCTTCTAAATTTTTACCCAAACCCGTTCCGAATTTAAAAATATTTGTCCAAGTCCTAAAAAATTTCAAACCAGGGCTTGGGTTGAGCCTACCCAAGTTGCAACCTTGCTAATGATCATGCAATAAAACCAACCCCCGACCCAACCCAATGTAGCTCGGGTTAGTTTGTGTTGGAACCACAGTTCCACTATATTAAAAATAACTGATTCAATCAACAATAAATAATTAAAATAAATAAGTCTTTAACATTTAAACATAACACAAACAAAGAGTAAAGTATTATTTAATGCAGCATCATGATCATGTGTTATGTATCAATACATGCATATGATCATGATGCTGCATATGTATAATGTTATGTATCAATACAGCTGGTAGTCGTACAAGCAGAAAGAGCCACCACACGTGTGGGGTTCTGCTCAGCAAATTTCACACTTCCTGTACCAATCCGCTTGTGCGGGACACCCTCTTTGCACGTGCGACAGCACCAGGTGAGGTTTGATGGATTGTATTTCAAGTCAAGGGTCCGAAAGTGTATCGGGGCATCTATATATGTAGGTTCAAGTCGGGTTTAAAACCTGAAGTGCTACATCATTATAGATAACAAAAAAAATATTTATCAACTATAGCAAAGCAAGATGGTTTCGGAGGCAAATTATAAATTTCAAATCGCACATCAAACTAACCCATGGTTAGTGGGCGAATCGATGCTGATTGGGAAGTATTTTGCACATACTTACCAAATACCAACCCAATCGTATCGGTTTAACAATTTGAAATCCCAAAACCAAGCCAATGCACTTAAAAAACCAAATCAATCCAACCCAAAGAGATCGATTCGATTTGATTCTTTGGTTCACTTGATAGTTTAAACACTCTTAATATCTATCATGTTGTTTCTTCTAAACTAACACAAAAAATTAGGACCTACTGTTTTTATCAATAGAAATCAAGTTAAGAAAATACATATATTTACCCAAACATCATAATATAATTTTTTGTATTTTACATATTATACACTCTCTTCCATTGTACACTCAGATGTTAAAATTGGGAGAGCTTACTTTTCAAACATTCTTAAATACTTTTTAATACAATCGCTAACATGTAAGTTTCAAGATTGTAACTAAGTATAGAAAAATATTTTTCGTGAGCTTTTTTTTTGGTCAAAACAAAGTATAAGACACTCTACATATGTTTCTTAGGAAACTTTTGGTCCCATGATCACCACTTAAATTGTCTTTGATGGTGGTATTTTAAGACCATGAGCCTGTAATGATTCCCCAAAATTGTGATTAGAATTTTCAGTGTCGTGACAAAATTGTGGCCACTCATTTTGGAATGTATGGCTATAATGCGTCGACTTGACCTCTCCAGAGAATTCAAATCGCTCCTGAGCGTCTGATGGTTTCCAAAGCTCAACTAGCGATAAAAGTACATTGACTACATGGGCCATGTTGGGCCTCTGTGAGGGGTTCTTTGCACAACAATGACCAGCCAACGCAGCAACAGTGTTGATACTCACAAGTATTTCTTCATCAAGATCAATTGTTGGGTCGATACCTTTTTGGAATGAACCTTTGTAAATACGTATTTTACGAAACCATGTGACGAGATCAATGTACTCATCCTGCTGGGGCTCAAGTTCAAATACGGCATTTCTTCCAGTAATCAATTGCATTAAAATTATTCCAAAACTAAACACATCAATCTTAACTGTCACTCGTCCCGTTGCTGTTAATCATACAAAGATTTCAAGATCAAAAGCAGCTTTTTATTAAAAAAAAAATATACCAAATGCAAGCACTTTTGAACTTATATATTTTAAATCCTAAACTGTGTTGTCAAAATACGACTTTAGATTTAAAATTGTGTTTCAAATGGACGAATGTAAAAATTTCATTAATCAAAATTATGCATTTAAAACACGATTTAACTTTTACTTTGAAATCATATTTTCAATACCCAACTTCCAAAAGGAACATGGGTTTGAAAATATGTGCAAAGACTTTCGGTAATATGTATTCAAAAGTTGTTTGAGATGATCTAAATAAGTGTACTTTTTGACTTTTTACGAAAAAAACGTAAAATATGAGTTGGGTTTGAAGTGATGTGGTAAAGAGATGATGTAATTTAAATGAGATGATGTGACTTAAAGGATAGTGACTTTTTAACTTTTTGACTTTTTTGTATTATGCCAAACTAGGCCTTATTAGGAAATCATTCTTCAATAGTTGTATGTCAATTAATCCATAATGTATTTTTGCATTTTAACATGTCCTATTATTTAAATATTTGATCTATCAAATCATAATTCTTATATTTAAGGTATTTTATGAATAATTTTACCTTTATAAATATTTTTTAAATCCTTAATAACTTGAATATTCATATTGACAGTGTGAATGTTCACGTTACAGAATATTCACACTATCAATGTATATATTATTATTAGAAGTATTTTAGTAACTATATTACCCATAAGACTTATTGGAACATAAAAAAATAATTTGAACGAAGTGAAACATAAAGAGGTGAGGAGGGGTTTATGAATAAATGACCCTTTCAAGGGACTCAACTTTCGTTTAAAAAAAATTAATAATAAAAAAATCCAAGATTTCAACATTAGAGCCAATATAGATCCCCCAAATATATATATATATATATATATACACTACCCGAGCTATTTAAATTAAATCAATTATCCTGTGTCGGATACTCAACATTGGACATTGGTCAAATGAGTGAAATTGTTGTATAAATGCATTACAATAAGTAAATTTTTTTTACCGTACATTACACATAATACTCAACTAAAAATATAAAAATATGATTTTATTTTATTTTGTGTGCTTGTGCGCGCGCAGAGTTTCATATATTTAATTTTGAGATTGGATAAATTACATTGACACCCATTGAGATTTCTGTTTAATACAGATTTTCCTTTACATTTGAAAAATTATATTTCCCTTCCTGAGATTTGTAATCTCACTATAAATTGCCCTCCTGAATTGTTGATATCATGCCTTAAAATTTTGGATAAATTACATTGACACACTCTGAGATTTCTATTTAATACAGATTCCTTCCTCACGTTTGAAAAATTACACTTACACCATTGTCAGATTAAAATGCCATATTTACCCGTTAGCCTTTCTACATATAAAATAATAAGATAATGCTAATATTTTATTCATATCATTTCAAAAAAATAACAATCATCTTCTTTGATTTAATTCACACAAAAAAGTGAATTTCTTTATTTATCGTGTTTTTTTATTTTTATTTTTAGTGAATTTTTTTTATATTTTAAGCAATTTTTTATTTTTTAGATACACCTAATCTAGATATACTTAAGAAGTATAATATTTTGTGATTTTTTTAAAAAAAAATTACCAAATACAAGAAAAATATAAAAATACAAAAATTCAGTAATACTGTAATAAATGTAAATGGCGCTATTTGATAATACTGTAATAAATGTGGGTGAATAGATGACAAAGAAAAATGATGATGGAAATAAAATGAAAATTTCTATTAATATATAAAAATTTATATAAAAAATATCATAAAATTATTTTGATAGTGATGTTGTAAATATAAATCATGTTTATAGGTGCGTTTTGTTTTAAAGTGAAAAGTCACCATTAAGCTATATCATTGTGTTTAAAAATTTATATAAAATTTATATTTGTATGTCATCACTCAATAAGAATATATTCAGGTAGAATTTAATGATGAAAAGTTGTAGAATATAATCATGATGATATGGAGAAGAAATGGTAGAAAAAGAAGGCAAAATGGTCATTTAAAAAAATTTAGGACATGACTTCAAGTATCTAGGAGGCAATTTGTAATAAGATTACAAACCTTAGGGAGGGGAATGTAATTTTTCAAACGTAGGGGAGGAATCTGTATTAAATAGAAGCCTCAGGGGGTGTCAATGTAATTTATTCAAATTTTTTCTAAATGACTATCTTGTCCTTTTTCCTACCATTTATTATTTCTATCATTATGACTACATTCTATAACTTTTTATCATTAAATTCTACCTGAACATATTTTTATTGAGTGATGATATACAGACATAAATTTTGTATAGAATTTTCAACTACAATGATATAGCTTAATGGTAACCTTTCACTTTAAAACAAAACACCCATAAGCATGATTTATATTTACAATATTATCACTATCATAACATTTCTATGACATTTTTTTGTATAAATTTTTATAAATGAATATAATTTTTCATTTTTATTTCCACCATTATATCTAGATTAGATTAATTTAATATAGATATATTTAATAAGTATAAGATTTGTACAAAAAACTTTAAAAAAATCCATTGAATACAACAAAATAAGATAATATATTGATTTTTTTTGTATTTTTATATTTTTTTGTATTTGGTGAATTTAAAAAAAAATACAAAATATTATACTTCTTAAGTATATTTAGATTAGGTGTATTTAAAAAAAAATAGCTTAATATATTAAAAAAATTTAGTAAAAAATAAAAAAAATAAAACTCAAATTTTTGTCTGAATTAAACAAAAGAAGATAATTGTTGTTTCCCTTAAAATGACATAAATAAAATATCTGCATTATCTTATTATTTTATATGTATTGATGATGCAATAATTCCAATGGAAGATGGGTCGGACTGATCCACACTTCTATTGGCTTTGCTCGTTTTGAAGCCCACAGGATGTGCCTGCAAAAAGGTCCAAAGGGGAGGTAATCCCCCCGACGGACCCTCCGACGATCGAGTTAGAATAGGATAGATTGATTGTGTAGAAAGAGAAAAAGGGAACAAAGAATTTAACTTTTAATGCGTGTCGGAAGCTTCCTTATATTCTTTACTCATCATTTCCTTGTCTACTCCAGACTGTCATGTTGGCCGAAAGCCTATATTCTAGCTTGCATCGTTCATGGTGAGTATGTATATTCTGACGTAAAGGGGTTGTCGTATTTAATGCTGTGAGAGCCTCATTAATGGTAGATATATGGGTGAAATAACTTTGCAGGATCTTTGTCTACTTATGTGGCAAGGCCTCTGCTTGACAAGTGTTTGAATGCTATTGGTCTTGGTCCATCATTGATTTTTCAAGATTACTGGGCTTTATTATCTAGTCCGTGGGATGGGTCTTGAGTCGTGGGCCGAACACTCTTGTGGACTCACCGATATTAGTAGTCCTCCATTCCCAAGTTCAACTTTAGTCCAACGAAGGGAATAGGTAAGGAGCCGATCGTGAGGAGAGCCAACCGCGAAGGTGGCCGAGCGGGATGACCGATCGTAAGAAAGGCCGACCGCGAAGAATGCCGAGCAGGATGACCGATCGTGAGGACGGCCGAATGCGAAGGGAGGTCGAGCGAGATGACCGATCGTGATAAAAGCCAACCGTGAAGGGGCCCGAGCGAGATAACCGATCATAAGGTGGGCCGAACGCAAAGGGGGGTCGAGCGGGATGACCGATCGTGAGGAGAGCCAACCGTGAAGGGGGTCGAGCGGGATGACCGATCGTAAGGTGGGCCGAACGCGAAGGGGGGCTAAGCGGGATGACCAATCGTGAGGAGAGCCAACCGTGAAGGGGTCCGAGCGGGATGACCGATCGTAAGGTGGGCCGAACGCGAAGGGGGGCCGAGCGGGATGACCAATCGTGAGGAGGGCCAACCGCGAAGGAGGGGCAAGCGAGATGACCGATCGTAAGAAGGGCCAACTGCGAAGGTAGCCGAGCGGGATGATCGATTGTGAGGAGAGCCGAAGAGGCAGTGACGGCGCATGGGGCTCTAGGAGCAATGAAGCAAGTGATGATGTGAAGTGGAATAGACGGGGGAGAGGAAAGAGGAGGGATGGGGTGATGGACGAATCGTGGCCGTACAGGTGAGGTAATCGAGGCCAGTGGTGGGGGAGGTGATGCATTAGTAGGAAGCGAAGGGTTAGTATAGGACGTGGGAAAGACGGGGGTTTGAACTTGGTGAAAATTTTAAACTGGCGAATTTTAACAACGATCCTTGGAAAATAGGCAAACCCTAGGCCTTCGGAGTAATATGATTTACGTACCTAATTGCGAAAAATCATCGTATTCCAAACTTAAGTTCCTTCGTCGCAGTGGACTCTCCCCTCTTACAAATTGTAGATTTCCTAGTGCTCGCAACTGAAGCGATAGTCAAAAATGTAGCAGAGATAGCCTAAGACAAAGCAGCAACTATGGGTTTAGAATCTTTATGAGAGGATGATGCGGTAGAGTTGGCGGAGTAGTACAGGGCGGGGAGGGGTGTGGAGCGGCCGGCGGGATCCTTGTCAACGATGATGATGGCAGCGGTCCAGCCCATTAGCCAAGTGGCGCCCAACCATTGGCACACGAAGGCAGACAAATCCGTGTTAACGGCAAAAGATCTGGAGGAGATTCGGAGTAGATATCAAATCCCGGAGGAGGCGGAGTTGAAAGTGCCAAAGGCGAGGGAGATGGCATCGGATGCATGGCCGATGGAGTTTACTTTATACGAAGAAGCGTTGCATAGGGGCCTAAGGCTGCCCCTCCCGCAATTAGTGGTGAACGTACTAAACCGTCTAGAGGTGGCCCCAGGGCAATTGATGCCGAATGCGTGGAAGATAATATTCGCCTGCGCAATCGCATGGCCGTGGGCAACTGGGGGGGAGAGGATGACTGTGGATGAATTTTTTTCATGCTACAAAGCCTCAAGGCAGCAGAAGACCTGAGTGACGCTGTAGGTGGTGGTGGGGAGAGGACTGGTAGCGGGGTTGCCTTCATCGGTGAAGGGTTAGAGGCCAAGATGGTTTTGCGTGTTAGCGAATGGCAGGAGGAGGGTGCGCATGAGTTGGAAAGTTCCAATAAAGTTGCTAGAGCCGAAGTTGGGGGCGGTGGCGGAGAATAGGGTGAAACAAGTGAAGGAGTGGAGGGAAAAAAAGGGACTGAAGTAGGACGACCTTGTCCAACCTTCGACCATCTTTGCCCTGAACCTGGGGCCTAAGTCAAACGAAGGAGACCCTGCCCCAGAAGAGGTAGAGATGAAGAGGAAAACGCAGGACGCGGAGGACAAACGTGCTTTCGTGAAGGCCGAAAAATACAAGGAGCAGCAATTAGGCCCAGCACCTAAGTTTGTCGTGAAGAGGCCGGTCTGACCACGGCCGAAGCCCTTGGACGAGAAGGACTTAACCGATTTTGTGCCATTGTGAATGCCAGTGGACCCGCTGAAAGAGAGAAGCGAAAAAGATGTGGAGCTGGTATTAAAGAAGAAGAGGAGGAGAGTGGCCGCAAAGGGTAGAAAAGAATGGCCCGTGGTGAAGAAGATGAAAGATAGAGTGGCGGAGAGGCCCCCAAAAACAGGGAAAGAAGAGACCAAGGTTGGGGAGGGAGCAGGTAGTGGATGAGCAAAAAGGGTTGCTAGAGGGCGATCGGGCAACAGACCTGCCCCCCAAGGGCGTGCCCTACAAAGAAGTGCCCCCAAGGCAGGAGGTGGAGGTAGGGCGATCGGTCGGAGCAGAGAGGGGCGCCACATTGAATACCGTCACGCACCATGTTTGCACAGTGGTTGGCTATCTAGGAGGTGATGGGAGCGAAGCGAGGATGGCCACAGATAGTCTGTTGGGGGCTATGGAGGATGCGATAGTGTGGAGTGTGACGCGATTTACAGAGGTCAACCTCCTTAGAGGATTTTGCTCAGCGCATATGGAAGCGGCGACCCTGGCTGCTGCCCTTCTAAGCAAGGCAGTGGAGGCGAAAGTGGAAGCGGAGCTGCTGAAGTCCCAACTAGAAGAGGCACGGGCACAAGTGCAAAACTTAAGGGAGGAGATAGCTTGTTAGAGAAAAGCGGCGCAGAGTGCCTGTGCAAAAAGTCTAGCCTACGCTCAGAGAGAAAAAAAGATGGAGGTGTTAGCAGTGGTACAGAGTTACTTGACTAAGCACACCAGGATGAGCCAGGGTGAGGTTGCATCCAAGCTGTCAGTCGCCAAGTCTGAGCTGGAAGCGGTACGCCATAGGGTGATATCACTAGAGTTTAAGCTGGCGAGCGAGCAGAAGAGAACTGACGAGGCTCAGCAAGCCTGTGCTACTGCCAATGAGAGATTGGAGAAGGCCCTTGTGAACAATGAAGAGCTGAGCAACTCAGCCGTGAAAGATTAGGAGGATGCAGATGCACACATCGCTGATTTGGAGAGAGCCTTGGAAGAAGAGAAGGCCAAGACAATAGAGTTGGCCAGAATGATGGAATCTGAGAAGGCTACCTATCCAGATCTATGTACGGCGGCAGTGGAACAGTTTAAGTTATCCTTAGAGTTCCAAATGGCTGTGGACACAGCGGTGGCGAGGAGCTTGGCTAGAGAGGGAGATGGTGGGGTTGGACCATCAAACATGGCCGCTGCGGAGCTAGTGGAGGGGGAAACCAAAAAAGAGATAATTCGACGGTTTCAGCAGTCGGACTATTATAAACACGAGATGAGCATGTATTGGGATAGTGGCTGGACAAACTTTAAGTATAAGGCGGAGGAGCTCTTTCCAGGTGCGAATTTCAGTAGGGTGAGGCCAAAAGAGAACATTGCCCAAACCCCATTAGATAAGGGCATCGAAGAAGAAGATTTGGTATCCAACGAAGGCGAGGAAGGGGAAGTCTAGGCCTGAGTGTTGTTTGTTTTGTATCTTGTTTATTATTATTATTATATATATATATATATATATATTATTTTGGCGTGTAGAGATGTAATTTCTGTAATGAGATGTACAGTTTTGCAAGATGTTAATAAATAAAAATTGGAATATCTTTCGTGGTTGTTGTGTTTGTGTTGTGTGAGGATGATTAATACCTTAAACTGGTGGAAAATAAGGAAATGGCCTTAGGTAGAACTGGAAAAATAATTTAACTTGGGTAAAAATGGCCTTGGATAGAAATGAACTTGGATTTAATTAGGTGTTTGTAATTTTGGCTGAACTTACCAAGTTTTAGGTGTAAGGTTGACAATTGGAGTGGCATACTTGAATGGACACTTGAATAGGACCAAGCCTTGTATGATTTAACTTATGGTTAAGCTTTTCATGCTCAGTCTGGCTGAGGCTTGTTTAACTCAGTCTGGCTGAGCTCTTCCTGCTCAGTCTGGTTGAGGCTTCGGAGAGCTCAGTCTGGCTGAGGCTATTCTCGCTAAGCTCTTCATACTCGGTCTGGCTGAGGCTTTAGAGGGTTCAATCTGACTGAGGCTATGGTTAACTTAGTCTGGCTGAGCTCTTCATGCTCAGTCTGCCTGAGGCTTTGGAGGGCTCTGTCTGGCTGAGGTTTGGTTAACTCAGTTCAGTTGAGCTCTTCATGCTTAGTCTAGCTGAGGCTTGTTTAACTCAGTCTAGCTGAGCTTTTCATGCTTAGTCTGGCTGAGGCTTAGGAGGGCTCAGTCTGGCTGAGGCTATGGTTAACTCAGTTTGGCTGAGCTCTCCATGCTCAGTCTGGTTGAGGCTTTGGAGGGCTTAGTCTGGCTAAGGTTTTGTTTAATTTTGGATTAAGGCACAACACAGATAATGGGAATTTTGAATTGTTGTCATAGTCCTACAATCATAAATATATGTATTTGCATGGCGAGGGCTAAAATAGATAAGTGTTCCGATTAGCAAAATGAAACATACAACAATTGGAATCAAACAAAAAGTAGGAAACGTTGCTTTACTGGAAATAGCGTTTCAAGTGTTCAGCATTCCATGGATGAAGAAGGTCTCTGCCTTCCATGTCATGGAGACGGTATGTGCTTAGGAGGGGTCTTACTTTGACGATGTAAGGGCCTTCCCACTTAGCTACTAGCTTGGCCTCGATTAGGTTTTTGGTGGCAAAAGTGGCTTCGTGTAAGACGAGGTCTCCCACTGTGAATGCCTTCGGCCAGACTCTGTGATTATAGTGTTGCCTTACTTTCTGTTGGTATAAGGCTAGTCGGACGGCGGTCGTTTCTCGTAGTTCATCGATGAGGTCTAGGTCGGCTCTCTGAAGGTCTTCGTTCAAGTGTGGATTAGAGTGGATGACTTTGGGCGTCGGTAGACCAACTTCCATAGGGATGACTGCTTCGGCGCTGTATGTTAGGCGAAACGAGGTCTCCCCAGTTGGAGTTCAGGCAGTCGTCCGATAGGCCCAGAGGACATTTGGCAATTCCTCTGCCTAGAGGCCCTTGGCGGACTCCAGCTTGGTCGTGATGATTTTCAGCAAGGAGTGGTTGGTAACCTTCACTTGACCGTTGGCTTGAGGATGGCCTGGGAAGGAAAAACAAGTCTTGATATTGAGTTCTACGCATCCCTGAATTTGACGTTGTTGAACTGTTTGCCGTTGTTGGAGACAATGGCTTGTGGAACTCCGAAACGACACACAATGGACTGCAAGATGAACTTAGTGGTATTCCGCTCAGTAATCTTGGCAAGAGATTCCACTTCGACCCACTTGGTGAAATAATCGATGGCGGCTACGGCAAACTTTACTTGGCCCCTGCCGGTCGACAAAGGGCCCACGAGATCGATTTCCCATTTAACGATGGGACAAGGGCTGCTGAGCACGATCAGCTCTGTTGGAGGGGCGTGGGGGATGTTAGCAAAGCGTTGGCATTTGTCGCATTTCATCACAAAATCAGCAGCGTCCTGACAAAGTGTGGGCCAAAAGTAACCTGTTCAGAGAATTTTATGAGCTAGAGATCGTCCTCCAAAGTGATTTCCACAAACTCCCTCGTGTATTTCTCTCATTACATAGGTTGCTTGATCATTGTTGAGGCATCTAAGGTACGGCCGTGAAAATCCCCTCTTATACAAGATGTCGTTGACAAGGGCATAATTCGAGGACCAAGTTCTGACTTTGGTGACCTCCTGTCTATCTGCAGGTAGTATTCCCTGTTCTAAGAATGTGATAATGTCTTGGGCCCATGGGATAGGTTCGTTCTGGAGTAGATGGATTACTTACTGATCTGGTGAGATTGTTGGATTGGTCAGGTATTCAACCCAGACGCCATGGCAGAGGTTTGATTGATCTGAGGAGGCTAATTGTGCCATTTCATCTGCTTGGGAGTTCTCTGACCTCGGGATATATCGGATATGAAAACTATTAAAGAGGCGGGTCAGAGGAAGAGCAATGTCCCTGTATGAACGCATGGCTTCCTCCTTTGCATCAAACTCGCCTGTTATCTGTCCGACTACCAACCGAGAGTCACTAAGCACTCGGAGATGGTCAACTCTGATGTCTCTAGCCAGTCAGAGACCCACTATGAGGGCTTCATACTCGGTCTGGTTATTACTTGCCGCAAATAGGAATCGAAGGGCGCACTTGAAGTATTCTCCTTCTGGGGTGGTGGGGATTAAGCCAGCTCCGCTACCCTCTTTGTGAGATGAACCATCAACACTGAGGATCAAAGAGTAGGGGTCTTCTGTATTAGCAATAATGTGTGCTGGTGGAGGAGGCACGTTCGGAGTGGGATTTGTGAACTCCAAGATAAAGTCAGTGACAGCCTGGCCTTTGATAGTTGTTCGAGGTTGGTAAGAGATTTCATACTGGCTTAATTCAACGGACCATTGCATGAGTCTATCTGATGATTCTGGTTGTTGCATAACCATTTTCAAAAGTTGATCAGTGAGAACCACTATGAAGTGGGCTTGGAAAGAAGGTCGGAGGCGTCTGGAGGCGATAACCAGAGCGAGGGCCATTTTTTCTAACAAGGGGTAATTTTGTTCTGCCCCCTAAAGTGCGCGGCTAATGTAGTAAACCGGACACTAGATGGAGCCATCTTTTCTAATGAGGGCAGCACTAACCACGGTGTTAGAGACGGCTAAGTAAAGGGAGAGGGTCTCGCCCGGCAATCGTTGAGAGATGAGAGGAGGGTTATCCATACAGTGCTTTAGTTGTTGGAAAACCTCTTCGGACTCGGTGTTCCATTCGAAAGCCTACCGAAGAACTTTGAAGAATGGAAGACATTTGTCAGTAGCTCGGGAAATGAATCGATTGAGAGCGGCGACTTTACCAGTGAGTTGCTAGACCTCCTTTACCATTCAGGGAGATTGCATTTCAATTAGGGCTTTGATCTTCTCCGGATTGGCCTCGATACCTCGGTAGCTGACAATGAACCCCAAAAACTTACCAGATCCGACGCCAAATGTGCACTTCTTGGGGTTTAGTTTCATCTTGTACATGCGTAGGGCTTGGAAGGTCTCTCGCAGGTCTGTTAGGTGATCAGAGGAGAGTCTGCTTTTGATGAGCATGTCATCGACGTAGACCTCCATGTTGCAACCGATCTGATGTTTGAAAATGGCATTAACCAGACGTTGGTAAGTAGCTCCCGCATTCATCAGACCGAATGGCATCACTCGGTAATGATAAGTTCATCTGTCAGTGATGAAGGAGGTATGTTCCTGGTCAGTTGCATGCATTAAGATTTGATTGTAGCCGGAAAAACCATGAAGCTGAGCATCTGGTGGCCGACCGTTGCGTCAACTAGTAGATCCATTCGGGGAAGTGGGTAGGTATCCTTAGGACAAGCTCAGTTGAGGTCAGAGTAGTCAATGCAGAGTCTCTACTTGCCATTACTTTTTCGAACCAAGACTACGTTGGATAGCCATTTAGGGTAGTCTACATTTCTAATGAACCGGGCCTTTAACAACTTGTCCACCTTAGTAGCAATGACGTTGTTGCGTTCTGGATGAAAAATGCGCTACTTTTGGTGAAATGGGCGGAACTGGGGCTCAATGTTGAAGCGATGGATAATAAAAGAAGGGTCGATACCTGGCATATCTGAATGGGTCCAAGCAAAGACGTCTTTATGCTCGGCTAAGAGTGCCGTAAGGTCAGCCTTGGCCTAAGAGGACAGCTGACTACCAATCTTAGCCGTTTTTGTTGAATCAGTGGGATCAATGAGTATTTCGACTAGTTCATCCACTGGTTCGCCCCTAACTAGCTCTTCCTCGTCTCGAGCATCAAGGCCCTCGATGATCATAGCCTTTTTCATCTTGACTTCCTTTAGTGAGGCGACGTAGCACTCTCTGGCCACCGTCTGTTTGCCCCTTACTGTGCCGACCCCCTAATCGGTCGAAAATTTCATGGCTAGATGGTAGGCGGAAGTGACAACTTAGAGGGCGTTGATAGCTGTGAGATCAAGTATGATGTTGTAAGCAGAAGGGCAGTCAACGACGAGGAAAGTGAGTAGTTTTGGTGGATTGTCATGGATATTCTCCAATGGTGATGGGGAGATCGCTGGAGCCTATGGAGGTCACCTGATCGTTGGTGAAGCTGACTAGTGGGGTTTGGAGAGGTGACAACTTTTCTTCTCCGACCTTAAGCTGTCGGTAAGCGTTGAGGAAAATGATGTCGGAAGAACTGCCCTTGTCAACAAGTACTCGTTTGACTTTGTAATTTGATAAGAGAGCGGAAATGACTAGGGGGTTGTCATGGGGGTAGCGAATACCTATGCAGTCTACCTCCATAAAGGTGGTCCAGTGTCGTTACTTCATTGTCAGAGCCTTATCTGATTTTTTTGAGCTACGCTCTCTGTGCCGACCGAGATGGTCCGCCGCATGCGAGCCCCCCAGCGATGACTCTGATCTCGCCGACCGAGGAGGGTTGCCTTGTGCTCGGGGTTGGTGTTGAGGCCGATTATCATTCAGCTCAGGTTGTGCTGGTCGTCGAGGTGGAGTGTGTTGGTGGTTATGGTTTAGGGGGCCAGTTCTAGGCCTTTGCAGGGGACGGGCTGCTGTGAATCGGCTGAGGCGTCCCTGGCGGATCAGATCCTCAACCTAGTCTTTGAGGTTGACACATTCGTCAGTGTTGTGGTCGTGGTCTTGATGGAAATGATAGTATTTGGATTGATCCCGTCGGTTGGAAGGAGATCTGGATGGTTGAGGCCATTTCAGGTTATAGTCTTGTTGAATTTGATTCAGAACTTGCTCCATCGGTGAATTAAGGGAGGTGTACCGTTCGAACCGACTAGTCGATCCAAGCGTGCAGGTCAATCTGGGTATGATGGGGTCGGTGTGTATATTGCGAGGGGTCGGGGTTCAGGCTCTTTTCTTTTGTCCTTGGAGAGGGGGCTTTGGATGTGGAGTCTTGGCGAGCTGCCTGAGAGTCTTCGACGTTCATGTATTTTTGGGCTTTGGCAAGAAGGAAGGCCATGGTGGTCGAGGGATTTTTGGAGAGGAAGAAGAAGAAATCGAAGGGGCGCAAATCGGCCATGAAGGCTGTGAGAATGACCTTGTCATCGTTTTCCTCCACTTGTAGGGCTTCGGTGCTAAAGTGGGTGACATAGGTACGTAACAACTCCTCTTCTATCTACCCGATGTTTAGCAGTTAGGTGGCTGGATGTCGTTATCGCTGAGCACCAATGAAATGGCTTAAGAAGGATTCGTTGAGCTGGGAAGTGACTGAGTTTGAGGGGAGCTGATTGAACCAAAGGCACGCCGACCCCTTCAACGTAACAGAGAAGGCACGACATATGATTTCGTCTGGAAAGGCATGTAAGATCATAAGTGCCTGATATGCTTTTACATGGTTGACGGGATCGATGGTACCATCGAAGGTGTCGATCGATGGCATTTTGAACTTGGAAGGAAGAGCTTTATCCCTAATGGAAGCAGTAAAAAGAGTGTTGATGGTAGAGAAAATCTTGTGTCGCATGTTCTGCATGACCCCCTGTAGTTAGAGTTTCATGGCCCGCAGTTCTTCATCCCAGATGGGAGCATTATCCCCACAAACAGGGATCGGGGGTTGAACACTGCTAGCCTCACCTTCATGGGTGACTGCATGGTGTGGTAAGGGGTGGTTATGGAAAAGTGGTGGCATATCTTGACGAGGCTGTGAGCCTGACGGAGGAGGGTGCAAACCGTCAATATTTAAAAGTTGAAGCCGCGGGGCGAAAGGTGGAAATGTTCCTTGAGGCACATGTGGTGGGAATTGATGGTGATGGTGGGCTTGTTCTGGGTGCGGGGGAACTATTAGCTGTAGTGGAGGCGGGATAGGCAGGTCACGCTAGAGTAAGGTATTGATCAGGGCTTGGTTCTGCTCGGTCAATCGGTTGATGCTGTTGGTGAGTTCTGCAAAATATGGAGGCGGGTTATTTGGGTTGGAGGGCTTAGCTTCGGGGTTACTAGCGTTGTGTTGGGAAGCCATGGATCTAGTCGTGACCATCCACTCTGATGCATGGGTGGATGATTGCGGGGTTCCTTCCGGCGACAATGAACACAACTGTCTTTCCGAAATGGAGATTCTCATAGACGGCGCCAACTGATGATGAGATAATTCCAACAGAAGATGGGTCGGACTGATCCACACTTCTAATGGCTTTGTTGGTCTTAAAGCCCACAGGATGTGCTTGCAAAAAGGTCCAAATGGGGAGGTAATCTCCTGACGGACCCTCCGACGATCGAGTTAGAATAGGATAGATTGACTGTGTAGAGAGAGAAAAAAGGAACGAAGAACTTAACCTTTAATGCATCTTGAAAGCTTCCTTATATTTTTTGCTCATCATTTCCTTGTCCACTCCAGACTGTCGTGTTGGCCGAAAGTTTATATTCTAGCTTGCGTCGTTCATGGTGAGTCTGTATATTCCGACGTGAAGGGGTTGTCGTATTTAATGTTGTAAGAGCCTCATTAATGGTAGATATATGGGTGCAATAACTTTGCAGGATCTTTGTCTACTTATATGGCTAGACCTCTGCTTGACAAGTGTTTGAATGCTATTGGTCCTGGTCCGTCATTGATTTTTCAAGATTACTGGGCTTTATTATCTAGTCTGTGGGTTGGGTCCTGAGTCGTGGACCGGACCCTCTTGTGGGCCCACCGATATCATGTATAAAGGCTAATAAACAAATATGTCATTTTAATATGACAGAGGAGTAAGTGTAATTTTTCAAATGTGATGGGGGAATCCGTATTAAATAGAAATTTCAAGGGATGTCAGTGTAATTTACCCTTTGAGATTTAATGAATCCGACCTCTAGATACACACTCAACACTCGTACCCAAATCCATATAACATAGAAGCCAATATCATGGCACTTATTTAATGTAAATTGTATAGTGCGCACCCTAATGGACGATGCAATCACAAAAGTAAAAATTTTAAATATCAATTAAAAAAGTAGAAGAGGCTATTTAATTAGATGAAACATTATTTTAGAACTAAACTTTGTGGCATGAATCCTTTTTTTCAGTTCAACTTTATATCTATTTTATTAATGTCATTAAATCATGGGAAATTCTAATATGCATATCCTTAAAAAAGGTGTACTCTATGTTACACAAACTCTATGAAATTTGGGAGGTACTATGTCGAAACGATACGACACGGGTATGAGTGCGGAATACGGTCGGAATATGGCTCTTTACAAATAGATACAGCTCTATTTTTTCCTAAATGTAGAAGAAATAAAAGAGAGAGCAAGGAGAGAACCTGTCGCTGGCTTCGATCCTCTGTTCGACTACTTCGACAAGCATGGCCCTTTCGATCCTTTGTCGTTGGCTTCGACTTCCCATTCGACTTCGAGGCCCCTTTAACTTCACCTTCGCCTTCATCTTCTCTCTCTTTCTCTCTCTCTCTCTCTCTCTCTCTCTCTCTAAAGAAATTCCATAAAATCATATAAATAGTTGTCAAATCAGGATTCATATCATTAATTGACATGGGCTCGTAAAGGATCGCGAATCAAATCGAATCGAATTGTGAATCGTAAAGATTCAGTCACTTTTTTTAAATTACTTAAAAACATATATTTACACACTTAGTGTTAAATATATCTTATGAATATGAAATATTTAAACTTCAATCAATAAAAATGTTATTTTGAATAATAATCACGTAGTTTCATAGAAAAGAAATTAACAAAGGTTTCTATTGAAGATCATCATCTTACTTTTTATTTATGTATTATTATTATAGATATTTCTTATCAACTATTATTAATAAAGACTCTAACCAAATAGACAAACTATCAATTTCTAAAGTAACAATAATTAACAATGATAATATTGATATTTGAACAATAAGTATACATATTTTTCTAAGTTAACGTGTTGCAAATAATAAGAAAGAATTATTTAGAATTTTTATTTTAAAGCCTAAAATATTTTAAGAGATATAACTGACCTCTCACATATAATATTCAATTATATTTAATTTAATAGAATAGCAATAGATAATTCACAGTATAACTTTAATCTTAAACATCTTTAGAAAATATATTATGAATTTTTAAAAGAAAAAAAATGAGAAAGAATGTTAGAAATATGTTTGGTGTGACTGAATCTGATTGAATCCTATTAAAAATTCTATAATCACTAAAATAACAACAAATTATGCATGTATATGTCAGTTATTTTGGTATTAAATGCTATTAAAAATTGTATTATGTCATTTTCACTAAAAATATGGAGAAAAAATAGTCGAAAATATATCAGACACAATAATTTCAAAAATTACATGAATCGTAAAAAGTGAATAGAATCGTAAATCGATTGTGAATCGTGCGATTTGAGAATCGTGCAATTGACTAGAGATTAACTATCAAAATAGATTCACCCATAAATTTGTATCGATTTTGCAAAAATTGTGAATTGAATCGTGAATCGAATCGCGAATTGTAAGATTCTGATAATAGAGATCATATATAATAATAAAAATTCTAATAAAATCTATAAAACAAATCATCCATTTTTTATTTTTTATTTATTTTAACATAATTTGTTATTCTTTATTTGTTATAATTTTTTTATAATATATATATCAATTAAAAATAAATATATATATATATATATAAATTAATCAAAAATATTATCAATAAAAATAATACATAAGACAATAAATAATAAATATATTTTAAAAATAAATATTTAACGTATTCCCGTAGCAGTATTCAAATTTGGATCCATATCCATGTATCTTTAATTTTTAATTTTGAAATGTCCGACTCCTAGATACGCACTCGCATCCGATACCCGCACCCAAGTCTATGCAACGTAGGGTGTACTATAAGCACTCCTAGTTATGTCATTTTATTCTTTAATTATAAGATTATTTTAGTTTTAACTCATGAGATTTGTAATTGTGCTTCATGTTATGTTTAGTTATAATAAAAAAATATATTTTTAGTTATAACCCAAAAAGTATAAAATTATGTTATTTTATTTTTTAATTATAAAATGTATATGAGACACATTTTGAGAAATGCATACCATAGTGTTTTCCTTAAATCATTGTCTGTAAATTTTTTTAAGTTGGTTTCGGGAGTAAACATTGAATGTGATAGTTAGACCAAAAAAAAGGGACCACTTTGTACACAGTAATATAAATCCAATCCTACTATTTCTAAAACATATCAAGGATATTTTCTTGGATAATTACTTTTGTAGAATGGAAAAGTAAAAGCGTTTACTTAAGTTCAACTATGTGGAAACTCATGACTTGTTAGCTAATTTTTTGAAAAATGCAATTCTAACACAAAATATATAAAAAAAATAATTAGGACAAATTATATTGGTGATTCTTATATTTTACCTCTTGTGTTATTTTAGTTCCCCTATCTTCCATTGGCTCAATTCTAACCCTTAATTTTAAATTTTGTATCAATTTCGTCCAATTGATAATGTCGTAGTGATTTTAACCAAAAAAAAAAATCACTGAATTACTTAAATTTAACTCATTGAATTTAGTAAATTTATAATTTTATTTTAAAAAATATGAAACATGCCACTTATATATATATATATTTTTCATAAAAAAATGCTAAGAGTTATAATCAATTAGATTAAATTGAAACAAAATTATAAATTCAAGATCAAAATCAAGCCAATTGAAATTATAGATACCAAAATGACAGAATAATCAAAATACAAGGACTATTTTTATAATTTGTCCAAATAATTATTTGTAAACGTCATTTTTTAATTTAAAAATCACCTTGATGGTTGTTTTGTTTCAGGCATAACATACTCTTTTTTTTTTTCTTTTTTTTTTTTTGTCTTTCAAAAGCTTATAGAGAAAAAATGAAAATAGTTGTGATAAACAAATACTTCGATACAAAATTTCTAAAAAAAAAAAAAAATGTTGGATATTGTGGTTCTCTCATTTTCAAAAGAAGGTGCTATTACTTGGGCTCAGAATTTTAAAAATATATTAAATTATTCTGATTGAGTTTTTGTATCAAAATTCAATGTCTATAATTTTTAGTTTATAAAAGAGTACCTGCATATTCTGGTGCGAGATATCCAAAAGTTCCTGCTAATTTAGTTAGACCTGAAGAGTTTCCAACTGGTGCAAGACGAACAAGTCCAAAATCCGCTACTTTAGCACGCATATCATCTCCTAAAAGAATGTTGGATGGTTTAAGATCTCTATGAATAAAACTTTGATGGGCCAAACCATGCAAGTACTCAACACCTCTGGCCACATCAAGAGCAATGGTCAGCCTCTTAGACCACTCAAGGGGTTTCAACCCTTCCTCCTTCCAGTTAAACAAGAACCTACTAAGAGTTCCTTGAGCCATGTACTCATAAACTATTAGCCTCTCGTTTCCATCCAAGCAATATCCAAGAAGATCAACCAAATGCCGATGTCGGACCTTCGTAAGCACAGCTATCTCAGACTTGAACCCATCCAAACCCTTCTCAGTTACCACTCCCGACTCCATCCTCTTAACCGCAATCTTAGTCCCATTGTGCAACTCTCCTTTGTAAACAGTTCCGAATCCACCTCTTCCCAATATATTCTCTTCGCTAAAATTGTTAGTCACGCTCTTCAAAACTTGAATCGAGATCACCATGCTTCCAGATTCAATAACGCGAATGTCACTAGGTCCACTACTTCCAGGACTAACCACCATGGCATTGGGACTCTGCACCCTACCAGAATGCTTTCGTTTTGCCCTGTAAACACAGAACAATCCAACCCCAAAAGCAAAAACCACACAAACACCACCAATCACCGAACCAACAACCACACCAGTCGAAGACTTATTGCCACTATTTCCCGAAATCTTCGTACCATTATTCGAGGGTGTACTAGGTGTACTCCCTGGGGGTGTTTGCGTTCCAGGTGTCCCCGGAGTCGGACCACCACTATCCTTCCATATATCAGGATTGCCATCAGTTTTTACAAGCACATTACTCTTAAACAATGGAATTTTCCCATGAAGTTGATTGTTGGAAACATCTAATTGTTTAAGATTAGGCAAAGTTGTAAGCTCATTCGGGATAGTACCCGTCAAATTATTATTAGCAAGAATCAGTATCTGCAACGAAGTAATCGAAGAGAAATTCGGAGAAATCGTACCCGTAAGACCCATTTTCTGAAAATTAACAACAGTTATGTTTCCATTACTACAACTGATCCCCAACCACCCTGCACAGGGATCATTACCTTTCCAATTCGCCGCAAAAACAGTCGGGTAACCAACAGATTGCGCAGTCAAAAGCAATGTATTCACTCGGGGATCGCACGGAACTCCGGGACCAGGTAAGCAGAAGCTATTTGTTTCAGGTATCAAATCAACCCCAACAGAAGGGGGAAATTTCGGGGTTGGACCTTGCAATTGATTGTTGGTCAAGTTCACAACCCTAAGCGATGGAAGATTCACAAAAGAATCCGGTACCGGACCCGTAATCGCACTGTCTTTCACACTGAAGTTCTGCAACATGGTAAGCCCCGAAAGGTCTGGTAAAGGACCCGTAAAGGAATTGGATTGTAACCAAACTTCGGTCAATTTAGTCATCCTCCGAATCACAGCAATTGAGCCATTGAGCTTAGAACTACTCATCTGCCCATCTAGCCGCAGAGACTGAATCGGAGAACCCGAAAAGCTCGCCGGAAGCTTACCCTCGAGGTAATTGAAAGACAAGTGAAGAGTCGTGAGGCTCGAGAAGGTGTCGCCGCCGAGAAAATCGGGGATTTTTCCGGTGATGCTAGCGGAAACGGCCGAGAAAACTTGGAGAGTCAAGGCGTCTAGGAAAGTTACCGGAATTTGCCAGGCCGAAAAGGGGTTGTAATCGAGATATACAGCTTGGAGAGAGGTTACGCCGGAGAGGAAATCCGAGGGAACGGAAGAGAAGTTGTTGTTGTTGAGCAAGAGGTACTGGAGCGAGTTCAACCCGGCGAAACTCGGGAGCGAACCAGTGAGTTGGTTGAACGTGACCTCGAATCTCAGTAAGGCAGTGAGATTGTTGATTGAGGGAGGGAGAGAGCCTCCGAGGTTTTGATGCCCGATTTGGATCCGGGTGACTCGGCCGTCGTTGGAGCAAGCTACGTGTTGCCAATTGCAGGGGTTTGAGTTGGTCCAGCCGAGTGAACTCGGTGGGTTGAGGCTGGTTTTCAGGTCCTGCATTACTGAAGCGTCGGTTGAGCTGGACTGAGACTGAACCGAGACGAGGAAAGAGAGGAGGGAGAAGAGAGAGAAAAGCATGGAACCCAGATGAGGTTTTGCCATTTCTCGAGAAAGAAGGAGAAAGAAAGTGATGGTAGCGATTTTTGGAGGGGTGATGGTAGCGATTTTTGGAGGGGGTGATCAAACTGTGAATTTAGAGAGAAATTGAAAAGTGGTGCCTAAGATTGCAGACGAACCGGCGGAGACAGAGGGAGAAGAAAGGCTAAGACAGAGAAAGAGGAGGGAGAAAAGGTTTTGGAAGTTTTCCATTTTTTCCGATGAAGAGGGGAGTTTTGTTTTGCGTCACAACTCCATCCACAATCTCTACTTTTTACTATTTAGAGTACAAAAAAATTACACTATTTATTTTACTTAATTATTTTAACTATTGTGTTCTCCGATTACACTTTTTATTTTGGGTAAACTACCAATAGATCCTACTTTGGACAGTTATTACTCAATAGGTCCTATTTTAGAGACTTATTACCCATTAAGTCCTATTGATAAATTTATTAAGTGATAAAGATAAATTTATCAGTCTTTTATTTTTATGAATAAATTTATAGTGATAAATTTATCAGTCTTTTTATTTTTATGAATAAATTTTTAGTGATAAATTTATCACTCTCTTATTTTTATAGTGTTAAATTTATTAGTTAGGACCTGTAGGTAAATAAGTCTAGTTAATAGGACTAATTGGTAAGTACCCCTTTTATTTTAAGTAATTATTTAAGAGAGCTTTTTTGATAAATTCACTTTCTAAAAGGTTTATTCCATCCAACTCATATTCTTTTTGACTATTCCACTAGGTCCTATTTGAGATAAGAAGACTAAAATACCCTTTTCATCTACTTATGTTCCATTTAGTTCACATTATTTTCTTATATTTCAATAAGTCTTATGAGTGACATAATTACCAAAATATCTCTAGTGTGAATGTTCACACCGTCAATGTGAATGTTCATATCGTCAATGTGTAGGGGCCCGACCCATGTCGATCCTCGTGGGTGCCCGGAAAAATTCAAGTCTGGCTGGGGCAGGCCCGGCCCATTGACAATGTGAATATTCATATTGACATGTTAACATTCACATTAATAGGAGTGTAAAATTGGCTCGCGTCCTGTGGCAGCGCGAAACCCGTCTGCGGCCCATGGGCGGCCCGAGACGGGCCCGGTCCGGCCCGTTGACAATGTGAATATTCACATTGACATGTTAACATTCACATTGATAAGAGTATAAAATTGGCCCACGGCCCATGGACGGCCAAAAGCCCGCCCGCGGCCTGGGGCGGGCCCGGCCCGGCCCGTTGACAATGTGAATGTTCACATTGACATGTTAACATTCACATTGATAGGAGTGTAAAATTAGTCCGCGCCTTGTGGCTGCCCAAAACCCACCCACGGCCCGTGGGCGGCCTGGGGCGGGCCCGGCCCGGCCTGTTGACAATGTGAATATTCACATTGACATGTTAACATTCACATTGATAAGAGTATAAAATTGGCCAGCGGCCCAGGGCGGGCCCGGCCCGTTGACAATGTGAATATTCACATTGACATTTTTACATTCACATTGATAGGAGTGTAAAATTAGCCCGTGCCTCGTGGCTGCCTGAAACCCGCCCACGGCCCGTGGGTGGCCCGAGGCGGGCCTGCCATTTTTTTTAATTCTTTTTAACTTTTTCTACCAAAATTTTATTATTTTCAACAAAAAAAGACAATAGGCCTCGGCGCAGGCCGGGCCTCCGATCGAGCCTTGAATGGGCCTTAACGGGCCGATGGGCCGGGCTTCAAAGTGATGGCCCAGGCCCTAGCCTTGGGTCTTGGACTAGGCTCGATCCTGGGCCCAAACGAGCCTTTCCGGGGCCGACTCACGGGCTAAAAAATTAGGCCCAGGCCCTAGCCCTAGCACAAGGGTATTCGAGCTTTGGACAGGCCGATGGATCAAGCCTCGGGTCGGGTCGATGGACCTGGGCCTAGCCTCGAACTTAGGTCGGGCTTGGGCGGGCCTAGCCAATTTTTTTTAATTCTTTTTAATTTTTTCTACCAAAATTGTATTATTTTCCACAAAAAAATACATTGCGCCTCGGGCGGGCTGGGCCTCGGACCGAGCTTTGAATGGGCCTTAAGCGGGCCGATGGGCCGGGCTGGGCTTCAAAGTGATGACCTAGGCCCTAACTTAGGGTCTCAGACATGCTCGGGCCCGGACCCAAACGAACCTGTCCCGGGCCGTAGGCGGGCTTCGGGCAGCCCACGGGCCGCGGGCCAATTCTACATTCCTATCAATGTACATTTTAACATGTCAATGTGAATATTAACATTGTCAATGGGCCGGGCCGGGCCTACCCCGGGCCGCGGACAAGCTTCGGGCAGCGGGCAAATTTTACACTCCTATCAATGTTAATGTTAACATGTCAATGTGAATATTCACATTGTCACGGGTCAGGCTAAGCCCGCCTCGGGCTTCGGGCCGCCCACGGGCTGCAGGCCAATTTTATACTCTTATCAATGTGAATGTTTGTCACGACCCAACCCCAGGGGCTTAGAGTTGAAATCGCAACTTACTAACTTATTCTTATTCGAAGCAAAATTAAGCTGCGCAAATAAAAATAATTAAACAGAAATTTTACTAGATCTTACTATTTAAGAAAGAGGAAATACATTTCTAGGGCTTTCATTATTTTATTATTCAGTGACCAGCCCCGAAAAGAAACAAAACGGAATAAAAATATAAAAAAAATAAAAATAAAATAGTGATTCAACATCAGTCCATGAGCATGTTCCATTTTGTGGGGTTATGGGTTTCCCTTATATCTCATCACCTGAAAGGGTAACAGCTATAAGCATACAGCAGAGTGAGAAATATTATGCCAAGAGTGTAGGGAATACAAAATAACTATGGATAATTAGTTGGGCTAAAATATTTGCATAATTTAATTTAAAACGACAATTTATTTAAAGTGGCAGAATACAGAAATCATGTAAATAAATAATCATAACCACGGTATAAAACAAAACAGAACAAAGGTCACAGAAGTGACAGTTAGAACAGAGGTCAATCGATCCATGACAAATAGAGGACCACAGAGTGGTCAAACAGAGGCCAGTGGCTATTTAAGTCCCCCAAGGCGTGGGACTCCCGTGGTGATACTTACAAAACATAATTGTTTATAAGGTTATAGTCAAATATATAGTAAAATTTAAACAAACATATCCATGGGTTTCCTTTCAAGTAAATAGAGTTTAGAAAGTAACCCATGTAACTGAAATATTTATAAACATAACTTTTACTTATATAACTTAATGAATATAACTTTTATAAAATAAGCTATGGTAACTCAAAACATTCGTAAAACATATAATGGTAAAGCAATGTATAATATAACTCACCTTAATAATGACCCTTAACCTTACTTCACTAACACAAGCTCCCTACTATAAGTTTAGTACTTAAGCGCACCTCTCTCGTTTTCTTTTTCTTCCTTTCCTTTTGTATTTTTTCTTCACAGGTTGTCCCACTCCTCTCTATTTATAGGAAAGTTTGGCCACTCTTACGCCGACACATGGCGGATTACAATCTTTCTACAGATTTGTTCAATCTTACTTGGATGCCTTATTTATAACGGAAGATTTACTCTTATCTTATAATAATTAGACAAATTACCCTCTTGCCTAAATTAATCCCTAATTAAATTTCACTTTATCGTATATCAACAGAAAATTAATTATTTATTTTACTACCACACCCACTATTATTATTATTATTGTTATCAATATTATTATTTATTCCCTCTATTTATTTACTATATTTAACTCTAATTTGTATTATAAATTTTATATTTGTGTTAATTTAGCCTCAAATAATAATCCCTAATTAATCTCATATTTGATAACCCAACGCCAATTTAGATTTATATGTTTATTTATTTAATAATCTATCATCACATGCAACCATAATTATATATAACTATAAATATTTATGTGGTGCTTAATTTAACGTTCAGGGTGTCACATTTCTCCCCTTCTAAATAGAAGTTTGTCCCCAAACTTGACGTACCTTAATTTTCGAAGAGGTGTGGGTATTTGGTTTGCATTTGACTATCCGTTTCCCACGTAGCTTCTTCGATGTGTTGATTTCGCCATAAGACCTTTACCAGCGGTATGGTCTTGTTTCGGAGAACTTGATTACGACAATCGAGAATCTGCACTGGTTGTTCTTCGTAAGAGAGATCTTCTCAAGCTTTCAAGTTCTCATAGTCGATGACATGTTCTGGATCTCGGAGATGCCGTCGGAGCATAGATACGTGAAACACGTTGTGGATATTAGATAGCTCAGGAGGTAGTGCAAGGCGATAGGCTACAGGACCAATTCTTTCCAGTATCTCGAATGGCCCGATGTAACGTGGGTTTAGCTTTCCGCGCTTTCCGAATCGGATCACTCCTCTTGTTGGTGAGATTTTGAGAAACACATGATCCCCTACTTGAAATTCCAAGTCTCGTCTTCGAGTATCCGCATAACTTTTATGGCGGCTCTGAGCAGTGCGAATCCGCTGTTGGATGAGTTGGATTTTCTCACTTGTGACTTGCACGATTTCGGGGCCTAACAATTTCCTGTCCCCGACCTCCGTCCAGCACAGAGGCGATCGACATCTCCTTCCATACAGGGCTTCATACGGCACCATTCCAATGCTTGCCTGATAGTTGTTGTTATAGGCGAATTCTACCAAAGGTAGGTGCTCATCCCAGTTACCTTTGAGGTCTAACACGCATACACGTAACATGTCTTCCAACGTCTGGATCGTTCTTTCGGATTGCCCATCGGTTTGTGGATGATAGGTCGTGCTGAACTTCAGTGTAGTTTCCAAAGCTTCTTGCAATTTATTCCAGAAGTGAGACACGAAACGAGGGTCTCGGTCAGACACGATTGAAACTGGGATGCCATGCAACCGAATAATCTCTTTGATATATAAAGTGGCAAACTTATTCAGAGGGTACATGATTTTGATTGGTAGAAAGTGTGCTGACTTTGTCAATCGGTCTACTATGACCCATATTGCATCATTCTTTGAAAATGACTGTGGTAGCCCGACCACGAAGTCCATAGTAATGTGTTCCCATTTCTATTCAGGAATAGGGAGTAGTTGCAGTAGCCCTGCAGGTCTCTGATGTTCTGCTTTAACATGCTGACAATGCAGACATTTGGAAACATGGCTTGCTATATCTCTTTTCATTCCGGTCCACCAGTAGTGTTCCTTCAGATCATGATACATCTTTGTGTTGCCAGGGTGGACTGCAAATCTTGAGTTATGAGCTTCCTCCAGTATCTTCTTCTTGAGTTCCGGGATGTCGGGTATGCAAATTTGATTTTGAAATTTTAGTATCCCATTGCTTATAATGAAATCCGGATCAGGTGTGTTCCCTTGTTCCTCATACCTTTTCTTCAAGAGTTTATCTTCCCATTGGCGCACTTTAATTTCTCCGATCAATGTAGGCTCCACGGTTACGTTGGCGAGTAATCCATTGACCTTGCGAGAAACGAGAGTGCATGCCAAACTTCTCGTCGACTTTCGGCTCAGTGCGTCTACCACCACGTTAGCTTTGCCCGGATGGTGATGGATTTCTATATCGTAGTCTTTCATAAATTCTAACCACCATCGTTGCCTCATATTCAGTTCCTTCTGTGTAAATAGATATTTTACACTCTTGTGGTCAGTATAAATCTCGCAGGTTGTACCGTAGAGATAATGACGCCAGATTTTGAGAGCAAAGATCACCGCAGCCAATTCCAAATCGTGAGTCGGGTAGTTCTTCTCGTGAGTCTTTAATTGTCGTGACACATAGGCAATGACTTTTCCGTCTTGCATGAGAACACAACCCAGCCCATTGTATGAGGCATCACTATAGATTACGAATCCATCTGCTTTGGTAGAGAGTGCTAGTATAGGGGCTGACACAAGTCGACCTTTTAATTCTTGAAAGCAACGCTCCTGTTTATCAGTCCATTCAAAGGGTGTGTTCTTCTGAGTTAGCTGGGCCAAGGGCGATGCTATTTTTTAGAAATCTTGCACGAAGCGTCGATAATAACCGGCTAAACCCAAGAAACTTCGGATTTCTGACACATTAGTAGGTCGTGGCCAGTCCACGATTGCTGCAACTTTTTGGGGGTCAACCGAGATGCCATCTTTATTAATGACGTGACCGAGAAAGTGTACACTAGTGATCCAGAATTCGCATTTATTCAACTTGGCATAAAGTTTATGATCACGTAGTGCTTGTAGGACCATTCGCAAGTGCTGCTCATGGGCTTTTGATGACTTGGAGTATATGAGGATGTCGTCAATGAAAATGATGACGAACTCATGAAGATAGGGTTTGAATACTCTGTTCATGAGGTCCATGAAGGCTACTGGGGCATTTGTGATGCCAAAAGGCATGACGAGAAATTCGTAGTGCCCGTAACGGGTTCGGAAGGCCGTCTTGTCAATGCTTTCCGTTTTAACCTTTAGCTGATGGTAGCCAAAACGTAAGTCAATTTTGGAAAATACTTGCGCGCTTTGAAGCTGATCGAACAAGTCATCGATTCACGGCAGTGGGTATCGATTCTTGACGGTAACCTTATTCAGCTCCCGATAATCGATACATAATCTCATTGTGCCATCCTTTTTCTTTACGAACAATACTGGAGCTCTCCAGGGTGAGGTACTAGGCCGAATGAAACTTTTGTCCAAGAGTTCCTGGAGTTGAGTCTTCAGTTCTTTCAATTCTGTCATCGACATGCGGTAAGGAGCTTTTGATATAGGCTGCGTGCCAGGTTGGGTTTCAATGGTGAATTCGATCTCCCGATCAACTAGAATACCGGGTAGATATTCAAGAAAGACATCCAGGAATTCTCGAACTACAGGAATTGCGTCAACGGTGGGGGCCTCTTTTTGTGTATCAATCACATAACAAATATAACTACCACAACCCTTTCTTAGGAGTCATTGGGCCGCCATGGAGGATATGATACAGGAAGGGTTAGAAATTTCAGCCCCATCAAAGACAATTTCGGGTTGGTTTGGTAACTTGAGGGAGACCTTTTTGGCTTTACAATCGATAGAGGCGTGGTTGGCAGCCAGCCAATCCATACCTAAGATTACATCAAAGTTTCCAATGCGGAGGGGAATCAAGTCTACATATAAGGTTTTGCCTTTTAGGAATACAACAGAAGATCTGTACACATCAGTACTACAGGCAGACTTACCAGAAGGAAAAGACACAGACAATGTATATCCTAATGGTTCGGGTGTTGATGTCAACTTGGCAGCAAAGTGTGGTGCAACAAAAGAATGAGTTGACCCAGAGTCAATAAGGACATGAGCTAAAAGACCACAGATAGAAAGTGTACCTGACACAACATTTTCGGTAACTTCCGGTTTTCCAGGTACCAAGGCGAAAGCCCGACCTTGGCGGTTTTGGTCATTCTTTTCTCCTCCCGGTCCCGCGGTTCTCCTAACTGGGCCAGAGGGGCTGGCTGTAGGATTAACCATCTTTGGACAATCCCTTAGCAAGTGGCCAAATTGTCCGCATCTAAAACACGCTCCCGTGTCTCAATGGCATTGTCCCCAATGAATCCTCCCACAAGTGGGGCAAGTTGGAATAGTGCCACCTCGGGGGTTGGTAGGACCGTGGTGGCCTGAGCTGGTTGTGCTCATGTTCACCTTTTTATGAGGTGCAACACCGGGTCTTCTGTTATCTCTTTCCCAGAATCGTTTCTTGTAGCTTGGTTCTCCAGAACGCGAGGCTTTAAGTCCCTTTTCTGCTATGTATGCCCGGTCCACCACCTCTGCATAGGTTGGCAATTTCAAGACTTCAAGCCTGTCTTTAATTCCAGCATCCAATCCTGCTTCGAATTTTCTTGCTTTTCGAGTTTCGGCGGGGATGACGTATGTTGCAAACCGAGCGAGTTGTGTGAACTTGCTTTCATATTCGGCCACCGTCATGGTTCCTTGCTTCAGATGTATGAATTCAGATGCCTTCTGTTCCCGCAATGAATCTGGAAAGTATTTTTCATAGAATACTTCCAAGAATCTTGCCCAAGTTGTAATTTCTTCTTTGGCCAAAGAGAGAAGCCACCATTCCTGTGCATTGTCTTTGAAAGTGAAAGCGGCGAAAGTTACCTTTTGCCTCTCGGTGCAAGGTAGGGCACGAAAAATCTTTTCCATGTCTTTAACCCAAGCGTCTACTACCATTTGGTCTGGGCCGCTGGTAAATGTGGTGGGTTTCAGATCTTGGAATTGTTTTATGGTAACCGACCCTTCTTGCCGTCCTGGCGTCCCATTATTGATGTTAGCTTGCAAGGCTTGAAGAAAACTAGCAACCGCTCTTTCCATTATTCTTTTCATCGATTCTGTACCACTAACTGATGACTCACTTCCATTTTCATTAGTCATTCTACAAGTAATAAACGAGGTATTATATTTTCACGCAGTATATATATAGCACAACATGTAGTATACTTTATATTTATATAAACTGCCAACAATACACATTTTTTATTTATTTATTTTACAATTCATACTACATTAGTCAGAATATGTTTGTGTCCCATCCCTGTGGTAAACAAAAACAAAAGTCAACAAAAAGGGGATTAGAACATATCAAGGTCAGCATACAAAAGATTTTTCACTAGCCAGATCTAGAGTGGTGGGTCGGATGGGCCGAAAAACCAGGGGAAATAGTGCTGCATAAAAAGCTCAAACTCCCACCCCAACTGGATTACACCAAAACACACCCATGCTACCTGGACCGTAAAAATGGGGATAGACCGTATATGACCCACAAATGCCCGGTCAACAATCCAAACAGGTGTCTCAACATATGACAGGTCATTTTCAAAGTCAACATTTTGCATATTAATGATCTCTAGTGGGTTAGGGACTGTGGTGAAAATATAATCTTCAGGGTACACGTTCCCCCTCCTGGCTACAAACTCTGGGGGTAGAGGGCCTATAATATAATGCGAGCGGTTGTGACCCGGGGCGACGCCAAGGAAGCGAGATGGTCCGAGAAAACGTCTGCGTGTATGGGCAAGGCTGTGCCTCCATAACAAGTGTGGGACGTCAGTGGGGTCAACCTAGATATAAATTGGCCAACCCATCAATCGGCCAAGACCTGGGTGCAATTCCCTGACTATTTCCTCAGAATCTCCCCAACCCTCAGGTGAGGCAAGGGCGGGGGCAGGGTGTTCGGCTAAAATTTCATCTAGGTTGATGGCCTGGAGGTCATTCCAGAAACCATCATCAAGGTAAATCTCTGACATCCTACAACACCAGAACAAACGTGAGATTTTACACAGGAAAACTAACGTCATATGTAAATATTTATTATTATTTTATTTTATTTTATTTCGATTTTACCATATATATATATATATATATATTTTGCTATATGGTTTTAGTTATAGATTCACTTATAACTCTTTTTTTTTTTTGAACCGTTGCTCTGATACCACCTTTGTCACGACTCAACCCCAGGGGCTTAGAGTTGAAATCGCAACTTACTAACTTGTTCTTATTCGAAGCAAAATTAAGCTGCGCAAATAAAAATAATTAAACAGAAATTTTACTACATCTTACTATTTAAGAAAGAGGAAATACATTTCTAGGGCTTTCATTATTTTATTATTCAGTGACCAGCCCCGAAAAGAAACAAAACGGAATAAAAATATAAAAAAAATAAAAATAAAATAGTGATTCAACATCAGTCCATGAGCAGGTTCCATTTTGTGGGGTTATGGGTTTCCCTTACATCTCGTCACTTGAAAGGGTAACAGCTATAAACACACAGCAGAGTGAGAAATATTATGCCAAGAGTGTAGGGAATACAAAATAACTATGGATAATTAGTTGGGCTAAAATATTTGCATAATTTAATTTAAAACGACAATTTATTTAAAGTGGCAGAATACAGAAATCATGTAAATAAATAATCATAACCACGGTATAAAACAAAACAGAACAAAGGTCACAGAAGTGACAGTCAGAACAGAGGTCAATGGATCCATGACAAACAGAGGACCATAGAGTGGTCAAACAGAGGCCAGTGGCTATTTAAGTCCCCTAAGGCGTGAGACTCCCGTGGTGATACTTACAAAACATAATTGTTTATAAGGTTATAGTCAAATATATACTAAAATTTAAACAAACATATCCATGGGTTTCCTTTCAAGCAAATAGAGTTTAGAAAGTAACCCATGTAACTGAAATATTTATAAACATAACTTTTACTTATATAACTTAATGAATATAACTTTTATAAAATAAGTTATGGTAACTCAAAATATTCGTAAAACATATAATGGTAAAGTAAGGTATAATATAACTCACCTTAATAGTGACCTTTAACCTTACTTCACTAACACAAGCTCCCTACTATAAGTTTAGTACTTAAGCGCACCTCACTCGTTTTCTTTTTCTTCCTTGCCTTTTGTATTTTTTCTTCACAGGTTGTCCCACTCCTCTCTATTTATAGGAAAGTTTGGCCACTCTTACGCCGACACATGGCGGATTACAACCTTTCTACAGATATGTTCAATCTTACTTGGATGCCTTATTTATAACGGAAGATTTACTCTTATCTTATAATAATTAGGCAAATTACACTCTTGCCTAAATTAATCCCTAATTAAATTTCACTTTATCATATATCAACAGAAAATTAATTATTTATTTTACTACCACACCCACTATTATTATTATTATTGTTATCAATATTATTATTTATTCCCTCTATTTATTTACTATCTTTAACTCTAATTTGTATTATAAATTTTATATTTGTGTTAATTTAACCTCAAATAATAATCCCTAATTAATCTCATATTTGATAACCCAACGCCAATTTAGATTTATATATTTATTTATTTAATAATCTATCATCACATGCAACCATAATTATATATAACTATAAATATTTATGTGATGCTTAATTTAACGTTCAGGGTGTCACATTTTTAACATGTCAATGTGAATATTCACATTGTCAACGGACCGGGTCGGGCCCGCCCTGGGCCACTGGCCAATTTTATACTCTTATCAATGTGAATGTTAATATGTCAATGTGAATATTCACATTGTCAACAGGCCGAACCGGGCCCGCCCCGGGCCGCCCACGGGCCGTGGGCAGGTTTCGGGCAGCCACGAGGTACGGGCTAATTTAACACTCCTATCAATGTGAATGTTAACATGTCAATGTGAATATTTACATTGTTAACGGGCCGGGCCAGGTCCGCCCCGGGCCGCGAGTGGGCTTTTGGCCGTCCATGGGCCACCGGCCAATTTTATATTCTTATCAATATGAATGTTAACATGTCAATGTGAATATTCACATTGTCAAGGCCGCCCATGGGCCGCGGGCGGGTTTCGCGCCGCCACAGGACGTGGGTCAATTTTACACTCCTATTAATGTGAATGTTAACATGTCAATGTGAATATTCACATTGCTAACGGGTCGGGCTCGCCCCGGCTCGCGGGCGGGTTTCGGGCCGCCCACGGGCCAATTTTACATTCCTACTAATGTGAATTTTAAAATATGAATGTTCACATCATAAAATTGTTAACCGTTCAAAAAATATTTATAAGGGTATCAAAATTAAATATAAGGGCATAAGTGTCTAAGAAAATAGTGTAAATCAATAAAAAGGAATTTATGGAATAAAACTATACATACATAGGACTAAATGGGTTAAAAAATTCCTTCATGGACTTCTTAGGTTAAAACATTTCTAAATGGAATTTATCAATAAAAATTCTATTATTTAAACTAACTTAATTAATTTTTAAAATAAAAAAAATACTAATTGTTGATATTTTACTAATATAAATTTGCAATAATAATAAATTTGTCTATACAAACATATAAAACCTGTAGAATGAGAAAAAAAATACAAAATACAAAATAAGTTATTCCGTAATTCATCAAACAGAATTGAAAGAACATATAAAATTGCTACATACACACACACATATATATATATATATATATATAATATATAAAATCTCAAATCCAAGACATAAATATACAAAAATCTAAAATATATATATACATAATTGTTTGGAGAGCCTCTGGGGCTCTTCAATTGTAGCCACCAAAAAAATAGGATGGTAAAGTAGCTAGCCCAATAGCTAACCCATTGGAACTCAAAATTAGACTTACATTGGCTAAAAGGCCTAACAAGCCTTGTTTAACTATCCCTTGGATATATATATATATATATATATATATATATGTATATACGTTCGGATCCTCTAGAGTCATTTCCTGAAGTAATCCTCTAGAGTGATCTTTTATGGCCTGATGCGTATCCCATTAATGGAACCAATGGCTGAGATGATTCCTCGCCAAAAACGACGTCGTTTTGGTGGCCAACCCTTTTTTTTTTTTTTTTTTTTTTTTTTTTTGCAGTTTGCAGATCGAGAGAGAGGAGGAGAGAGAACTGAGGAAATAGAGATTTTGCAGAGATTGATTTTTGTTTTTTTTTTTTTTTTTTGCAGAGATCTAATTTTTTGAAATCTCTATCCTCTAGTTTTTTTTTATCTCTATTCTTCAAAAAAAACTCACTTTAATCTCTATTCATCAAGAAGCTTCAAGGACATAGAGATTTTGCAGAGATTTTGATGGGTTTGAGAGATGAAGAAGAAAATGGGTAGATTTGCAGAGAAACCCACGTGAAAATGTATTTGATGTCATCTATGGCCATGAACTTCCTAAGAACAATAAACAATAAACAACCCAACTATAAATTCAAGAAATCCAGAGAAACCCAAAGAACATTTCAACCAATCAAAACAATAAACAACCCAACTATAGATTCAAGAAAGAACAAAATAAATAAATAAATAAAATAGGTGTATTCCAAGGAAAATGAATGTGTATTCCAAGATCAGACTTGCTAGCCCACCAAATCAAGATCCATGGATTTATTAGATCTTCATTTTCCCCCTAAAAACTAAAACCCATTGAAGAAACCAGTTAAAACAACACCTCCAAAATCTAAGAAACCAAACAAATCAAGAACACCAATCCCCATGAGTTCTTCTCAGATGAAGAACATGAAGAAGAAGAAAAAGAAGATGAGAGTGAAGAGAGGAAGAAGGAGAGAAGGGGGCGACAGTGGGTGGTGTGGGTTTGGGCGATGGAAATCTAAAACTCAGCCCTTCTCTCTCTCTCTCGCTCGCTCTCTCTCTCTCTCTCTCTCTGTAATGCTTCATATTAGATCTACAGAAATTTTGAATTAAAGCATTTTTTTTTTTGAAATACTAACCAAAACGACGTCGTTTTAGTTAGTTTTATTTTGAGCAGTTGGATCACTCACTTCAAGGATCACTTCAGGGAATTTCACTCTAGAGGATCCTAATATTATATATATATATCATATATGTATATATAGCTGGCATATATTCGTGTGAGCCCCACCTCTTTTTTTTTTTTTTTTTTTTAGTAAAATTAGAAATTTCAAAAGTTTTATTAAAATTGGTAGAAATTTTGGTAGAACTTTTCAGATGTTTGACATTTTTATTTTTTTCTTTTTCTTTTTGGGAAATGCTTAAATGGTCTATTTTCAAGTGAGAATTGGCTTCCCTTCAGTCTGTGATCGGACTGGAGGGTGTTGTTGGATCTGTGAGGGCCCACCACAGGTCCCTTTTCAATAATTCGAAACGTTCAATGTGTAGAACTCATCGATTACTATACACTTATAAAAAATCAGGTTGATCGAATATCGATAGCTATTTCATCGGATTAGATTTCTGTCAATCTTTTCTTTTTTTCACCGTTTATTTTTTTTATGCAAAATTGATTTGTTCACGTAACTATCGATATCCAATCAATGTGATTTTTTATAAGTATTTTGTACTTGATGAGTTCTACACATTAAATGGTTCAGATTATCAAAATGGAACCTGTTGTGGAGCCCTACGATCCCAATAACACTCTCTAATCTGATCACAGACCGGAAGAAAGGCAAACCTTTCCAAGTGGAGTGTTCTAAGGGGAAAATATTCCACAATTTCTCTACCTCAATTTTCTTTTTTCTTTTGTTTTGTATTTATTCATTTTCTCATGCATTGGAAATTGAATTTTGGATTTGTGGTTTGAAAATATAATAATAATTAAAATCTATATCTATATCTATATCTATCTATATATTATAAGGAAAATAGAATTTCTAACTCATAAATCTTGTGGGAGTTCTAATATTCCAATCTAAATTTTTTAATTTTGTAATTTTAAAAAAATCTCAGCTTTTATTAACTTCTCCCAACCCACAAACCTTTTTGACTTTTCTCATACTTACTGCCGCACCATTTTCAACTTCTCCCATACACTATAGTTAGTGATAGGATTGTTAAATTATTTTTTAAAAAAATATTTAAAACAAATATAAATTTTTATTAAAAAAAATAACAGGTTGTAATTGTAAAAAAAAAATTACACTGTTCATTTCATTAAATCTAAAAAAAAATAATTTCTATATTAAAAAAATATCTAAAACAAATATAAATTCTTATTAAAAATTAATAGGTTGCAATTGCAAAAAAAAAAAAAAAAAAAAAAAAAAAAAAAAAAAAAAAAAAATTACACTGTAAAAAATAATTTGTATATTAAAAAAATATTTGAAACAAATATAAAATCTTATTAAAAAATAATAGGTTGCAATTGCCGAAAAAAAAAAAAATTACACTATGAATTTCATTAATAATGCTCAAAAAATATGCCAAATATTTGTGTAAATGCTTGACACGTGTCTACTCCCAAATTATCAAGTGAATATAAATGAAACCAAATAATTCAGTTTTAATGGCTAACAAATATTAGAAACCCGACTATTGAAACCTAATAACTATTAATTAATAGAATTTAGCAATTAAAAAGTCTCAACTACATCTCTTTTGTCTTCTTAAATATTCCTTTTTTTTTAGTTTATGCATTCATTTTAATATTGATAGAGAATTGGATGTGTGGAAGAGTGAGAGACATTAAAATTATAAATTGAGTTATGTAATTGTTGTGATGAAAAACAAAGGTTGTCTTCCTCTTCTATGATAATTTATCAAATTATATCTCCAATTAAAACGTCAGTTGTGTTTCTACATTATCATTGAACGTTACTTTCATTTATTTTAGATATTTTGTCTCACAATTGTTTATATTTTGTGTTATGAAATTTATTACATCTATACTTGCTAAAACTATTAAATGGACCTAATGCAAGAAGTACAAACTATTTTAATGTCATTCTCAAGATTAGAAGTACAAAAAACATATACAAAAAGTATCTGAATAGACAAGATTTTACAAAATTTGTTTGTGAGTCCCACTTCTTAAAAATCTTATAATTTATTTATTTTTTTAATTATATTTTATGTTTAGTTTTTGTACTTTTTTTTTTTTATATATGTATATAGTTTTCTTTGTTTTCTTTAAAAGTTTATTTTTAAAAATTAATTAATAAATAAATAAATCATTTTCTATTTCAAATAATTTCACTTTTGTTTTTATTTTTTATTTTTTCTTAAAGTAGTTTTAGTTATGGGCAATTACTTACTCTTTTTTTTTTAATATATTATAATTTTATGCATTTTAAGTGTATGATGTTTTTACCAATACACTCGAAAATGCACTATGAAAAAAGTATCATATGAAAATCAAGCAAGAAAAGGAAAAATAAATAAAATAATACGATGAATGTGGAGCAAAGATCAAAGATCAAAACTCTAAAAGCAAGCAAATAAATAAACAAGTAAGCAAAATAGAATGTTTAACAATAGACATGTGAAAAATTGCAACAAAATTTTATAACTTTCCTTTTTGTTAAGAAAATTATATTTGATACTAGCTAAATAAAATGTTTTTAATATATATATATATATATATATTTTAATTTAAAATTAAAACTATAGTAAATTTATGTACGCATAATTACTAACCACATTTTTTACTTAAGGTATAATATTTATATTGACGACCTTTTTCAGATTTTTTTTTAAGTTAAAAAAATGCTGTTAGGAATAAAATTTTTCTTAATTTAGTTATAAATTTTGTCGGTACATTATTTTTAAATTTTGAATAAAAGAAAACATAAAATAATTTATTGAAGATATACTGCATTTGTTATATTTCTTTTTTTTTTGTGCAAAAAAAAAAATTTAAATCGAAATTTGCATATATACAAATAATTGTAGACACAACTCGTATATAGCACAGATAGAAACGCTAGTTAAATATATATATATATATATATATGTCATTCATTTTTTTCCCGACTTCAAATTTTAAATAAATTATTAAGTCAGCCTTTTTTCAAATTCAATTTCAATTTCAATTTCAAATTGAGTAAAAATTAATAGATAAATTCATATTTAAGCATAATCTTGAATAAAAATCTTAGTAATGACATAGTTGTAAATTTTAAAATTACAAAATAGTCTTGATAATTTTTGGTTGATTTGGATAATTTTTTTAAAAAATGGTAAAATTTAATTTGATAAAAATTTGAACCAATGAGTTGAGAGGTTTTGATAGATTTTTATTTAAATTTAAATTTGATATAAGTTCGGTTAAAAGTTACAGATGTCCTTAAAAAATAAAAAATTTAGTGTAAATTATGCTAATATTCTCTGAGGTTTGGATAAAATATAGGAAGCCGTACAGTTTTAGTATCATTATACTAATTTTTCTTTTAGTAAGATTACTAAAACTAATACAAATAGTGTGAAAACATAAAAATAAATAATAAAATATATATTTCTATATAAAAAACACTCAGTGTTATTGAAATTAAAATTTTGAGGTGCCTAATATAATTAGGTCAAAATCGTGGAGCTTGTAGTATTTTTATCAAATCTTAGGAGAAATAAATCAATGTAATTTACTCAAATTTCTAATATGGTAGGTGTTGATTACTATATGCAGATTTTCCAAATTTAAATAGATGTTTTTTTAATGTGATACATGATGAAATTAAAGCTGGTTAGGAAAGATATGATTGTTTTAGATTGAATCGAGAATAAAATTTAGATTAGTGGTTTTTTTTTTTTTTTTTTTTTGCAACCAATCTCAAAAAATTAGTATTGGAACAATCTTCTGTATAAAATAAATAAATTCAAATAAATCAAACAAATAAAATAAATTACGTATCGAATTTATTTTTACCAAACCGAATGAATAATTAAAGACCAAGTCGAGTGTGTGACACTCAGTCCTTAATACAGATTCGCCCCACGACGGTGCTTGCGGTTAAGTGGCGTCTATCTCCCAAGATACAATGATCTTCACAAATTTGTAGTAGCAGTCCGGCGAACTAGAACTTTGTGTTCTATACTCTCTTTAATTTTCTCTAAAACTAGAATGAAGAATAAATAATGCAAAGGAGAAAATGGGACAGCAAGAATATGAATATTTCAGTCTGTTTTTGGATGTACTTGACTGCTGGAAATGGATCTAAATTTATAGGCAACTTGGTGACCATTCAACCTGCCCGAATAGGTAGAATTTTGAAATGAACAGATACAAGATTCAAACTGGACAGATCTGCTGCCAATTTTGAATCTGTTCGGCAGTTAAGAACCTATCCAAACTGTTAGCAGTTAAAAAACCTGTACAGAATTGCTGGAAACTGCTAGACAGATTTGAATCTGTCTAGGCAGTTTCTGGCAGTTTAATAACTGTTCAACATATGAGAAATTAGAGGAATTCGGGTCTGAAAAGAGGCATAAATTCTAGACAAAAATTTGAATTCAAATTCAAATTACATTAGCACAAAATTTAAATTAATTTTTTCCGCAAGAAATTTGGAAAAAAATTCAAATAAATTTTGTCTAAAAAATTAATATTAAAACTAACCCGATCCATAACCCACACCCGCGCCCGGCACAGCTCGGATCGGCCAGTCAGACGGACGGATAGACGGACGGACGGGGGCGCGCACGCTCGTGTAGTGGTTTGGGCTAAGGTTTCAATTGTCCATAACTCCTCCCTTCTACAAACTTGGGGTGCCTCTTGGGGCTCAACCCAAATGTTGTAATCTAGAGCTTATATACACACAAAAGCTCTCTTAAAGTTACAATGCAGGGCAACCCATTTCAAAGAAACCCACATTTACTTATTTAATTGTCCATTCCACGAACCCAAAAACGACGTCAACTTCCCATTCACTCATAAATGGTTTTGACGAACCGTCTTCACCGTGTGACTTGCCATGTGGCAAGGAACACATCACCTTTTCGGACCCACCCCAAAAGATGTTTGTGGCCCACTCAATTTTGGGCTCAAAGTTGGCCCAAAATAAGCCTTATAAAAACCAATTTTCCAACAATCCCCCACATAAATAGAATTTGACGGAGAGAAAATGAAACAACATGATCTAAATACAGAGAGAATAGAAAATTAGAAATATTTTGCAAAGGATAGGTAGTTTTTGGCTTTGAACCTTGTAATAACCCCGACCTCCGATTAATGCTAAACCATGATTATTGATGCCTAACAGTAATTTGGAAGGAATCCGGAATTAAATTGCATATATATTGCATTATCTTTGTGTTTTTATCTGTTTTCCATAAAACGATCTGTTCTTGTTCTGACTTTGAACTGCGAATCGAAAGCCATATCAGCGCCCGATTTCGAAATTGATTAGTGTTATGTGCTAGTTAGAATTTATGTGATTTTATAGTAGGTTTAATTGAAATTTTATTCGGAATGTTTAAATTAGATTAAATAACATTAAATCACACTAGTTTGAATTATTACATAAATGCCATTAGTAGGCCACTTAGGTACCATTGCTTTGAACTCAAATTATACACATTTCATAACATCTCCTCAGCCATTTCTTAGACCAATTCGAGAGAGAGAGGGAAAGTAGGAGAATTTGAGTTCAACAAGGGATTTAACTTGGAGACTTAGAAGAAATCAAGAAGAATTGCATTTTTGAGCTCCTAGACTTGGAATTCAAGGTTTAAGGTAGGAGATTCCCCTTTCAATTGTGAATTTAAGATTAATTCTTGCATGGTTCATGAGACATTAGTGATCTAAGTCATGAATTGGTTGAAAATGTTGAATTGAGGCTTAAATCATGCATGCATGTTTATATCTTAGCATTTTGAAGTGTTTTCATGGAAATTCTTGTATGCAAGACCATGTTCTAGCTATAGTCCATGAGTTCATCATGATTTTGAGTCTAACATTGCATTTGGTCATGTTTTGGAGGACTTGAGTTCAAGGAATTGCATACAAGTCATGTGCATGAAATTAATTTCAAGTTTCAAGTTGAGTTTTGTACAATTGGTTTACTTTTGGGCCATGATTTCTTGAATTGAAGCTTTAAACATGTTGTTTTATAGGTTACCAAGTGTTTTCCAAAGATTTGGCCCAGAAAAATGAGTTTTGGATGGTTGAAGGTCGAATTTCATGCTTGGAGGTCAATCTGGATTTTCCAGAAAATTGATCCACGCTCGAGCGAGGACTTTCACACTCGAGCGTGAAGCCTGAGTACATGCACTTCCGCTCGAGCGGCGAAAGCCACGCTCGAGCATGAAATGCGTATACCCAGAAGTTTGTGTGTTTTGCAGTCCGCTCGAGCGGGGTAATCCATGCTCGAGCGAGAGCCTGTGTCACACACTCGAGCGGGGGTCGAGCGCCCGTCGAGCATGAATTTCATGCACCCAGCACTTTTTCATGAGTTTGCAGTCCGCTCGAGCGGAGATTCATTTCCTGCATGTCCGCTTGAGCGGGGAAAGCCACGCTCGAGCGTGGAGCTTATCTTCAGCAAAATTTGAGAAATGGTTTTCAATGTATTTTTGCATCCTCATTCCATCCTAGGCATTCCTAGGCCATGTTTAAGACCCCATAATGAGGATAAGAGATTAGAAACACACTAAGAGCCAACGAAATGAGTTTTGTGCAATTAGAATGCGTGTTTCAAGTGTGTGTTCGTTATGTGTTATGTAGGTCACGTGCCGCATATCGTGTGATCAATTTGCTTCATCTGTCTGTTTCAAGGCCAACTGTGAGTAACAACTTAGTAAAGTTATGTTCAAACTATATCTACTTTCTGTGTGATAAAACAAGATATGTTTTCTGAAATGATATGTTTTGTACAATAAATTATTGTTCAATTTCTGATATGTATTTCGTGACATCCTTAGCATCATGTGATATCTGTTAGCTGTTACCCGGTATCGGAGGTTCCTTTATGGAACTTATTTCTGTCTGCACTCTGTTACCCGTACTGGAGGCCCTGTCACGGGGGCTCAGCTTCTGTTCTTGTCACGACCCAAACCCGCCCCTATGGGTTTAGCACCGTAATCGACCAGTAATCCGATGATTACCGAAGACCTGGTTAACAGTAAAACAGTAATACAGAGTACAGGGGCTGGCGGAAGCCAAAACAGTAATTAAAAGATGTCCAATGAGCTGTGACATTCTGTATGCGAAAAGACTTTTATAACATATTCACATTCGAAACAAAACAGCATGTACATACATCATATACAGACTTTCAGTTAGGGACCGAATCCCTACCATAACAGTACAGTAACAGGTACAGTCTATATAGTATTACAAAAACAGATACAAAAGGGGGAAATCTAAAACACCCCTAGGCAGCCTTAGCTTGGCAGTACATGGAACCTCGCAGTGAGACACAGTGGTTGGCTTGACAAAAAGGGAGTTTAACCTAACACTCTTAGCTCCGATCCGGTGCCTGGACACCTATATATATATATATATAAACAGTGAGCTAAAGCCCAGTGAATAACATATGTGTAAAGAGGTTAAGAATGAATGTCCTTTCAGTATTGAAAACAATCATTTATCAGTATATCAGTAATTTAGTTTGTGGCTCATATTTCATGCCATAACAGTCACTCAGAAGCTATAATAGTCATAAGTGGTACATCCAATAGCAAAACAGTACAGTAGGTCTTAACAGACCGAACAGTTAGTTGATGGCCATCATATCAGTAAACAGTAGTGGTTCCAAACATGGGAACCGACAGAGATCTCTGTGACAGTAGCAATACAGTACAGTAACAGTAAATTGCTATGGATGCCACGAATACAGTTCACAAATAGGACAAACATTCATTCAGTAAGAATTATCATTTCAGAAAGCAGTACAGTTGTTTATTCAGAAATATTCATGATTGAACATATCTTTACAACATTGTTACTCACAGAGTTCTGGGCTACAGACAACCTAGTGCGCGTCCTCAGATGCCAACCCTACATAGTTACAGGATGAACACACACTAAGTCACATACTTGGGAATTGAAGACTTAGTCCCTACTTAGACTCGGTGTGGTTCTACATCAATATCCTCATTAAGATGCCTTAAACTAGGCCTAGGAATGCCTAGAATGAAATGAGGATGCAAAGATGCACTTAAAAACACTTTTCAAAATTTTGTTGAAACAGGGGTCCCGCTCGAGTGTGGGTTTCTCCGCTCGAGCAGACATGCAGACAAACGGCTCCGCTCGAGCGTGTATTACTCCGCTCGAGCAGACTGTAAACTACAGTAAAGTACTGGATCCACGAAATTCACGCTTGATGGGCGCTCGATACTCGCTCGAGCGTGAGACACAAGTCCTCGCTCGAGCGTGCATTCCCCCGCTCGAGCGGACTGTAAACACATGCAAAGTACTGGATACACGCATTTCCCGCTCGAGCATCACTTTCCCCGCTCGAGCGTACTGTATGAACTCAGTGTTTACGCTCGAGCGTGGAGTCCCCCGCTCGAGCGTGAGTCCAAAATGTGGAATTTCCAGATTTGAACCTCAAGCTCCAAACTCAATTTTAAAGCATAAATTTCGATCCTCTTGGGCTAATTTTCTGGAAAACACTTCAAAACCCATAATATTACATGTTTCAAAGATCAATTTGAGAAATCAAAGTCCAAAGGTTGTTCAATTAAATACAATTTTCAAATAAACTTCAAGAATACAAAGTGTATGAAACATGCATGTGTTCAACCAAATTCAAAGCTTCAAATACATGACCAAATGAGTCAATCCTTCCAAAAACATGGTGAATTCATGGATTATAACAATAATATGGACATGCATGCAATAATTTCCATGAAAACAACTCTAAACTTCTAGATATGCACATGTATGCATGATTTAAGCTTCAATTCAACACTTTTAAACCAATTCATGCCCTTAAACTCTAAATTACCAAGAACCATGCAAGAACCAACCCAAAACATGAACAAGAAGGTAGATTCTCTACCTTAGGTCTCCAATTTCAAATGTAGAAGCTCAATATGCAAGGAATCCTTCAATTCTTCTAGTTTCCAAGCCAATTCTCTAGATGAACTCAATTTCTCCTACTTCTCTCTCTCCCACGGTTTGCTCTAGGAATAAGGCTGAAGAAATGGTGCTAAATAATGCTAAAGGTGAGAGAAATAGTGGCCTAGCATAACCCACTCAATGGCAAATTTGTAGATAAGTCCAACTTTGTAATTTATCATTAATTAATCTAATTTAATCATACCAAATCAAATTTCAATTAAACATACCATAAATTCACATAAATTCTAATTAACATAAAACACTAATCAATTTCAGATTCAGCCGCCGATAAGGCCTTCCATTTGCAGTTTAAACATAATACATGAATAGATAATTTAGCAGTCAAACAGATAGACACGCATTTAAACTAATACACTCAATCAATCAGTTCAGAATTTCAGTCAATCAGTCAGTTAACATGCTTAATCATAGATTAGCACTAATCAGAGCGTTATTAGTAAACAGTGGTGAGGGTTATCACAGTCTCCCCTCCTTATAAAGAGTTTGGTCTTCCAAACTCGAATTACCTTCATTCTGGAAGAAAACAGGATTTAGTGGGAACAGTTCAGGATATCTCTTAATCATATCGTCTTCCCTTTCCCAAGTGGCATACACGCCACCATGGTTTTGCCAGTCAACCTTCACTAACGGAATCTCTTTATTCCTTAACTTCTTGATCCGTCTGTTTACAATCTGAATAGGCCGTTCTTCATAAGTGTAATCATCACTTAGCACTACACGGGTAGGCTCAATCACATGGAAAGGATCCCGGAGGTAATCCCTCAACATTGAAATATGGAACACATTATGTATATGCTCCATTTCAGGAGGAAGCGCTACTTGATATGCCACCGGATTAATCTTTTCAATAATCTCATACGGTCCGACATATCTCGGCACTAGCTTGCCCTTGACTCCAAAACGAGTCTGGCCTTTCATCGCTGTCACTTTAACAAAAACATGATCACCTATTTCATACTCTCTGTCTCGCCTTCGGACATCCGCATAACTTTTCTGTCGGCTTTGTGCAGTTTTCAGTCTCTGTTGAATCAGTTTCACTTTTTCGGTAGTTTCTTGTACAATCTCGGGTCCAAGCAAAGGCCCATCTCCAACTTTTGCCCATCAAATAGGAGATCGACATTTCCTGCCATATAAAGTCTCGAAAGGCGCCATACCAATACTTGAATGAAAACTGTTGTTGTAGGTGAATTCAGCCAACGGTAAGTGGCTTTCCCAATTTCCCTAGAAATCAAGAACACACATTCTCAGTAAATCCTCCAGAGTCTGGATGGTTCTTTCTGACTGGCCATCTGTCTGAGGATGGTATGCACTACTCAATCTCAGTTCAGTACCCAATGCTGTCTGTAAGCTTTGCCAAAATCTTGATGTAAACTTCTAGTCCCTATCAGAAACAATGGACACAGGCACTCCGTGCAATCTAACAATCTCATCAATATAGATTACAACCAATTTGTCCGCATTATAGATTGATTTGACAGGTAAGAAATGAGCAGATTTAGTCAGTCTATTAACAATAACCCAAATTGAATCCATACCTTTACTGGAGCGAGGTAAACCAACAATGAAATCCATGGTGATATGTTCCCATTTCCACTCCGGTATCGGTAAGGGTTGCAGTAAACCTACGGGTCGTTGATGTTTGGCTTTAACTTGTTGGCAATGAAGACATTTTGACACAAAATCAGCAATCTCTTTCTTCATTCCCGGCCACCAGAAATTCAGTTTCAAGTCTTGGTACATTTTTGTATTTCCTGGATGAATAGATAGTTTTGAATTGTGGCCTTCTTGCAGAATTCTTCTTTTCAGTTCAGAATCACTCGATACACATAATCTTCCCTGAAATTTCAACACATTATTCTCAAATTTGAAATCCGGCCTCGGTTTGGATTCCCGTTCTTCGATGATCTTCTTCAATGAGTCATCCTGTTGCTGTTTCTCTTTAATCTCTTCAATCAGTGCCGGTTGAGCAGAAATGGCGGCTATTGTTCCACCTTGTTCACGCAAAACAATCTCAACTTCAAATTTTTCAAGGTCACAAAGCAATTCTTTTTGCCCGGTGAGTAAAAAGGCTAAATTTCCAATCGATTTCCGACTCAGTGCATCAGCAACGGTGTTAGCTTTTCTTGGATGGTACAGAATTTGCAGGTCATAGTCTTTTATCAGTTCTAACCATCTCTGCTGCCTCATATTTAGTTCTTTCTGTGTGAAGAAGTATTTCAAACTCTTGTGGTTTGTATACACCTCACATGTTGCCCCATAAAGGTAGTGACACTAAATTTTCAGTGCAAACACTACTGTAGCAAGTTCTAAATCATGGGTCGGGTAGTTCTTTTCATGCGGTCTCAGTTGTCGAGAAGCATATGCAATAACTTTATCATTCTGCATTAAAACACATCCCAAACCCTTATACGAAGCATCACTATATACAGTATAACCATCCGTACCTGAGGGTAAGGTGAGAATCGGTGCAGTCACTAGTCGAGTTTTCAACTCTTGAAAAGCTGATTCCCTCTGATCGGTCCAGTCAAATGATATCCCCTTCTGAGTTAGCTGTGTTAGTGGTAGGGCAATTTTGGAGAAATCTTTGACAAACCTTCTGTAATACCCGGCTAAGCCTAGAAAACTTCAGACTTCGGTAACATTTGTTGGTCTAGGCCAGTTCACTACTGCTTCAATTTTTTGTGGGTCAACTGTAATACCATCCTTATTGATCACATGTCCCAAAAACATCACACTATTAAGCCAAAATTCACATTTAGTCAGTTTAGCATACAGTTTCTGTTCTCTTAGGGTCTGAAAAGCAATTCTCAAATGATGTTCATGTTCTTCCGTGCTTTTGGAATAAATCAAAATGTCATCTATGAAAACAACTACAAATTCATCAAGGTATGGTTTGAAAATTCTGTTCATAAGGTCCATAAATGCAGCAGGTGCATTGGTAACTCCAAAAGGCATGACAAGAAATTCGTAATGTCCGTACCTCGTTCGAAAGGTAGCATTTTCAATGTCCCCTGTCTTGACCTTCAACTGGTGGTATCCAGATCTAAGATCAATCTTGGAGAACACTTGGGCACCCTGTAACTGGTCAAATAAATCATCAATGCGAGGCAATGGATATTTGTTTTTCACTGTTACCTTGTTCAGTTCACGGTAGTCAATGCAGAGTCTCAGTGAGCTGTCTTTCTTTTTCACAAACAAAACTGGAGCGCCCCACGGTGAAGTACTGGGCCTGATGAACTTCTTATCTAATAGTTCCTGCAGCTGAATTTTCAATTCTTTCAGTTCGGTAGGTGCCATTCTGTAAGGAGCTTTAGATACTGGCTGTGTACCCGGAATCACATCAATGGTGAACTCAATGTCCCTATCAATCAAATCCCCTGGAAAATCCTCTGGAAAAACATCTAAAAATTCTCTGACTATAGGAATACTGTTCATATCAGTTTTAGCATCAGTAGGTACAGTCAATACAGAACATAGATACCCCTTACACCCCTTTCTAATCAGTTTAAAAGCTTTCATGGATGAAATCAGATACGGGGGAGGTACTACTCCAACTCCGTTAAACACAAATTCAGGCCGTCCAGGTGGACGAAAAACAACTTTTTTTGTTACATAGTCTATTGTAGCATGATATTTTGTTAACCCGTCTATTCCCAATATCACATCAAAATGATCTATATTCAATGGCAGTAAATCAATATACAGATGAACATCCCCAACAATAATTTCACATGCAGGGTACATATAAGCACATGTCATGGATCCTCCAACAGGTGAAGATACAGCTAACAGATAGTTCATAGGTTCCAGTGGTCTATTTAATTTTTGCGAAAAAGCATGCGATACATATGAATGTGTAGACCCCGAATCAATCAGAACATATGCATTTTGAGTACAGATTGAAAGTATACCTGACACAACGGTCTCGGTATTCTACACATCTCCCAGTACGAGTGCAAACACTCGGCCTTGCCTCATAGGCTCTTTTCCAGTGGCTTTAGGGTTGGGTTTTGGTGCAACAGTTGATGCTGCGGTGCTGGCTGCAGCTTTACTATTACCCTGAGGAGCAGAAGGGCAATCTTTGACCATGTGGCCCACCTTGCCACACCTGTAACAAGCACCTGAAATTTTAAAACAAACCCCTTTATATTTCTTACCACATTCAGAATAGGGCGGTATGGAACTATTTCCCTAGCTGGAACTGGTTGTTGACCCCGTATTTTGCTTTTTGTTCAAGGGGCTGTTCTGACCTTTCTTAAATTTAAAACCCCGCCTCTTATCGCACCATTCAGTCGCTGGTGTTTCAGTCTGTTTCAATGCCTCGATGTTCGACTCAGCCATTATTGCTCGGTCAAGAACATCTACATATTTCAGTACTTCAGAACATTTATCCTGTCAAGTATTTCGACATTAAGGTCGCCTTCAAACTTCCTGGCCTTTTTGTAATCAGTGTCAACCATGTGCGGTGCGTATCTAGCGAGTTCAGTAAACTTTGACTCATACTCAGCCACGGACATGGAACCTTGTCTCAACTGTTCAAACTCGGTTACCTTGCGGTCTCTGACACACTTTGGGAAGTATTTCTCAAAAAAGGCTCCCTTAAACTGAGCCCAATTCATAGCAGTATTGGTGTCGCGGACCAGCATCTACCACCTTCTGGCCTCTTCTTGTAAGGTGAAGGTCGCTAGTAGCACTTTGTGTGCTTCAGAACACGGAAACACTTCAAATAATTTTTCAGTTTCTAGCACCCACGCTTCGGCCTTCAATGGTTCAAGGCCTCCCTGAAAGGATGGCGGTTTCATTTTACTGAACTTCTTTGTTAGAGCAATGATGTCATCATTCACATTCTGTTCCGGCTGTACCGGAGGAGGTGGGGGCTGTTGGTTCTGTTGTTGCTGTTGCCTTAAGGCCTCAGTTAGTAGTTCCACTGTTCTTTCTAATCTTGCCATTCTGGCGTCAGATGATTCAGTCTCATCGGCATTTCTTGCATTATCCATTTCACTATAGACAATGGTAGCAATTATAAACATAGACAGTTGCATACTTTATACATATTAACACATTAGCACATATAATCATGTCATGGCCACACACACTTTTCATGCTCATGCAATGCCCTAATTACTTTTCTAGGACATCTTATAGCTCATTTGGAGACGTGTGTGCGGTATAACTCGTGGTTTAAGCATCGCTCTGATACCACTCTGTCACGACCCAAACCCGCCCCTATGGGTTTAGCATCGTAACCGGCCAGTAATCCGCTGATTACCAAAGGCCTGCTTAACAGTAAAACAGTAATACAGAGTACAGGGGCTGGCGGAAGCCAAAACAGTAATTAAAAGATGTCCAATGAGCTGTGACATTTTGTATGCGAAAAGACTTTTTACAACATATTCACATTCGAAACAAAACAGTATGTACATACATCATATACAGACTTTCGGTTGGATGTATCACGTAAACTTAATCATGACTTATGATTTCTGTCTGTATATGATCTGGACAAATGATGAATTTGAAACAAATCTGAATTATGTTTTCTAAATTTGTACGAACTCATTCATTGAAACCCTTTACTCTGTTGTTATTCACTGGACTTTCGCTCACAGTTTATATTATGTATGTAGGTGAGCCGGCACATGACCAGGGCTAGAGTTGACGGCCTTCTATTCTGTTTTTGTCAGCCATCTGTTGCGCCTCTCGAGGAGGTTCTGGTCGAAGCCTAATGCTATGGCTGTTTCTTTTTGTGTTCATGCTAGTCTCTGTATGTGTTTTGTAAAGACATGTCTTGGGATGTACACTTTGTAAATATTGTGTATCTGGACTGGCATGTTTAAGTATATATATATAAGTTTGAAATGTTCTATCCCATGTACGTTGTCATAGCTCATTGGACCTTGTCTATTTGTATTATTGCTTCCGTAGCCCCTTCTTATGTGCTAATCTGTTCAGAGGCCTTTGGTAATCCACGGATTACTGGCCGGTTACAGTGCTAAACCTACATGGGCGGGTTTGGGTCGTGACAAACCTTCCCTTATGAGACACTATCGGATTTACTAGCTAACTAGTGAACATGATTTCTTGAACTGTTCAGCCATTTGTGTAAACCAAGATAATAGAACTCACACAATATATTACCAGAAATAGTTTAGTTCTCACTATTGTGTTCATTTTGGCCCTGAACAACCTGGTCTTTCATGAGTGCTCTAGAGAATTGTAGCCCTTCACAAATCTCATAGAACCGGCCTAGTTCACACTCACATAGGTGATTCTTATGAAGAGTATCTTGCCATACTCCACTAGGTTTACCTGGATATAAGAATCATTAAAATTTTACTTAACCTAACGCTGCAGACATCACTATTTCATCCTAGAAATGGGTAGGAGTTGGACTCCCCATTGATCCTTCTGAGTCATACACAACTCGGTTGTCCCTTTGAACCTAGATCTTGGGATCTCCCGTCAACTAGGTTGGGTTGCCGTTGTGGTAACTCTTATTTAATAGGCTTAAGTCCTATTCCCCTCGATGAATTCTCTACTAACTCTCTTGCTAACCCTTTGGTTAGTGGATCCACTATGTTGTCTTTAGACTTCACATATTCAATAGAAATAATTCCATTAGAGAATAGTTGTCTCACGGTGTTTTGTTGACGACGAATGTGTTGTGACTTACTGTTATACATATGACTCTGTGCTCTACATATTGCTGATTGACTATCACAATGTATGCATATAGCAGGCATCGATTTGGGCCACATTGGAATATCTTCAAGGAAGTGGCAAAGTCATTCTGCTTCTTCCCCAACTTTATCTACAACTATGAATTCTGATTTCATAGTAGACCTAGCTATGCAAGTTTGTTTGGAAGATTTTCAAGATACAGCTGCCCCACCAAGAGTAAAAACATACCCACTGGTAGACTTTGAGTCTCTAGTATTCGATATCCAGTTTGCATCACAGTAACCTTCAAGTACTACTGGATATCTAGTATAATTCAGCCCAATGTTACGAGTAAATCGGAGATATCTTAGAACCCTTATAATTGCTTCCAGTGTTCTACTCCCCGATTATTCGTATATCTATTTAATTTACTTGCTGCATAAGCTATATCCGGGCGAGTGCAGTTCATCAAGTACATTAAGCTTCCAATAATTTGGGCATACTCTAATTGAGAAATACTTTTCTATACATTTTTAGAAAGAAACAAATTAACATCCACAGGTGTTTTAGCAAGATGATCATCATCTTTGCTAAATTTGTCAAGTATTTTCTCAATGTAATGAGACTGTGACAAAGCATAACCTTCTGATGTTTTGGTAATTTTCATACCAAGAATTACATCAGCAATGCCTGTGTCTTTCATGTCAAAATGTTTATTCAACATTTTCTTGGCAGTTTTAATCATGTCATTATTACTACCTATGATGAGCATATCATCCACATAAAGACATACAATGACATAACAATTGTCTGTGTTTTTAATATAAACACATTTTTCACACTCATTAATTTTAAATCCATTTGATATCATTGCCTTGTCAAATTTCTCATGTCATTGCTTTGGTGCCTGTTTTAAACCATATAATGATTTAACCAATTTACACACTTTATTTTCTTTTCCTAGAACAGAAAAACCTTCTAGTTGTTCCATGTAAATTTCTTCATCTAACTTACCATTTAAGAAAGCAGTTTTCATATCTATTTGATGAATTTCTAGATTATATAGAGACGCAATGGCAATTAGCATTCTAATGGATGTTATTCTAGTAACCGGTGAGTATGTGTCAAAGTAATCAAGACCTTCTTTTTGTCTATACCCTTTGACCACAAGTCTTGCCTTGTATTTGTCTATTGATCCATCTGCTTTCATTTTTCTTTTGAAAATCCACTTGTACCCAAGAGGTTTACAACCTGGTGGTAAGTCCACTAATTCCCAAGTGTGATTTTGCAAGATGGATTCAACTTCACTGTTGACAGCTTCTTTCCATAAAGGAGCCTCAGGATTGGACATAGCTTTTTTAAAAGGTAAAAGCTCATTTTCTAACAAAAATGTTAGAAAATCTAGACCAAAAGATTTTGAGGTTCTAACACGTTACTACGCCTAAGTTGCTTTTCCTCATTTTGATCTATCTCTTGCTCTTGATCTTGTTCTTGATCATTACTAGTAATAGCATCAAAAGATCTTTTCTTATTATTAGTCTCTTATCCAATCTTATTCGGAAACACATGGTCAAAGAAAGATACATTCCGAGATTCAATAATAGTATTTACATGCATTTCAGAATGTTCTGATTTATGAATCAAAAACCGATATATACTACTATTCTTAGCATAACCAATGAAAATGCAATCAATGGTTTTAGGACTAGGAATAGCCACTTTAGCTAAACACCCCCACACTTTCAAGTATTTGTAGGATGGTACTCTCCCATGCCATATTTCATAAGGTGTTTGATTCACTTTCTTTCGGGGTACTTTATTTAAAATATAATTTGCAGAAAGTATTGCTTCCCCCCACAAGTTCTGAGGTAATCCAGAACTTATTAACATGGCATTCATCATTTCTTTTAAAGTCCTATTTTTTCTTTCAGCAATTCCATTTTGCTGAGGTAAGTAAGGAGCGGTGGTTTGATAAATTATTCCATGCTCTTTACAAAACTCACCAAAAGGTGATTCATATTCACCACCTCTATCACTTCTTAGTTTTTTTTATTTTCTTACCAAGTTGATTTTCAACTTCATTCTTATATTGAATGAAAGTTTCCAAAGCTTCATCATTGGTTCGAATTAAATAAACATAACTATATCTAGTATAATCATCTATAAAAGTGATAAAATACTTTTTCCCACCTCTAGTTTGAATTGATTTAAAATCACAAATGTCACTATGAATTAATTCAAGTGGTTTCGTACTTCTTTCAATTGAATGAAAAAGAGTTTTGGATAATTTTGCCTCAACGCAAATTTCACATTTATGATTTGAATCAATGTCAAATTTAGGTAAACATTCTATATTAATTAATCTAAGTAAAGATCCATAATTAACATGTCCTACTCTACTATGCCATAAATTTGAAGACTCAAGCAAGTAAGAAGAAGATGTATTTTTATTAATAACTGAGGGTACAACGTTCATTACATTTATCTTGAAAATGCCATCAGACATGTAACCTTTCCTACATACATCCCATTCTTAGTAAGTATAAATTTATCACTCTCAAACACTAGCCTAAACCCATTCTTACTCAATAAAGATCCGGAAACAAGATTCTTGCGAATGTCCGGTATATGTAGCACATTGTTGAGAGTGAGTTCATTTCCAGATGTCATCTTCAGAACAATCTTCCCTTATCCTTCAACTTTGGAAGTTGAGGAGTTGCCCATAAAAAGTTGTTCACCGTTGTCCATTGTAGAATAAGATGTGAACATCTTTTTGTCGGCACAAATGTGGTGAGTAGCACTAGTGTCCACCCACCATTCTTTAGGATTTCCGACAAGATTTGCCTCGGAAACAACTGCAGAAAGATTGATATCATCTACACCATTGGAAAATATTGTCCACTTCGGTCATATGGGCTTGAGCAGGCTTCTTGCTTGTTCTTCTTTTGCTTTTGCCTTTGCCACAACAATCTTTGGCCTGATGTCCCTCTTTGTTACATATGTAACATTTTCCATTAAACTTGTACTTTTTAGTTTCCCCTCCTTTAGAGCCTTGTGATGAACTTTCTCCAGAAAACTTCCATTTCTTGGTTTTTGGAGCATGTTCCACCACATTTGCCTTAGACTTCATAGGATGCTTACCAGCCTGCTTTTCAGAATTGCGGTTGTCCTCCTCAATTCTCAAACGCACAATTAATTCTTCTAAAGACATTTCTTTGCGCTTGTATTTTAGGTAGTTTTTGAATTCCTTCCAGCCTTGTGGTAATGTCTCAATTAAGGCTGCAACTTGGAAGGATTCACTGAGAGACATGCTTTCTGCGTGAATGTCATGCAGAATGAGTTGGAGATCTTAAACTTGGCTGATCAAAGTCTTAGAATCAACCATCACAAAGTCCAGGAATTTGCCAACCACAAATTTCTTTGAGCCAACATCTTCCGTTTTGTACTTTTTTTCCAAAGACTCCCAAAGTTCCTTTGCTGTCTTCATAGGACTGTAGACGTTGTATAATGTGTTGTCAAGTCCGTTCAAGATGTAGTTCCAGCAAAGGAAATCAGCATGTTTCCAGGTATCGACCGCAGCAACCACTTGCCGGTTAGTTTCATCCACGTTCAGAGTAGGAGCATTCTCACGGAGAAAACGAGCGAGGTTCAGAGTTGTAAGATAGAACAACATTTTCTGTTGCCATCTTTTAAAATCAGTTCCTGAGAACTTCTCTAGCTTCTCACCGTGATTTACCGGTATTGTCACAACAGGAGAGGGGGTTAGCACAATTGCAGCCACCATTCCAGTACTCGTTTAGGCATTAGTTTCAGTAGCCATGAATTCTAAATTATAAAACAAAATTCTAATTAGAATTTATACTATACAGAAAATTAATCCAAATTCACAGAATTAAACTCTGTAAAAATAAAAGAAATAAGAATGTAACTTTTATTTTTCAATTAATTTGGAAATAAAATAAAATTTTATTTAACCAAATTAATTCCACACAGAAAATTAAATTTCTATAACACTTCAATAATTAAAAAAAAAATGAATTTATTTTTAATTAATGAACACTCAGAAATAATTTAAGAAAATCAAAATTAATTTCTGACAAATTTAACAAAAAAAAATATTTTGAATTGTTAATGACACCAGTATATTACTACTAGTTGTCAAAGAAAATAGACAGTATATTACTACTATTTGTCAAACAGTATATTACTATTATTTGTTTTCCAACCAGAATATTATTTTGTAAAATCACAGAAAATAATTTCTGTAAGAAGAAAAAAGAAGAAAGGAAATAAACGAAAAATTTTATAAACAGAATAATTCAAATATGACTTAAGATTGTTGGAACAATCTTCTGTGTAAAATAAATAAATTGAAATAAATCAAATAAATAAAATAAATTACGTACTGAATTTATTTTTACCGAACCGAATGAAGAATTAAAGACCAAGTCGAGTGTGTGACACTCTGTCCCTAAGACAGAATCGCTCCGCTATGGTGCTTACGGTTAAGTGGCGTCTATCTCCCAAGATACAATGATCTTCACAAATTTGTAGTAGCACTCCAAACAAATTTGTCCGGCGAACTAGAACCTTGTGTTCTATACTCTCTTTAATTTTTTCTAAAACTAGAATGAAGAATAAATAATGCAAAGGAGAAAATAGGACAGTAAGAATATGAATATTTTAGTATATTTTTGGATGTACTTGACTGCTGAAAATGGATCTAAATTTATAGGCAACTTGGTGACCATTCAACCTGCCCGAACAGGTAGAATTTTGCAATGAACAGATGCAAGATTCAAATTGGACGGATCTGTTGCCAGTTTTGAATCTGTTCGGCAGTTAAGAACCTATCCAAACTGTTAGCAGTTAAAAAACCTATACAGAATTGCTGGAAATTACTGGACAGATTTGAATCCGTCTGGGCAGTTTTTGGCAATTTAATAACTGTTCAACATATGAGAAATTAGAGGAATTCGGGTCTGAAAAGAGGCATAAATTCTGGACAAAAATTTGAATTCAAATTCAAATTACATTGGCACAAAATTTAAATTAATTTTTCCAGCTAGAAATTTGGAAAAAATTCAAATAAATTTTGTCCAAAAAATTAATATTAGAACCAACTCGACCTCGGCACAGCCGGCCGGCCGGTGGCGGCGGTGTGCGCGGGCGGGTAGTGGTTTGGGCTAAGGTTTCAATTTTCCATAACTCCTTCATTCTACAAACTTGGGGTGCCCCTTGGGGCCCAACCCAAGTGTTGTAATCTAGAGCTTATATACACGCAAAAGCTTTCTTAAAGTTTCAATATGGGACAACCCATTTCAAAGAAACCCACATTTACTTCTTTAATTGTCCATTCTATGAACTCGAAAACGACGTCAACTTCCTATTCACTCATAAATGGTTTTGACGAACCGTTTTCACTATATGACTTGCCGTGCGGCAAGGAACATGTCACGTTTTTGGACCCACCCCAAAAGACGTTTGTGGCCCACTCAATTTTGGGCTCAAAGTTGGCCCAAAATAAGCCTTATAAAAACCAATTTTCCAACAATTAGAACTTTGGATAATTTGCTTATGTGATTTAAAAGTTATATGAAAACTTTGTTCAAAATTAATATGGAAATAATATTTCTAAAACTATAAGATTTATTAACAAGTTTGTTCTGATTTGAAGTAAGGATGGGCATCGGTCTGCTGGCCTGTTCAGCTCGCCCGACCAGTCTTATTTTTTTAGAGCTTGGAAACGTTCTTTTACCCGTAGGGTTAGAGTGGACTAAAATTTTCAACCGGAAATATGAATGGACTGGGCTTGAGATTTATCCTTTCAACCCAGTCCGGTCCAATCTGCTATTAAATTAATTAATTAATTATAACATATTAAAATATATATATTTTTGTAATTTTTATTAAAATTCACATTTGTGGTGATGTGTGATTTAATTTATTTAAGAATTCTTCAATTTATACACATAATTTTTAATCTATAATGATGTCAATATATTTATTTAAGAAATATAATCTGTGAGCGAATTTAATTATGAAATGTTTTTGAAAAATTAACATATAGTCCAATGGGTGGGTTTGAAATTTATAATTATTTTTTGGACCAGACTTGGACAGATATAGAGAACTGATGTTAGGGTCAGACTGGGTTAAGATAGACATAAAATCTCTTATTATGTGATATCGATCTGACTCGACCCAACCCAACTCCACGTATGCCCAATCATAATTTAAAATGATGGAACTTAATGTTGGAAAAAATGGTTTAAATATAGGTATATTTTTTAGCCCAAAATAGAGTGGGCCCCAAACGTCTTTTGGGGTGGGTCCGAAGAGGTGACGTGTTCCTTGCCGCGTGGCAAGTCACACGGTGAAGACGGAACGTCAAAACCATTTATAAGTGAATGGGAAGTTGACGTCGTTTTCGGGTTTAACATTAATTTTTTAGATAAAAATTCTTTTGAATTTTTTCAATAAAAATTATTGTGGGAATTTAATTTAAATATAAAATTCAAATTTTTGGGTTCCTAAGTGGTTTCCTAAAGTTTGTCAAATAGATTAATATTTATATTCCAAACAGTTGTTAATAAATCTTTTTAATTGAATTGGTTTTGTTTTGATTAAATTATTTAATAGTTTAATAAAACAAAAAAAAAAAAAAAAACGGCTTTGTTCCAAATTGTTTGAATATTGGGTCTTTCCCTCGGACAATTCAAATATTCAATTGGGAATAGTGCATGCACCCGTTCCTTTATATTGTGCACCTTTTCATCTAAATTTCAATACCTGTTCGGGGCTTTTATTTTACCTATAAATACAATCATTTTTCCAGCAGTTAAGGGATTGGGAAATCAGTCTAAATTTGGTCTTTGCTGTCCAAATTTTATTTTGCATTTTAATCTTCATTCTAGATTAGGAATATATTTCAGAGAGTAAGAACACAAGGTTCTGGTTCGCCGAACAAATTTATTTGAAGTGCTTCTATAAATTTGTGAAGATCATTGTATCCTGGGAGATAGACGCCATTCAACCGTAAGCACCGTAGCGGGGCGAATCTGTCTTAAGGACAGAGTGTCACACACTCGACTTGGTCTTGTAATTTTTATTTGGTTCAATAAATAAATCCGGTATGTAATTTATTTATTTTGTTTGATTTTATTTTCAGTTATTTTATTTACACAAAAGATTGTTCCAACAATCTTAAGACAGATTCGAATTATTATGTTTACAGAATTTTTCGTTTGTTTCCTTTCTAAGAAAAATTATTTTCTGTAGATTTACAAAATAATATTCTGGTTGGAAAAACAAATAGTGATTATATGCTATTTGACAGATAGTAGTAATATACTGTCTATTTTCTTTGACAACTAGTAGTACGATACTGGTATCATTAACAATTCAGAATATATTTTTGTGAAATTTTGTCAGAAAATTAATTTTAGTTTTTAGAAATTATTTTTTGTGTTTTCATTAATTAAAATTCTGTTTCAGTATTTTAATTATTGGAGTGTTACAAGAGATTTAAATTTCTGTGTGGAATTAATTTGGTAGAATAAAATTTTATTTTATTTCCAAATTAATTGGAAAAATAAAAGTTATATTTTTATTTCTTTTATTTTACAGAATTTAATTTCTTGTGTGGAATTAATTTGGTAGAATAAAATTTTATTTTATTTCCAAATTAATTGGAAAAAAAAATAAAAGTTATATTTTATTTCTTTTTTTTTACAGAATTTAATTTCTTGTGGGGAATTAATTTGGTTGAATAAAATTTTATTTTATTTCCAAATTAATTGGAAAATAAAAGTTACATTCTTGTTTATTTTATTTTTACAGAATTTAATTCTGTGAATTTGGATTAGTTTTCTGTGTGGAATTAATTTGGTTAAATAAAATTTTATTTTATTTTATTTCAAATTAATTGAAAATAAAAGTTACATTTTGTTTTGTTTCTTTTATTTTAACAGATTTTATATCTGTTGGTTTGGTTTAATTTGTTTAAATAAAATTTTATTTTATTTTCAAATTATTTGGAAATAAAAGTTACAATTTTGTTTCTTTTATTTTTTACAGAATTTTAAATTCTGTGTTTTTGGTTTTAATTTTCTGTGTAGTATTAAATTCTAATTATAATTGTGGTTTATAATTTAGAATTTATGGCTACTAAAACTGGTCAAACTAATGTTCAGACCAGTACTGGTATGGTGATTGCCATTACGCCAACCTCTCCGTATGTTGGGACTGTGCCAGTGAATCATGGTGAAAAACCAGAGAAGTTCTTAAGAACTGATTTTCGTAAAGGCAAAGGAAGATCAAGTAAGAAGGTTGCTAAAGCCAAAATGACCAAAATGGATAACATTTCCAATGGTGTAGATGTCATAGATCTTTCTGCAGTTGTTTCCGAGGCAAATCTTATCGGAAATCCTAAAGAATGGTGGGTGGACACTGGTGCTACTCGCCATATCTGTACCGATAAAAAGATGTTCATATCTTATTCTATAGTGGACAATGGTGAACAACTTTTTATGGGCAACTCCTCGACTTCTAAAGTTGAAGGACAAGGAAAGATTGTACTTAAGATGACATCTGGAAAGGAACTCACTCTCAACAATGTGCTGCATGTACCGGACATTCGCAAGAATTTAGTTTCCGGATCTTTGTTGAGTAAGAATGGGTTTAGACTGATTTTTGGATCAACCCGGAATGCTAGAAAAGGATTTATAGATGACCTTTTCAAGTTAAATGTAATGACTGTTGTACCCTCTGGTATTAATAATACTACATCTTCTTCTTACTTACTTGAGTCTTCAAATTTATGGCATGGTAGACTCGGACATGTTAATTATGGATCTTTGCGTAGATTAATTAATATGGAATGTTTACCTAAATTTAACATTGATTCAAATCATAAATGTGAAATTTGCATTGAGGCAAAATTATCTAAAACTCCTTTTCATTCAATTGAAAGAAGTACGGAACCACTTGAATTAATTCATAGTGACATTTGTGATTTTAAATCAATTCAAACAAGAGGTGGAAAAAAATATGTAATCACTTTTATAGATGACTATACTAGATATAGTTATATTTATTTAATTCGAACCAATGATGAAGCTTTGGAAACTTTCATTCAATATAAGAATGAAGTTGAAAATCAACTTGGTAAGAAAATCAAGAAACTTAGAAGTGATAGAGGTGGTCAATATGAATCACCTTTTGGTGAATTTTGTAAAGAACATGGAATAATTCATCAAACCACCGCTCTTTACTCACCTCAGCAAAATGGAATTGCTGAAAGGAAAAATAGGACTTTAAAAGAAATGATGAATGCCATGTTGATCAGTTCTGGATTACCTCAGAACTTGTGGGGGAAAGCAATACTCTCTGCTAATTATATTTTAAATAAAATACCCCGAAAGAAAGTAAATCAAACACCTTATGAATTGTGGCATGGAAGAGTACCATCCTACAAATACTTAAAAGTGTGGGGGTGTTTGGCTAAAGTGGCTATTCCTAGTCCTACAAAGACTAAGATAGGTTCTAAGACTATTGATTGCATTTTCATTGGTTATGCCAAGAATAGTAGTGCATTTCGGTTTTTGATTCATAAATCAGAACATACCGAAATGCATGTAAATACTATTATTGAATCTCGGAATGCATCTTTCTTTGAACATGTATTTCCAAAGAAGACTGGACAAGAGACTAGTAACAATAAAAGATCTCATGATGCCATTACTAGTCAGGATCAAGAACATGATCAAGAACAAGAGTTAGATCAAAATGAGGAAGAGGAACCTAGGCGTAGTAAACGTGCTAGAACCTCGAAATCTTTTGGTCCAGATTTTCTAACATATTTGTTAGAAAATGAGCCTTTAACTTTTAAAGATGCTATGTCTAGTCCTGAAGCTCCTTTATGGAAAGAAGCTGTCAACAGTGAAGTTGAATCCATCTTGCAAAATCACACTTGGGAATTAGTGGACTTGCCACCAGGTTGTAAACCTCTTGGGTACAAGTGGATTTTCAAAAGAAAATTAAAAGCAGATGGATCAATCAACAAATACAAGGCAAGACTTGTAGTCAAAGGTTTTAGACAAAAAGAAGGTCTAGATTACTTTGACACATACTCACCGGTTACTAGAATAACATCCATTAGAATGCTAATTGCCATTGCATCTCTATACAATCTATGATGAAATCCACCAGTGGGTATGTCTTTACTCTTGGTGGGGCAGCTGTATCTTGGAAATCTTCCAAACAGACTTGCATCGCTAGGTCTACTATGGAATCAGAATTCATAGCTTTAGACAAAGCAGGGGAAGAAGCAGAATGGCTTCGCAACTTCCTTGAAGATATTCCAATTTGGCCAAAACCAGTGCCTGTTATATGCATACATTGTGATAGTCAATCAGCAATTGGTAGAGCACAGAGTCATATGTATAACGGTAAGTCACGACACATTCGTCGTCGACATAACACTGTAAGACAACTACTCTCTAATGGAATTATTTCCATAGAATATGTTAAGTCTAAAAACAACATAGCGGATCCACTAACCAAAGGGTTAGCAAGAGAGTTAGTTGAGAATTCATCGAGGGGAATGGGACTAAAGCTTATTAAATAAGAGTTACCACAACGGCAACCCAACCTAGTTGACTGGAGATCCCAAGATCTAGGTTCAAAGGGACAACCGAGTTGTGATTGACTCAGAAGGATCACTGGGGAGTCTAACTCCTACCCATTTCTATGATGAAATAGTGATGTTTGCAGCGTTTTAGCTTAAGTAATACTTTTAATGATTCTTATATCTAGGTAAACCTAGTGGAGTATGGCAGGATACTCTTCATAAGAATCACCTATGTGAGTGTGAACTGGGCCGGTTCTATAAGATTTGTGAAGGGCTATAAGTCTTTAGAGCACTCATGAGAGACCAGGTTGTTCAGGGCCAAAATGAACACAATAGTGAGAACTAAATTGTGTCTGGGAATATACTGTGTGAGTTCTATTGTCTTGGTTTACACAAACGGCTGAACAGTTCAAGACATCGTGTTCACTGATTAGCTAGTAAATCCGATAGTGTCTCACAAGGGAAGGTTCAAAGCCAAAAGCTACCTATCCTTTGCAGAATATTTCCAATTTCTAAACTCTCTGATTAGATCATGTTGTTGCATTTTCTTTCCGTCAAATTCCATTCATGTGGGGGATTGTTGGAAAAAATGGTTTAAATATAGGTATATTTTTTAGCCCAAAATAGAGTGGGCCCCAAACGTCTTTTGGGGTGGGTCCGAAGAGGTGACGTGTTCCTTGCCGCGTGGCAAGTCACACGGTGAAGACGGAACGTCAAAACCATTTATAAGTGAATGGGAAGTTGACGTCATTTTCGGGTTTAACATTAATTTTTTAGATAAAAATTCTTTTGAATTTTTTCAATAAAAATTATTGTGGGAATTTAATTTAAATATAAAATTCAAATTTTTGGGTTCCTAAGTGGTTTCCTAAAGTTTGTCAAATAGATTAATATTTATATTCCAAACAGTTGTTAATTAATCTTTTTAATTGAATTGGTTTTGTTTTGATTAAATTATTTAATAGTTTAATAAAACAAAAAAAAAAAAAAACAGTTCCAATAGGTTTGTAACTGTTGGACCAAACGGCTTTGTTCCAAATTGTTTGAATATTGGGTCTTTCCCTCGGACAATTCAAATATTCAATTGGGAATAGTGCATGCACCCGTTCCTTTATATTGTGCACCTTTTCATCTAAATTTCAATACCTGTTCGGGTCTTTTATTTTACCTATAAATACAATCATTTTTCCAGCAGTTAAGGGATTGGGAAATCAGTCTAAATTTGGTCTTTGCTGTCCAAATTTTATTTTGCATTTTAATCTTCATTCTAGATTAGGAATATATTTCAGAGAGTAAGAACACAAGGTTCTGGTTCGCCGAACAAATTTATTTGAAGTGCTTCTATAAATTTGTGAAGATCATTGTATCCTGGGAGATAGACGCCATTCAACCGTAAGCACCGTAGCGGGGCGAATCTGTCTTAAGGACAGAGTGTCACACACTCGACTTGGTCTTGTAATTTTTATTTGGTTCAATAAATAAATCCGGTATGTAATTTATTTATTTTGTTTGATTTTATTTTCAGTTATTTTATTTACACAGAAGATTGTTCCAACAATCTTAAGACAGATTCGAATTATTATGTTTACAGAATTTTTATCGCTGCTGGATGAGTTGGATTTTATCGCTTGTTATTTGCACGATCTCGGGGCCTAATAATTTTCTATCTCCGACTTGCATCCAACACAGAGGTGATCGACATCTCCTTCCATACAGTGCCTCGTACGGTGCCATTCCAATACTTGCATGGTAGCTATTATTATACGCGAACTCCACCAAAGGTAGATGATCATCCCAGTTACCTTTAAGGTCTAACACACACAAACGTAACATATCTTCCAAAGTCTGGATCGTCCTTTCAGATTGCCCATCAGTTTGAGGGTGATAAGCCATGCTAAACTTCAGAGTGGTTCCCAAAGCTTCTTGCAATTTGTTCTAGAAATGAGATACAAAGCGGGGGTCTCTATCGGATACGATTGAAATCGGGGTGCCGTGTAAGCGAATGATTTCCTTAATGTATAGAGTGGCAAACTTAGAAAGAGAGTACATGATTCTGATTGGTAGAAAATGTGCCGACTTCGTCAATCGATCCACGATAACCCATATTGCATCATTCTTCGAGACTGATTGTGGTAGCCCGACCACGAAGTCCATAGTAATGTGTTCCCACTTCCATTTAGGAATAGGGAGTGGTTGCAACATTCCTACAGGTCTCTGATGTTCCGCTTTAACTTGTTGACAGCGCAGGCATTTGGAGACATGGCTTGCTATGTCTTTCTTCATTCCTGTCCACCAGAAGTGTTCCTTTAGATCGTGATACATCTTCGTATTGCCAGGATGGATCGCAAACCTCGAGCTATGAGCTTCTACCAATATCCTTTTCTTGAGTTCTGGAAGGTCGGGTACACAAATTCGATTTCGAAATTTTAGCATCCCATTGCTTATTGTAAAGTCAGGATCAGGCGTGTTTCCTTGCTCCTCGTACTTTTTCTTCAAAAGTTTATCTTCACATTGGCGGACTCTAATTTCTTCAATCAACTCGGGTTCCACGATTATGTTGGCGAGAAACCCATGGATCTTGTGGGGAACGAGGGTACATGCCAAACTTTTGGTTGTTTTTCGACTTAATGCGTCTGCTACTACGTTAGCTTTGCCGGGATGATGATATATCTCTATATCGTAGTCCTTCATAAATTCTAGCCATCGTCGTTGCCTCATATTCAATTCCTTCTGTGTAAATAAATATTTGAGACTCTTGTGATCAGTGTAGATCTCGCAGGCTACTCCGTAGAGATAATGACGCCAAATTTTGAGGGCGAAGATCACCGCAGCTAATTCTAGATCATGAGTTGGATAGTTCCTTTCGTGAGTCTTTAGTTGGCGGGAGGCATAAGCAATGACCTTTCCATTTTGCATAAGAACGCAACCCAAACCATTGTATGAGGCATCGCTATAAATCACAAACCCTTCTGCTTCGGCAGGGAGTGCTAGTATTGGAGCCGTCACGAGTCTGTCCTTCAATTCTTAGAAGCAACGTTCCTGCTTGTCTGTCCATTCAAAGGGTATGTTCTTTTGAGTTAGCTGGGTCAAGGGTGAAGCTATCTTCGAGAAATCTTGCACAAAGCGCCGGTAATAGCCGGCTAGGCCCAAGAAGCTTCGAATCTCTGATACGTTAGTAGGTTGTGGCCAATCCACGATTGCTGCAACCTTTTGGGGATCAACTGAAATGCCATCTTTGTTAATAACGTGACCGAGGAAGTGTACACTAGTGATCCAGAATTCGCATTTCTTCAACTTGGCATAAAGTTTGTGATCACGTAATGTCTGTAGAAATTTCCGTAAGTGGTATTCATGATCTTTTGGCGATTTGGAGTATATGAGAATGTCGTCAATGAAGACAATAATGAATTCATCAAGATAGGGTTTGAACACTCGATTCATGAGGTCCATAAAGGCCGCTGGAGCATTGGTGACACCAAATGGCATGACGAGGAACTCGTAGTGCCCGTAACGGGTTCTAAAGGCAGTCTTTTCGACGCTTTCCGTTTTGACTTTTAGTTGATGGTAATCAGAACGCAAGTCAATTTTTTAGAACACTTGGGCGCCTTACAGTTGATCAAACAAGTCGTCAATTCGTGGTAGGGGGTACCGATTTTTTATGGTGACTTTGTTTAGCTCTCGATAGTCGATACATAACCTCATTGTACCATCTTTCTTCTTTATGAACAGTACCGGAGATCCCCATGGTGAGGTACTCAGTCGAATAAAGCCTTTGTTCAGTAGTTCTTGGAGTTGAGTTTTTAGTTCTTTCAATTCTGCCATGGACATGCGGTAAGGGGTCTTTGAGATTGGTTGTGTACCAGGTTGGGTTTCAATGGTGAACTCGATTTCTCGATCAACTAGGGTGCCAGGCAGGTCTTCAGGAAATATATCCGGAAATTCTAGAACCACAGGGATTGCATCAAGTGTGGGGGTCTCTTGTTGAGTATCAATCACATAACAGATACAACCACAACAACCCTTTCTTAGCAGTCGTTGGGCTGTTATGAAGGACATAATACATGGAGGGAGAGAGGCTCCAGTTCCTTCAAAGACAAGCCCGAGTTGGTTTGGCGTCCTGTGGAAGACCTTTTTGGCTTTACAATCTATAGAGGCACGGTTGGCAGCTAACCAATCCATTCCTAAGATTACATCAAAGGTACTAATGCAAAGGGGTATCAAGTCTACGTGTAAGGTTTCGCCTTTTAAGGATATAGTACAAGATTTGTACACATTAGTACTAAGGGCGGAATTACCAAAAGGAAAAGACAGACAATACATATTCTAAGGGTTCGGGTGTTGATGTCAACTTGGTAGCAAAGTGTGGTGTAACAAAAGAATGAGTTGAACCGGAGTCAAAGAGAACATGGGCTAAGTGACCACAAACAGAAAGTGTACCTGACACGACATTCTCAGTAACTTCTGGGTTTCCAGGCACTAGGGTAAAAGCTCTTCCTTGGCGTTTCTAGTCCTTTCTCACTCCTCCAGGTACTGCGGGTTTTCGGACTAGTTCAAAGGGGCGACCGAGCCTTGGACAATTCCTCAGCAAATGGCCAACTTGGCCATATCTAAAGCATGCTCCCGTATCTTGACGGCATTGTCCCCAATGAGTCCTTCCACAAGTAGAGCAAGCTGGAATGGTGCCACCTTTAGGGTCTACAAGACTTTGATTGCTTGGACCGGCTGAACTAGTTGTGCCCGTATTTGCTTTCTTGGGAGGCGCGGCACCGGGCCTTCTGTTATCTCTTTCCCAAAATCGCTTCCCCTGGCTTGGTTCTCCGGAACGCAAGGCTTTAATCCCTTTTTCCGCAATGTATGCTCGATCTACCACCGCCATATAGGTTGGTAGTTTCAAAACCTCCAGCCTGTCCCTAATTTTAGGATCCAATCCTGCTTCAAATTTTCTGGCTTTTCGAGCTTCGGTGGGAATCACATATGTCGCGAACCGGGCTAGTTGTGTGAACTTACTTTTATATTCGACCACTGTCATGGTTCTTTACCTTAGATGTATGAATTCTGACGCTTTTTGTTCCCGTAGTGAATCTGGGAAATACTTTTCATAGAATACCTCTAAAAATCTCGCCCAAGTCACAATATCTTCCTTCTCCAGGGTAAGAAGCCACCATTCTTGTGCATCGTTGTAGACACCCCATTTTTGACCGTCCTCAAGACTTGGACGTCACTGCTTGAACACACCTGGTGATCATCCTTGTTTGTGTTCGTCTTGAGTTCCCGGAGGTCTCGGCTACGCGCCCTGTCTCAGGATCTCTCGACTCGACTGTTTTGTGTTTGGTTTTGCACCAAACATTTGTGTTTTGCCTTGGAGGGGCAGGGAATGGCTTGTGGGACATCCCCACACTCCACAGGCCATGGCTTGAGGCCACCGGCTGTGTTTTGTTGCCACCGGCCAAATGTTTGGCCGACCGTCACTATAGATAGCCGGCCGACTATCTTTTTTTGGTCAATTGTATTTTTGGCCGGCCGACTACTGTGCATCTGCTTTTGCAGATATTTTTGTGCAGCTGGCATGCATTTGGCTCCCCTCCATACATGTGTATGGAGGGATCTCCCTCTTAGTTAGCTTGTCTTGTAAGCTTACAAGATTGAGCTCTATAAGAGGAGGCATCCTCTCCCTCTTTTAGGGTTACAAATTTTCAGAGGAGAGCTCTGGTTTTTAGGGTTAGCATAATTGTATCTATCCTATATCTATTTCTCTCTCTCTCTCTTGTATTTGTTTGTGTTTAGCCTTAGGATTGCACACAAACATCCACTATTACACTATCCTCTTGGAGCTGAGGCCCTTGAGGGTTCTTTTTGAAGTTTTGGAGCTGGTTTGAGCCAAAGAAGCTACTGGTCTTCCATTCTTGAAGAGGGTCTACAAGGGTGAGCACTTACTCCTTTAAATACCCCATTTTTGCAAAACTTTTTTGACTATCTTGCATCTGTTTTTGAGCTTAACATATAACATAGAAAAGTTCTATTTTTTAGTGCTCTAAATAGATTGTTAAGGGTGTTTTAAGTTTTGGGGTGGTTTGACCCCTCTTAAGCCTTGTTAGGCCCTTGTTTTGTGCCATTTTGGTTGAGCTCCGGGACCATTGTGTTTGGGCCTCCTCACCACTGAAATCTTGAGGGATTTCAGAGGTAAGGATGGTGCCTTGAGGTCCCAAGAAGGAGAGGGCCACCCCCTCTCCTTGTTGTCCTTGAAAAAGGCCATTTTTGCCTCTTGAGGGAGCACCATGTTTAAGTGTATGTTGACCATGCCTTAGCTGTTTTTTGTGCTTATTATGTCATGATTTAGCACTGTTTTGAGTTGGTTTTGGTACACCATGCTTGCTTAGCATACATGCCTTGTAATGCCATGTTTAGGCCTTAACATGCTTTAGGTTTTGACCCTTATTCTAGCATGATTTTGGCCAAGCTTTGTGAAGCTTTTGTGTTTGTTTTAGCATGCTTAAGCTCTGTTTTTGGTTGTTTTGGTCGACCATCACATGCTTAGTATAGCCACCTTGCATTTTGGCTTGTTAGCCTTGGGTGTGTGAGTGTGTAGCATGCTTTGCTTGCATCATTTCAGTGGTTTGGAACCACTTACCATGTCATTTCAGTCCTTGTAATATGTTTACATGCTTGCATTTTATCACTCCTTTGATACTTTAAGAGGTTGTGTTGTATGCTCCATGTTTAAGCATTTGTGCATGCCACCATGAGTAGAACATTTAGATGCCATCTAAGTGTTTTTTTTTTTTTTTTGGACTTGCCTTAACATGATTTAGGACTGTTTTGATCCATTTTGGTCATTTGCTTCATGTGTCATATGATAATGCTTTAAGTACTTGGACCAATTGCATGCTATGCCTGTCATGTTTGCTTGATTTGACATCATCTTTGACATAATTTTCAGAGCTTACATTGCATGCTAATTGTCCATGTTTACCTCCTTTTAAGTGTGCTTAGAAGTTGCTCCTTTATGCTTAGGAATTGGTCCCTGTGTGCATGCATGTTTGCATGTCATTGTGCCCTCATTTCCATAGCATTGGCCACTGATTTTGGCATGCTTGCGAGCTATCCATGTTAGTTTAAGTCCATCCCCTTTGCTTGTTTGCATGCTCACCTTGTATGTTTGCTTGCATACTTGCATGTACACATTGCACTGCCATGTTGCATATTAATTCACATGCTTAGGAATGCATTGCATTAGCATGCATGCTTTGCCTCTTGAGTTGAGTATGATAGAGGTTGAGCCCCTTTGTTTGATTATGTGCATTTCATTCCATATCAAGATGCACACTTGATTCTTTGGACCATCATGCATGGAAATGCGCGATTGGTGGTTCGAGAATCGAGGCCCATCCTTCTTTGAGTCATACACATGATAAGGGGTGTGGTTGGTGCATACATTGCTTGAAATGCATTGCCATGCTTTGTTTTGCCCTCTGTTGCTGTTAACACAGATTCTGCAGGAAGATTTGGCCGGCCGGCCGTCTTCAGTGCCGACCGGCCATCCATCAGTGGCCGATAATTCAATTTGTGGCCGGTGACCATTCTCCATGGCCGGTGACCAATTCCCTCAGCCGGTGGTGTTCGACAGTGTGCAGAGAGCATATCCTGGGACTTGTGCAGTCTTCAGAGGAGCAGAACAGTCAAAGCAGAGGCATCTTGTGTATGGCAGCGACTTTCCGAGCAGAACCGAGCGCGCATGCATTGGACCCTCTTCCCGAGGCTGCTTATTGCTTAAATTAGATTAATTAATTTGCTTAGCTAATTTGATTGGTCTGTAATAATTAATTAGCTTGTAGGTTAATTAATCGTATTATTCTTTCGGTCCCTCCGAGTGAGGGCAATTTGTAATAAGTGTGGGTGCGTGCGTGCATGTCTTCCAACCCCTACTTCTTTCTCCTTGTTACTTACCTGCTTTTGATGGTTAGTATTAGGTCATATTTAAATTAGCATACCTTATGCTATGCATGTGTGCATCCATACATTTGTCTTACATGCACCGGGCTCGGTACATCATGCTAACTGCATTCGTATTTCAATTCCAAGTTGAGTACTTGTTAATTGCAGCATTTCACATGCCATCTTTAGGATAGCCGAGCCTATTGTAGTTGCATTCTGTATGCGCTGCATTAGCCACTTAACATGGACTTGGATCATGCATGATTACTAACATGTTCTCTGTTTTGGCTTAGAGTACATTGTAAGTATTTTATGCTTTAGCATCTCGCACGAGTGTGAATGTTAACATGACAGTATGCTTACCATGTGGCTAGATGCTTATGTGATATAAACTGCTTGAATGCCTGTGGGTGAAGGTTGGATTGTTTGAGTTGGAACAACTCATTGAAATCCGTCTTTTAGCCTACTTACGAGTAGCAAATTTCAAACGTTTTCCAAGCAAACGGATATGCAATGTTTTGTTCCAATTTAGGCGATTTAGTCTATACTTGTTTGTTGTGCGCGTAACATAGTAATTCTAGGCTAATAACCGGAATAAGAACGCGTAATGTTTTCAAAATAAGATATCATGGTTAGTAGAGGCCGATCTTCGGATCGGGCGAGAGGGGGTGCTCATAGCTGACCTTTCCCAATCGTACCTAAGTTCCCGAGCCAAGGCAACTTTGGTGATGACGGACGCGTGGCCTTTGGCACCGAGTCAGGGTTTCCTAAATTCCCCCATTAAAAAAATATTTAGGTGGCGACTCTATATCTGGCAAAGCAGTCCATGTTTGACACTTCTTTCAAAAATCTGTTTTTCTTAAAACGATTTGTCGGATTTGGACTCTTTGGTTCAGATTAAGAACCGTGACAATTTGAGTCCTGAACTGTAGTAGACCCACAGACGAACAAAACGGGGATTCACCTTCCCGGGACGTTCGGGGACGTCCACAATCGTCTTTGAAGGTGAAGGTGGCAAAAGTCACCTTCTCTCTTTCTGTGCAAGGTAGCGCGCGGAAGATTTTCTCCATGTCCCTGACCCAAGCCTCTGCCACTAATGGGTTTGGACTGCCAATAAACGTGGTGGGTTTCAAATCCTGAAATTGTTTAATCGTAGTCGATTCTTCTCGTCTTTCTAATGTCCCATTGGTTATGCTGGTTTGCAAGGCCTGCAAAAAGTTGGTGACTCTCTTTCCATGATTTGTTCCATTGGGATGGTACCGCTGACTGATGATCCGGTTTCATTTCCTTCGTTGGCCATTACTACAAGGTAAAATGATATAAGCGTGACATCATATTGATATAATTTTGATACAACGTCATATTAGTTCTATTATCACCACATTCATATATAACATATTAGTTTTACTATCACATTAACATCACCATATTCATATATAACATATTAGTTTTACTATCACATTAATATCACCATATTAATACCATATATATATACATCATTGTTACCATACATAGGGCGTTAGTCTGGCGGTCACAAATTAATGTCTAATCCTACTGATACAAAAATATAAGGATTAGACTAATCATGGTCAGCTCACAAAAATGGTCTTCTGGTCAGATGTTTAGAATGGACCGTTAGGCCACCAGGAGAACTGGCTTTGGAACACTGGCCCATGAAATAACCCCGGAAACTTACTTTGCATGATGGACTCAAACTCCCACCCACTGAGCTCCACTCCGAAGCAGCTCCATACTACCTGGACTATGTAAACAGGAGCACCGTGATCATAACCCCAAAATTCCCGTCCAGTAATCCGTATCGGCACCTCCAAGTATGATGCACCGTCGGTAAAGTCCACAGCTGGGGTATAGGCAATGTGCTGTGGGGGAGGTGTCGTAGTGCGAAGGTGGCTACTAGGGTATGCGGGTCCCCTCCTCTCTGCAAAGCCTACAGGTAGAGGTGCGACCAGGAAATGTGGCGGTTCTAGGTCCGGAGCAAGACCAACAACGTGGGTCGGTCCTATGTACCTTTCACGAGTGCTACCTCGGCTAAGTCTCCAGAATAATAAGTCCTCATCGGGGTCAGCCTGCAAATAAACGGGTCTTCCCATGAGATGGTCAAGTGTTGGATGGGCTTGCCTGACAAGACTCTCTGAGTCACCCCAGCCCTTTAATTGGTTTGGGAGGAGATGAGCTTCTGGGGGCTCATACCAGAATAACTCCATTAGGTTCGCCATTTCCTACAACACAAGAAAACTTAGCCTAGACATATATATAACATGGTTTATTTGCGTTAGACATACCACATAATACCAAATAATGCAAGTTTAATATATATATATGTTTTTTTTTTCTTTTTTTTTTTAATTTCAATTTAAATAATGTGAAAATTATATAAAAAGATTTAAAACTTATACTATATATATATATATATATATTTATTTATTATTATTATTATTATTGTTAATTTTTTTTTTAATAAAAAAAAACCATTGCTCTGATATCACTTTTGTTGCGACCCAAACCCGGTACCCAAAGGCTCGGTGTCGTAACAAGATAAAAATAAAATAATTCGGATAATTCTGTAGTCGTAGCGCAAGCGGGTAAATTAAATAAAATAACTGGATACCAACTGTTTATTTAAAGGGAAACCTAGTCATGTGAATTTCATTGTATTACAAGAGTCTGATAATAAAAAGATAGAAATCTTAAAAAAAAAAACAAAACAACACAGCGATTCATTTTCCATCTTGATCCCGCTAAATCTCGTCACCTGAAAGGGGTAATAGCTATAAGCACATAGCAGAGTGAGAAATATTATACTGTGAGTGTAGGGGCACAAAATAGCCATGGATATTTATTTAAGCTAAAACATTAAAACATTAACATAATTTGAGATGAATACACAAATTAATTAAGTGCTAGAAATTAAAATAATTAACTATAACCATGATACATAATAGAACAGAACAGGGGTCACTAAGTGACAATCACTACAGGGGTCAATGGATCCATGACAAGCAGGGGACCACAAAGTGGTCAAGCAGGGGCCAATGGTTATTTAAGTCTCCCAAGGCGTGGGACTCCCGTGGTGGTACTTACAAAACATAATTGTTTATAAGGTTATAGTCAAATATTCTTTAAAATATAGATAAGCATATCCATGAGTTTCACTTTCACAAATAGGGTTCAGAAAATAATCCACGTAACTGAAACCTTTATAAAACATAACTTTTATTAATAAAACATAACTTTTATAAAATAAATCACGGTGAGTCAAAACATACGTAAACTATATTATGGTAACTCAAGACATATTTAAAACATATTATACTAGCTCAAGGTATAATATAACTCACCTCTAGTACAAATTTATCCCTACTTTCCTCGCACTTCAGAGCCTCACTTGCTACGTTACGCACCTTACGCTCACTTTGTTTCTATGCTTCACCAACGAACTTCACTTCCCTATTTATACCTAAACAAGGTGTGATGCCCAAACAATAGTTGCATACGTGGCGGCATTTCCCAATCCCTCACTAATTTACCCCTTTTACTTTGACCCTTATACTTTGACCCTTATCTTAATTCAAGAGTCTTATCCCATTTGTTTAACCCTTATCCTGTACCAACCAATGCCTTGAGAATTGAATTATGAATTTAAAGGGTTACTATCATAATGATTAAAAATTACGTATAATGATAAGTTATGTTCACGTCTAAAAACCTCACTATCCAACTATAAATCACCACTTACCACTTACTAAAATATTTAATGTGTAGTGTTTTACAACGTATTTCTTTAATAACAAAATTTCCAATTTATTATGCATATATTTATTATTATTTATTTAGTTATTATTATTGTCATTATATGTATATATATATATATATATATGTTTATTATTTATTTATTTATTTATTTATTTTTGAGTTCTATTAATGGAATTTTAAAACATTCGGGTGTCACATGTGGAGTCCATTATATGCCCTGTTTCGATGAATCAAATCATTTATTTCATAATGCCCTTTATGTATGTCATTCGTGAAAAAAATTAGGTCAATTCGATAATCATAGCCATTTTATTTTATTGTGTTTATCTCCAAAAAATGAATGATCTATTTTTAAAAATACACTTGTCATTCATTTTTTTGGAGACAAACGCAACAAAATGTAAATGATACGATTAACAGATTAACTTGATTGTTTCATACATGATATATATTGAAGACCCTACGAATGAATAGTTTAGATTATTGAAATGACTACCATGACCTTCAAGTTCTCTCAAGTTAAGACCTGAACTTGACATAAGACTAACCCGTATTTTAAAGGGTTCAATTTCCCTCAAGTTTGAAATTTGAATTTGAGAGAATTGCTCGAGCTCGAGAGGTTTATCACTAGTTCTATTTTAATTATTCAAATTGTTTATTTTGTAGAGCCCTCTGTATATCATTCAATGGAAAAATATAATTCAGTCTGATAATCGTAACCTTTTTTTTTTTTTTTAATTTTACCTCGTTTGTCTTTGAAAAAATAGAAGACAAGTGTTTTTTTGAAAGGAAAAAAAAATGTGTGTTTTTTAAAAGTAAATCACATTTTTTTGTAGACAAATGTAATAAATGAAAAAGTTACGATTATTGAATCGATTTCATTTTTTTTATATATTTTTTTATGAATGGTATATATAAAAGATCTTATAAAATGATCACTTCAATTATCAACACAGGACACGTGGTGAGCCCACAAACTTGAACAATTCTTTTAAATTCAAATGTAAACTTGAGTGAAACCCAATCCTATTTTATAATTGCTTAAAGACATATTTGATATGCAGACTAAATTTTTAGCATTAATTGAGATTAATAATACTAAGATCAATATCAATATTTAACATTACATAGAATAAGAAATGAGATTATATAAATTGGATGAGTTCTTGTACTATGTTGGATTATGGCAATATATATGAGAGAATTACTTATGGCAATTGGATAGGATGACAGGTTTGACGAGAGGATGGTACTGTTAATTAGAAAAATTATAATTTAGTGTAATTTTTTAAAGGACATTTGGTTCATAAATTCAAATTTTAATTTTGTTTGGTTAAAAGATCAGGCATTTAAATTCCTTATCCGAAAAGACAAGCTTAAGAAAAATGACCAAAATAACATTTCTTATATATATATATCATAAACACGGTACCATTTACATTCACCCTAACATTTACACTTCCCCTCTCACTCTCTCTTCCATCTACTCTCTCTCACTCTATCTCTCATCTGCCTCCCATGCAAACCCCTTTCATCTCTATTGCTGCCATGGAGTACGGTGCCTGGAAGTTTGCCGCTGGAACCTTAAGCCCCGGCTAGTTCTACACCATCCCCGACAAGTTCTCTGATTGTAATGACCTCAAAACAGACATAATCATCCATCCATATAATCCATAAAATATGATAGGAATGTTACATATTACATTCATCGGAGTATTCTTTACAAAATATATTACGTGTTAGCAACCAAATAAATGCCCTATGGGCTTACAGTTTCCCAAGCCATCACTTGGTTACAAAAATAAGAGTTCTAACTCCTTTATATATAAAGCTCTTGGCTTGGATTTACATTTAACACAAAATAAAAACAACCAAAAACAGAGCCTTCAACTCCTAAACCTCCCAATCGAAGATCTTGGAGGCGGCATATCACCTGTACCTGAAAAATGATGTCCCAAGTAGAGTGAGCCAAAGCCCAGTAGAGATATGCTAAACAGTATATGAGAATTAACTAAAATATTAGCATTCGATAAATGTTCAACACTTATAAACCATCTTACACCTTTTTCATAGTCAACCAACATTGGCACCCATATTTCAATTCACTTCCAGTCATTTACCTAAGTCAATCCATTGACATAGTTCATTATCATGTAAACAATTCAAAATGAGACTACAACTCATTTATCAATACTTCAATCATAAACATCAATTATACACTTCTATAACATGTCATTTTACGGAACTACGTCCGAGGGAATCGGTACCCAAATATATATAAGATTTCGGGACTTTCACCCTGGACACTTCGGCCAACTTAATTATCAGTGGAGTCCATCCCCTATCTCCTTCCACACAATAGAGTACGTCCCCTATCTTCTCACAAACAAAATACATATACAATGTATTTAAACACGTTGTCATATACAATGACCAATTCAATTACATATACAATGTTTACATCCAACCGTCATATTCAATGATATAATGCAATTGATTAGTTTCAATTCACCTAATCATCATGCAGTTTCTACAACAATCATGGCTATTCTCCACTGATAGCCCAAAACAGATATATCTAAACAGATAGATAAATTTCTCAACAGATAATATATCACATTTTCAATAGGTGAGTGATTCATCAATCCAACTACACCATTTAACCACAATTTCCTCCAATTTCATGATTCTCAAATCAATTTCATATTTCCACATTTAATTCACTATTTATACAAAATAGTTATTTGATTCATTTTAGGGCATTCTCTCCATTTTCTCGAACATTGCACTCAAGGCCACATTTTTCCCATTATACATAAATAACCCCATTTTCAAGATCTCACACACATATAGGGCCCAAAAATAGAAAACCCATCTTTTACTATTTCAAACTCAAAACCCTAACTTCACCCAAACGAACCAAATCCCACCATTTATACAAAATGACTAATATCTAGGTCAAAACTCATATTAAAGAGTAGATTATCCCTACCTCAAGAAGAGAAGGTGAGCCAAGCAAGGGATGAACTCCAATGATGACGAAATCGACTTTTACTCGGATGAAAAGGTAGATCTTGAGATGCTCCAACTTTTTATCAAATGAAGGAGGTGAGAAGATCACTAGATCTAGGTCAAAATATATATATATATATATATAGAGAGAGAGAGAGTATTTTAGAGAGAAAGGATCTCAACTTAGGGTTTTGAAAAGTTTTCAAGAGAGAAAAGACAGAAAAAATGATTTAAAATGTCACTTTCGCGATCTGATATACGCACAGTCCGCTCGAGCGGAGAGTTTGACGCTCGAGCGTCAGACACATAAATTCGACCCGCTCGAGCGCCAAGACACAACAACAACGCACAGCCCACTCGAGCGCAAAGATACCTGCTCGAGCGTAGAATACACTTGTCCAGTAATTTACAGACTTTAGACAGTCGCTCGAGCGCCATAGGGGCCGCTTGAGCTCAGATCTGCTCAAGCGTAAGAAATGCCGCTCGAGCGTGAAAAACACTTCTACAACATTTCTTTCAGACATACAAAGTATTGAGTGATTACAAACCCCGCTCGAGCGGAAGACCAAAATTCTGGGCAATAATGTTCTAGACCAACTAGCAACCCACCTGTTCTAAATACACCCAAGACATTCCAAAATTCAAATTCAAAGGGCAAGAAGAGGAAAAGACATAAATAACAACATTAAACCACAAGACCCGAGTCCGAAACACCATAAAGGTTGAGTTGGAAACTGGGATCGCTATACTGATCTAGCTCTCTCTTTTTTTTTCTCTCTCTATCTCTCTCACAGGTACTTTTTTTTTTTTTTGTGTGGATCTAGCTTCTTATTGTATGTATGTATCACTTGATGATGACGAGTCTGATGGATTAGCTTCTCGTTTTTGTTCTACCTCCATTTTCCACATCGCCTGCTTACTGTAGGTGTATTTCTGGAAGATTCAAAAGAAATACACACATCACACAATTTGATCAACAATGGCTGGAGGAGGTTAGTATAATTTTATTCCGTTGTTTATCCATACACATATGATTATATTATATATGTGTATGATTTTCCTACATTTTGTACATAGGTTAAGAATTCCATTAGTATAGATAGGTTGGAAATTTACCACATATCCAATCAAATAGTGTGAGAACTTTGTTTGTTACATGCAAAAACAACATAACTATGTTTCTATCCTAACAACTTCAATTAATGCACCAAAAACATTTTGCAAAATCATATTTCTGTTCCAGATCCACACAGATTTGCTTCATCTCCTCTGTTTGGCTGCCAAGAAAAATCCAAAGTGTTGAGGAACAATCTCTTTTAGCACTAAAATTGTTGTGGAACACAAACAATACTTGATTCTTCTTCTAAATAGTGGATTTAAATAGATCCATTGAATAGATCTGTTGAATAGTTGAATTTTAACAGATAAAATAAAAGATCAGATCTGTTTCATTAAAAAAATTGAATAAATAAAAAAATTATACAGATAAAAAAATTAGATAGATAACAAAATTTAGACACATTCGAATAGATAAAGGGTGGTGATGATGATGATGATGATTATAACGATTATGACGATGATGATGACTATGACTATGACGATCAAAATCAAATAGATAATTTTTTGTTTTTGTTTTATTTTTGTGTTGAACAGATAAGAATGAAAGAGAGCAGAAAGATTTGAACAGATAATAAAATATGTTAAAAATTTGAACAGATAAAAAAGTTAAATAGATAAAAAAAAATAAACAGATAAAAAATTGAATAAATAAGTGAAAAAAATTGAACATATAATAAAATTTGGACAGATATTTGAACAGGTAGAGGGAAAAAAATTGAACAGATAGGGAAATTTTTGAACATATAGAGAAAAATTTGAATAGATAGGAAATTTTTTTGAATAGATAGTCAATGAATGTTAACATATAAAAAAAAAAAAAGTCAATAGATAAATTAAAAAATAAAATTGAAAACAAAATATCCTCCAAAGCTTACCAAACTATTTCATAAAGGGTGAACCTTTCAGCATCAAAAAATATCCACTGCACATAATGTCTTATATCCTCCTTAAATTAGACTTTTTAACAATTTTCTCTTTTTACAAAGTAATTATACATACTTGGAAAATTTTATATTTTTAATTGTTAAGATTGATAAAATTTATCATTAATTTATAATTACATTGATTTGTAATTTCTCCTAGTTAATTTTACTATTTCAGTAAGTTTAGATATTTATGAATGTATAGATTAAATTCATGGAGTCCATGTATAGAACTCATTCTTTATTTTTTATTTGTAACTTATTCTCTAAATTTTATCTGTATTTTTAGTACATCGGTTGTCATTTAGAAAGATTAAAAGGTTGTTTGGGGTGTCTTCAATAAGTGCATTTTTTGACTTTTTAGAATAAAAAATTGAGAAAAAAAAATGGTTGTTTGGGTTAACTTTTTGACTTTTTACAGAAAAATGTGTATTAAAAAATTGTATAAATTAGTATGTAGGAAAAGATAAGGACTGTGAGTTGTACGGCCGTACTGTCTGCGCAGGCTGAATTGATGTTAAGAAATGGTTGCCTACTTTTCGGACATTGCACTGGACGGTGTTGTTCGGCCCATGGAGGCCATCACGGGTCCCGTTTTGATAATCTGAACCATTCAATATATAGAACTCATCGAGTACTCTATACTTGTAAAAAATCATGTTAATCGGATATCGATAGCTATCTGATCGGATTAGTTTTTTTAAATCGTTAACTATAACACTATCCATTTTTTTTATACAAAACTGATTTGATCATGTAATTAGTAATATCCGATCAATGTGATTTTTTTTACAGATATATAGTTCTCGACGAATTCTACACATTGAATGGTTTATATTATCAAAACGAGACTCGTGATGGACCCCCACGGACCGAACAACAATGTTAAAATTGCAACCCGCCTGTGCAATTTTTCTAAAAAAACACAGCAACAAAATCTGAACCATTTAGACTGAGTTGTAATTTTGTGTAAAATTTATTTATTTATTTATTTATTGGATGAATAGTGACAACTTTTTAACTCTTTTAGTAAATTTTTAGCTTTTTAGATTTTTTTGGGTATCCCAAACTAGGCCTAACAATACAACAATACTCTCAATTTCATTTATTTTTGTCCAAGGGTGCTAAATATATCAATTAGTATATCAACATATACTATAATATTATCACTTTAAAACTATAGATCTCACATATTATACAAATCAAAAAGATCCAAAGTTTCTAAAATTATGTTACATTATTTGTTAATACACTAATTAATATATTAATTGACGTGAATAATTAATTTTATTCTTTTTTCTCAATCAAAATATTTTATTACCAATTTCAATTCCTCCAATCTTCGATAAAATTATTTTAACAAGATGAATTATATTTTAAAGAGCATTATTTTTTTAACAAAAGAATGTGTAAATTATTGATATTTTTTTGGTGATGCTGGGCAGTAATTAAGCCCTGGTGTAGTTATCATTTTGGTATTAAAAGAGTATAAAATAATAAAATAAACTAAATAAGTTAATAAGATAAAATATTATATTTAACTTGTAATCATTACACTTTTTTTCTCAATCGAAAAAATTAAAAAAAAAAAAATCTAAGCCAAACGAAATTAAAAAAAATCTTAACACAAAAAAATTGATTATATTAATCAATACGATACGAAACGAAACTAGTCAAAAAGTAAAAAACAAAAGATGTGAAGGGTCAGATTGATTCGGACAAGTTGGCCATATTAGTCAATGTTGACAAGTTAATTACATTAGTCAATGTTAACCAAAGTTTAAGGAGATAGATTGGTATGTAAGCCAAAAACAGAAGATGTGAAGGGTCAGATTGATTCTGACATTCCCAACCATGCATTGGTTAGTGTAATTATTTATTTTCTTGGTTTTGTTTAGGTTTAGTTTGGGGTACACTAAATAATATAAAAAGTCAAAAAGTCACTATCCTATTTAAGTCACATCATCTTATTTAAATCACATCATCTCTCTAACACATCATATCAAACCCAACCCAAACCCAATCCATATAAGTCAATAAGTCAAAAAGTGCACTTTTTTAGAACATCTCAAACCAACCCTTAATAAGGCTAAGTTTGGAAAGATTAAATAAGTGTATTTTTTGACTTTTTATGAAATATGGGTTGGATTTGAGTTAGATTTGAAGTGATGTGTTAGAATGATAATGTGACTTAAATAAGATGATATGACTTAAATAAGATAGTGACTTTTTGACTTTTTAAATTTTTTTTGATGATGGCAAACTTAGCTTAAATGAGTTTGGAAGATTCAGAACCTCCTTCACAAATTTGTCCACATTAATTTCGTATATTTACATGCCAGTTTGAAATTGGGTAAATTATGGCTATCCTCCATTAAGAGCATATATTTAATTGTGCGAACCTTCCATTTAGTGAAATTCAAGCCATTAAAATTAATACACATAGTATAAGGATGTAAGAATATTAATTTCAGTATAAAAGATATAATAACATATTTTTTAATTAATAATATCAACAATTTTTGATGAAAATAGGACAAGTGTTATTTTAATTAAAATTTTAAGAGAATCCAATACAGTTATGCTAAGTAGTTAAGGACAATTGTTAAGGCCAAGTTTGGGAAGACTAAATAAGTGTACTTTTTGTCTTTTTTGACTAAAAAATTGAGGTTGAAAATATGGATGTTTGGGTTAACTTTTTGACTTTTTATGGAAAAATGTGTAATAAAAAATTGTGAAAATTGGTTTTTAGAGGAAAATTTGAATTGGGAGTTGTGCAGCCGTAATTGTTGACTTTTGGTGAATAGTGTTAACTTTTTAACTTTTTGAGTAACTTTTTGACTTTTTGGATTATTTGGGAGTACCCAAACAAGGCCTTAAATCAAAAATTCGTTAGTCATACTGATGAAAGAATAATGTTATCATATCTTTTACATTGAAATTTATATTTTACCACATTAGTCTTTTCATATCATTTGCATTAATTTTAGACCCTTTAGTCTTAAGAGGGAAGTCAATCTAATTATAGCAAAATTATGAAAAATTATATATTTTTTTTTAAACCTAAAAGGTGATAGTGTAATTTAATCAAAATAAATTATATGGGTAAATTACTCTCACTTCCCCCTCAGGTTCCTCTCACATTTTTTTACATAATTACATTAACCTCCATTTTAGTAAGACTAAGATGATCGAAACTAATGTAGAGAGTGGGTAGAAACTAAAATAAATAAAGATAATAGACATTTTATTAGAAAAAGGATGATAACATACTAATAAACTATTGATTAAGCCTAATTGTTATGTTAATTAAAATCTCAAAGAAGGTCAGCATAATTATTTCAAAAGTGTGAAACTAATTTTATATATATATATATATATTAAAATTCATGAGAAGTGAATGTAATTTATCGAAATTATATTTTGTTCAGTACTTTGGTGCTATAAATAGATAAAAATAACATGTGATATATAACCAAAAAAAAATATATCTATATTATTTTACTTTCCAAATTTACCCTTGATTTTCATATTTATTGCCCTTCTCTTATGTTTTTGATGTGCAAGGATCCTCTAGATTAAATTGGTGGAGTGATTTGGTTTGGGCACAACACTTGTCCCCACGAAAAGAGCGAATGGCTGAGATCTTCCCTTTTCAAAACGAAGTTATTTTGGTGAAGAAAACCAAATAAAAAAAATTTCTTCATGTCAGATTGAAATGCGAAAGAGAGAGAGAGAGAAGCTCATCCTCCCTGGCACTGCTGGGGCATCTCTGGCCAGCGTCTTCTTCTCATCCTCCTTCTTTTTGCCGTTCGTCGTCTATCGTCCACCGCCTCTTTCTTTTCTCATCCTCATTCTTTTCTTCTTCTTCATTATCATCTTCTTCTTCTTATTCTTCTTCCTCCTCCTTCTCCTCTCCTAAAACCCTAACCCTAAATCTCGGGTTTTTAGAGAGCAGTGATGACAGTGGCGATGTAGGTAGTAGGTCTCTCAAAACCCTTCTCTCCATTTCCTCTACCATCTTCTTGTTCTCTTCTTCTGAAACTTGAACCTTAGATCTATGGTTTTTAGAGTGGTAATGGCAACGATAGTAGACAGTGATGGTAGCAGCGTTGGGTAGTAATCTAGGTGAGGTTAGTTGTGATCAAGAGAAGAAAAAGAAAAGAATGAGGAAGAGGAAGAAGAAGATGAAGATGAGAGAATGCCCGCGGATGGCAAGAGAAAGAAATGAGGAAGAGGTTGGTAGGAGATGAAGGCACACTAGCGATGAGGGTTTTAGGAGAGGAGTAGGAAGAAGAAGAAGAAGAGGATGAGGAAGAGGAAAGAATGGAGTGGCGGATGGCGGACGGTAGACGACGGAAAGAAGGAGGATGAGAAGAAGAGGTTGACTGGAGATGCCCCAATGATGCCAACAATGAGGAGCTTCTCTCTCTCTCTTGCTCTCTCTTGCATTTCGATCTGAAATGAATAAATGATTTATTTATTTATCTTTTTGGTTTTCCCTCACCGAAATGACATCAGTCTGGTGAGTGAAGATCTCAGTCGTTCGCCCCTTCAGTGGGACAGGTGTTACGCCCAAAGCATTTCACTCCACAGATTACTCCATATTTTTTACATAATTACACTAACCTTTCTTTTAGTAAGACTGAACGATCGAAACTAATGTAAATAGTGGGTAGAAACTAAAATAAATAAAGATAATATGCATTTTAGTAGAAAAAAGATGATAGCATAATTCTTTTTTATTCATATGACTAATAAATTATTGATTAAACATGGGCCTAATTGTTATGTTATTTAAAATCTCAAAAGAGATTAGTGTCATTATCTCAAAAGTGTAGAACCAATTATATATACATATATACATATATATATATATATATATTTTAAATCATGAGAAGTGAATGTAAGAGAAATTCTACTTAGGCAACAAAAACAACTCATTACACCTTATATTTTCAAAACAAATTATTACACTTTTATCCCTATCTAAAATTACTAAAAAGACCATTCCAAACTCTAATATTAATTTCTTACCCCTAACTTTTCACCAACATCTCTGCCGGCCACCGCCATTGTCATTGCTGCCAATGACCCCATTCCTATCACCGGTGATGCCTCTGTTTCTTCCGCCACCTCCGACATCAAACTCCACTGTTGCCTTCTCTCCCTTCTCTTCTTTCTTCGTTCTTCCTCTATAACTATCGCCCCATAGCAACCTAACCATACTTCGCACTTCCCTTTTCCATTGAGCTTCTCAGCCTTATCGTGAACCAGACCCACTATGTTCCACTATTACGAAAACAAGAGAGAGAGAGAGAGATGAGAGAGAGAGAGAGAGAGAGAGAAAGAGAACCCTAGGGTGTGGTTGTAACGGTGAGGAATTATGAAAATGGTGGTTGGTGACAGAGAGATGGTGGTTGCAACGACGGATGACTGTATGATGGTGATTGGAGAAAGAAGAAGAAGAGGCCTGTAGTTGTTGGAGGAAGAAGAAAACAAGTAAGAGGGGAGAAAAGGATTGTGGTGGTTAGAAATGGCAAGAAGGGTGGTCGCCGGTGTTTACTGTTAGAGCAACGACAGTGGTGCGGTGCTAGTTGGGGGTGGAGGCTAGGGTTTGGGTTTGGAAAGATAAGGATATATTTGGTATTATGATAATTGTAATGAGAAAAATTGATTTATAGAAAAATTGTAAAAAAAAAATGAGTGTAAAGGGCATGTTTGTTTGGCTGACTCATTGAGGGGATTGGATTGCTAGTGGTACCACCTCACCTAGGGTTGTTTGGCAAGCCTTATACTCTATTGGACTATTGGTCCAATGAGATTGTCAATGATGTACGATAGTGGGTTAGCTTTCTCCGGGAAAGCATGGGATTGAAAAAATAGTGAGGAGATTGAAAAAATAAGTGTATTTTTTTTTTTTTTTTTACCCAAGTGTAGCCTATTATTTGTAAATTTTTCATATATTTGTTTTAGAAACTTTTTTGATATAGAAATGTATATTTTTTATTTTATATAAAAATAATTTAACAATCGCATCACTAACCATTTCTCCCACTATAATCAGAAAAAAGTTACTTTTACTTAGGCTTCGTTTGGGAACAGGCTAATTTAGTAACTTTTTGGTTATTTGGCTAAAATATGAGCTAAAAAAAACTAGTATGTTTGGGATGACTTTTTGACTTTTTACGAAAAGATGTACAAAAAATAAAGAGAAAAGATAATTTTTGACTTTTTGGTATGGGTTGTTGGTTTTTTGACTTTTTTAGTAACTTTTTGACTTTTTGGCTAAACCGGCTTGTTGGCAAACGAGGCCTTAATCCCCTCATTAACGATCCTCTCATTAACAATCTCTTTACTAACTATTTACTCATTAATAATCTTATCTAATCTAGTCCGCCAAACAAACGTGACCAAAGAGTCCATTTCGTGATATAAGTAGAATTACTTAATTTACCCCCACTTGTATTTTGAATGTAAATTAATTTCCAAATTTACCCCTAATTTTGCATATTTATTGGCCCTTCTCTTACGTTTCCGACGGCCAAGACAATTATGACCCCATAAATTCGTATGCTGTGAGTGAGCTGGAGTTCAGCTTTGACATTCATGTTCAAAGACGATTTCGCAATTGGTGGAATAAATTGGCAAAGACTAATGGGTTAGTTTTATTACCACATTTTTTTTTTTCTTCTTGATCAGCTTTATTACCCTTCTTGCTTTGATTTAAGTTTTACTATATATAAAAAAAAAAAAAAAAAATTATAAATACATTTAGTGAGATTTATTTAAAAAATAAATTATTTTACGTAATTTTAAAAATTACATATCACCCTTTGAAATTTTAATTTCATAATAAATAATTATTTTTATTAATAAATCATTAATTCAATTAATTTTTTTAATGATATTAGATATTTATTTTAATTAATAATTCACGTAATTTTTTAATAATTTTTTCAATTAATTCTATTAAATAAAAATTTTTGACCAGAGAGTATTTTTAATTTTTCAAATTACATGGGGTAATTTTAAATAAACTTTAGAGAGTGTATTTGTAATTTATCCAAAACATTGTTTTATCCCTGCCTGATTGTTAAAAAAGTAATAAAAAAAATTTAAAAAGTAAAATCTCTCTTAAAATTTGAATAACTAATGTTTAGGGTTTTTTTTTGTTTTTGTTTTTTTGATAACCGAGTGTACTGGTCAGTTTACGCGTACCTCAACTAATCACGGGATTTTGAAATTAACAAACGAGTAAACCTCCAATGATCCCAAGATTTGAAATATTTAGTTTTTGTAAGATTCGATCATAAATCTTGGTTCAATATTTCTAACACATGTTGTACACACTTTTTAACACTAAAACATTCCATAGAAAGCACATGTTAGCATTTACCATTTAAAAGTATAAGAAAGTTTATATTTTTATTAAAATCTCACTTTAGCCTTTTTACTTTCAATTCTGATAATCAATTCTTAGTATTATTTTAAGTTAAATTTTAATATTATCCTTTCGTTTATCCTTTCTTTTTACTTGCCAACTTCACCCAACATACACCACTCCCGAATGGCCACACTCACCAAACTACTCACATTTTTTCGGTTTAAGGCGTCAGCCACTACATTGGCCTTCCCCGGGTGATAGTGTAACTCAAAATCATAGTCTTCTAAAAATTCCATCCACCTCCGTTGACGCAAATTTAAATCTTTTTGGGAAAACAAATATCTCAAGCTCTTATGGTCGGAGAAAACCTCAAACTTCTCGCCATACAAATAATGCCTCCAAATCTTCAAGGCAAAGACTACTGCGGCTAATTCTAGGTCATGGGTAGGGTAATTCTTCTCATGAGTTTTCAACTGTCGGGAGCCATACGCTACAACCTTTCCCTCTTGCATCAAAACACAACCAAGCCTATCCCGAGACGCATCACAAAAGACAGTATACCCCAGTCCTCTCTCCGGAATGATCAATACCGGTGCTGTGGTCAATCTAGTTTTGAGCTCCTAGAAGGATTTCTCACAAGCCTCACTCCACACAAATTTAACCCCCTTTCTAGTCAATCTAGTCAAAGGCGCGGCTAATCTAGAGAAATCTCTTACAAATCGGCGATAGTATCCCGCCAACCCAAGAAACTCCGAATCTCAAAGACATTCTTAGGTTGCTCCCAATCTTGCACAGAATCTATCTTCGAGGAATCTACTGTTACTCCCTCTCTTGACACGACGTGGCCCAAAAAATTCACCTCGATGAGCCAAAACTCACACTTCTCAAATTTGGCATACAACCAGTGGCGGAGCCAGGAATTTAATATAGGGGGGGCACCTATTAATTACAATCTCAAATTTTTTCTTCCCAAATCAATAACAATAACATAATAATAATTTTTCGAACTAATGTTAAACATTAAAAAATAATATCCATTACAAAAAGTTTAAAATTTTAAACTTTTACAATTGACCCCGACAAGTTTTCATCTTTTGAAATCTTTTCATAATAGTATCATTGTCAATGCCATCAAAAATATCTCTCTCAATGTAGACAATCAAGCTATCATTCATCCATTCATCACCTATTCGGTTCCGCAACCGATTCTTCACAATATTCATAGCTGAAAATACCCTTTCAACAGTAGTAGTTGCAACAGGTAAGATTAATGCTAAAGTCAAGAGCAAATGCACCAATGGATATACTTTGTCTCTTCCAGTCTCTACCATTTTCTTAGCAAGATCGGCAATTCCATTCAACATTGAGAACTCACTACTGGATAGCATGTCGATAATATATGTATCAAGTTGATCATTAAGTACCATGAGCTCCACTGAAGAAAATTCTTTGGGATAAAATTCAGCAAGATGAATTAATTTTTTCCTGTCAAACTAGAGAAAGAGTTAGATGGTTTAACAAGTCTTGACAATTACTCCAAGCTTGATTATGAGCACTATTGGGACCTCCAACATGAGTCTGAATTTTTTCTTTTTTCTTCCAATTTGAGAAACCCTCACCAACAAAAGAATCACCACCAGCTTGATCTCCAATATCGGGTTTGAAAAGATAACAACATAAACAAAATGCTGCATCTTTTGCTACACTATACTCCAACCAATTAGGAAATTCACTAAACCAAGCTTGATTAAATCGCCGAAGTTTTTGTCCAAATGATTTTTGTGGAAAATTATGATCACGAGGTTGACAAGGACCTTTTTGTAGATATGCCCTACGAATTCGGTCTCGATCATTAGCATTATAGTCCATAATCCGAGGCCGTAGTCCTGGATCTGCAGAAAGGTCTACTAAGTTGATTTCTATGCGACTTTGTTTTACGGAAGAATAATTTTCATCTTTTTCTTGAGAAAGAGACGATTCCCACTTTGATTTTCTTTTGAAATATTTCTCCATGACTGTTTGAAAAAACTAAAAATCAAAATAAAAATTCATAATCAAAATCTCAAAGCCCCCACAAATCAAAATCTTCAATTTTAATACAAATCAAAAAAATTAAATTAGCACAAATCACAACAAATCAAAAATTTTAATTTTAGCACAAATTATAACAAATCAAAATCCCTAATTTAAATATTAATCACTGCAAATTAATATTTTTAATTTTAGCACAAATCAAATTCCTAATTTTAGCACAAACAACAACAAACCAAAATTCCTAATTTTAATATAAATCACCACCGATTAAGATTCATAATTTTAGCATATCAAAATCTCTTATTTTAACATAAATAATAACAAATAAAAAAAAAACAAATCAAAACTTAACAAATAATTATAAATTAATACTCATAATTTTTATTTAAAAGTTAAAAAAATAATAATAAAGTTACCTGTAAACAATGAAGAGAAGACACTAAGGTTGTAGTGTGGTCCCAAATCTGTGTTTTGTGATCTTAATTTGGTGAATCGCGAGTCGATAAATTGCAAAATAACAAAGGGAAACAAAGAAGACAAAGAAAATATGAAGATACTTCACAAGTACTGTGAATAAATAAAAAAATAAAGAATTTCATATACTTATAGGGTTTTAGAGTTTTAACCTTACTGTAATTGGAGTTGTGTGTATTCACCTAAAAAAAAGTTAAGTATTAATGTTTGATTGGGATTGGAATTCCTAAAAAAAAAATAAAATAAAATAAAAATACAAATTTGGGCGTCTAAGTGCGTGGTGTGTGTGTGTATGTGAGTGGTCAGTGGGTTAATGTGTGTGTGAAAGTAAAGGAGACCAACTTAAAAAAAAAAAAAAAAAAAAAAAATTGCCAAAGTCAGGGGGGCACGTGACCCCCTTAGGCCCAAGCTCCCTCCGCCCCTGCATACAACTGATGCTCCCTAAGCAAGTCAAGCACAATCCTCAAATGAGTCTCATGTTCCTCCCCGGAGGTCAAATAGATAAGAATGTCGTCCACGAAGATGACCACAAAACGATCGAAATACTCCCTAAATATTCGGTTCATCAAATCCATAAAAGAAGCCGGTGCGTTAGTCAACCCAATTGGCATTACTAGGAACTCGTAGTGGCCATAATGCGTACGAAAGGCTGTTTTCTGGATGTCCTCTTCCCGGACTCTCAATTGATGGTACCCCGACCTCAAGTCTATCTTTGAAAAGCAACAAGACCCTCTAAGTTGATCAAACAAGTCGTCTATCCTAGGTAAAGGGTTTTTGTTCTTGACAGTGACTCGGTTCAACTTGCGATAGTCGATACACAACCGTAACGACCCGTCCTTCTTCTTCGCAAAGAGAGCCGGCGCTCCCCAAGGCGACGTACTAGGGCGAATGAAGCCCTTATCTAAAAGCTCTTGGAGTTGAATCTTCAACTCATGCAACTCTGTAGGTGTAAATCTATACGGCGCCATAGAAATTGGTGCCGTTCTCGGTACTAAGTCGATGGTGAACTCAACCTCCCGGTGGGGTGGTAAACTGGTAAGGTCCTCGAGAAACACATCTGGGTATTCCCACACTACCCTTGGCAACTCAACTCGAGTCCTGTCACTCTCACTATCCAGAAGAGTAGCTAGAAGACCGCTAAGCTCATTCTTGCTACGAGGATCAGATACCGGTGATAGAACCCGATCAACCTTGTCTCCTAGAAAATAAAAACAATCCCTACCCGAGGTGCATACTGTGACCCTCCGACGAAAACAATCTATCACCGCCCGATACGAAAACAACCAATCCATACCCAGGATGACGTCAAACTCGACATGTCTAACAACACAAAAGCAAATGGGAGTCTACGCCCGGCAACCTCTATCTCACAGTCACGACACCCCCGGTCTAAGTCAACTGTACCCCCGACTGGTGACTCAACTCTGAGTGGAGACACTAACTGTACTATTTCTAAGCCCAATGCAGATGAGAATGCAGCAGATATGAATGAATGAGACGCACCCGTATCTATCAACACATTGGCCAAAGAATTACACACAATAAATGTAGCTCTCACAACCGAAGGTCCTGGCAACTGCTCTGGCGCTGTAACAGCATACACGCGCCCTGTGGCCTCTGGTCAACCTGCTCATCCCTCTGAGCATGGGCCTGCTGTACTGACTGAGCCGAAACGGCTCCCTGGTGGACTCTCAAAGTTTGGACTGAATGGGTCTGCTGATGACTCTGGGTCTGCCTCGACCCGGATATGCCAGATGCGCCTCCCAACTGTGGGCAAGCTCTCTTTATGTGCCCTGACTGACCACACTGGAAACAAGTAGGTCCCTGCCTCCTACTCTGAGATTGGGACTGGCTCTGGGATTGGTTAGGTGGTGGTGGTGGCAACATCTGCTGTCCTCCTCCCTTCTACGGACACGCAAAGGCCTTGTGACCCGGCTGGCCACATTTGAAGCAAGAAAACCCACTCGGTGCACTCCTTCCCGAGCCCGTACTAGGCAAGGAAAGGGGATCTAGACTGCTGTGGCTGGAACTGAGATGAAAAAGTGCTCTTACTCTTCTTGTTGGGCTTATAGTCCCCCTAAGATCCTTGGCCCCTAGACCTTGAGTTCCATTGCCTCTCCTCTTCGGCCTCCACAATAATCTCCACATGTGTAGCCGCCTCCACAAGGCGATCATACTCACGGACCATGTTCCCGGCTACCTTATACAAGATCTTGGTTCTCAATCTTTGCTCAAACTCGAAGCAACGACGCTCCTCCGTCGCTACCAATTCCATTGCAAACTGGGACAAATTGGAAAAGACCGCTTCAAACTCGGCCACTGACATATTCAGTTGCTTAAGGTCCTTGAACTCCTGTCTCAACCTCTCCCTAGCAGTGGGTGGTAGGTACTTGTCCTGGAAAGCCCCTACAAACGCCTCCCATGTTGGTGCTATCCGGTCCTTTGCATACTTCCACCATTGGCCAGCGTCACCTTTGAGGTAATAACTAGCAAGGGTCACCCTCAACTCCCCATCCTCTATGTGAAGCATATCAAAGGTCTTCACAGTTTGTTCCAACCATTCGTCCGCCTTTCTTGGATCGGGGCCGCCATGGAACTCATCCGGCTTGGCCCTTAAAAACTCCCTCCTGAGGAAGCCAGCTCTAGTCTACGCAACATTCTCCCTCGCTTGGGTCTCCGCTCGCAAAATGTTCATGGACTCCCTCAAAGCCCCGTCATCTCCCGGGCCAGGGCCCCCATTGCGGCTTGGCCGGCTTGCCCCGGCACTTCCGCTTGCCCCACTTTTTCGGCCATGTCGGCTTGGCCTAAACCCTCTTCTTGTACCGAGACCTCTTGGACCGGCACCTCGAACACACCCCGACAACCTCGACCTCGCCTTCCACCCCTACCACCTCAAGTTCGAACTCTTCCTGACATCCTAATTGAGAGACAAGGGAAATAATTAAGCACAAGATTCCAAATGTGCTCGCCACTAACTTCCCACGTTAGGCTAAAGCCACCACATATATCCTACTACACAAACAATTTAATTAACTCCACATAAGCACCTTAGTCACATAAACACATACGAATTATCCTTTAGTGATGAAATTTGTCCCATGAGAAACCAAGAATTTTTAGTAGAATGAGTATTGATCAAGTACCCTTCTAATAAGACCTCAAGGAAACTAATAGGCACAAATAACATCCTAAAAGTTTAATCCCATACCCATATAGTCACATAAACATGTTGTCACATAATCACAAAAAAAACAAAATATTTCCTAGTCATGCGAAATGAACCCATTGTGGTATAACGACCACTTCCTGCGAGCCCCAAGTATTCAAACCCGGTAGCTCTGATACCAAGTTGTAACGTCCCGAAATAATTTGACATGAACTACCCACAAGTAATCAACATTTACTCAACAATAACAATAATCTGCTCATCTTTACATAATTAATGAAGAGTCCTTACAAAGGTTTTGCATGCGGGTATATATTCATTGATACAAAACATATGAATCTATAGCATGTAAAGCATCCACTCTCAAAACAATACAATGCCCTTAAGGGCTTACATCTTCCAAGGCATAAGCCTGGTTACACAAAAATGGTTTCTGCAACCCATACACATTAGCCCTTGGCTCAAAAGAATATCACAAAAAAAAAAAAAAAAAGAGTAAAGTACTCTTCTCAAAATATCCACGCCCTCAGTTTGGCAGGATCACCACATCTTTACCTGCACCAAAACCCATAGGGGTGAGCACAAAGTCCAGTAGAGAATTCTTACAAAGTATATACAATTATGCATACTCTTTAAAACAATGCAATTGCTAATGCCATGCCATGCACCTTTATAAGAAAGTCCATTTCATGCACATTTAAAAGTTCTATCTTCCCAACATTTATTTACAAAGCTCAACATTTTTACCAAAACTTCCAATCATTAATCAATAGGGGTGGTAAATACGACACTGGTAATTCCCTAGGCCGATGTCTGCAAGTAGACTCTACGAGTACTACAAAACTGTCATTTTTACCGATATTAACCGGAAGGCTTGACACCTATCCACGCGATTTTTGGGTCTTTCACCCTGAACACTCAGGCCAACTTATCAAATTCATCTACACCTCCTATCCGTACTTACCAACGTATTTACCTTTTACACATTTCCATCATTCTCATTATAAATGTCTTTCCAAAACATGTCAAGGTGCACAATGATAATAGTAAATTGAAATATGATGCAATAATTTACCATTCTCAAAATATCTCTACAACAATATCAATCAATCATTTCCCATTTCTTCCCTTCAAGTCATTTCACAAAATGCCCCATGTGCTCACCATTCCTCACAACAACAATTTACAACAATAATCCCCTCAAGGCAAACAATGTTCTCAACGCAATTTCAAGATCTTACGAAGTTTCGTAAATATGATACAAAATCATTCATCACTCCCAACAACATAATCTTTCAACATTTTTAACAACTTTGCAATAATATCATCTCACCCATTATCATAAATACAAAATAGTAAGGAATTTCATAAATATTTCCATGTGTTTTCAAAATCCCCCAATTTCTAGGGCTTTTATCAAAAATCTAACATTTAACCATTTTAAGGTGAAGACCAACCCAAATCACATCTTATGAGTCAAATGGAAAGAGAGTCCCTTAGGAAGAACAAAATAATTTGAAATTTTAGAAACCCAATTTGAAAACCCTCTTTCTCTCTCTTCATTTAGTGCAAAATTTAAGACTAACACAACTACATCAAAGCAACTTAAATTCAACATTTTGTAGCAAAACATATATATATAACTCTAGAATTCCCTACCTCAAAGTAGAAGTCCAAGGAGAAGGGCTAGACAAAGGTGAAGCTTCCAACAATGGCCAAACTCACTTCTTCTTGGATAGAAATGAAGATCTTGAAGAGCTCAATCTTTTTGTCTAAGGAAGAAGGGTGAGAAGATCACTAGATCTAGGTCAAATATAGAGAGAGAGAGAGAGAGAGAGAGAGAGAGAGAGAGAGAGAGAAGCTCTCAACTTAGGGTTTGGATGAAAAAGAGATGAAAAAGTTATGTAAAAAGTCACTTTTACGATCTGATACACGCGAAGTCCGCTCGAGCGGATAGTTTCACGTTTGAGCGTCAGACACAACAACAACAACTCGCTCGAGCGCAATGAGAACTGCTCGAGCGTGGATTTCACTCGTCCAGTATTTCACAGATAGTAAACAGCCGCTCGAGCGCCATAAGGGCCGCTCGAGCCCAGACATGCTCGAGCGTAAGAAACGCCGCTCGAGCGTGAAAAACACTCTTGCAGCACTTTTGCAGAGACACCCGATACTGAAAGATGACAAACTCCGCTCGAGCGCAAGAAGGTCTGCTCGAGCGAAAGACCGAAATTCTGGGCAACAAGATTCTAGACCGAAAGGCAACCAACCTGTTCTAAACACGCTCAAGTCATTCCAAAACTCAAATTCAAAAGATGTAAGGAAGAAAGACACAACCGGCAGCATCAAACAACAAGATTCGAATCCAGAATACCATGACAGTCGGGTATAGACCCGGGGTCGCTATAGTAATTTACTCAAAATAAATTATATGGGTAAATTACTCTCACTTCCCCCTTATGTTTGAAAAAAAACAGTTACTCTCACATTTTTTCACATAATTACATTGGCCTCCATTTTTGTAAGACTAAGATGATCGAAACTAATGTAAATAGTGAAAAGAAGTAAAATAAATAAAGATAATATACATTTTATTAGAAAAAAGATGATAACATACTAATAAATTATTGATTAAGCTTAATTGTTATATTAATTAAAATCTCAAATAAGGTCAGCATAATTATTTCAAAAGTGTGAAACTAATTATATATATATATATATATATTTTAAAATTCATGAGAAGTGAATGTAATTTACCCAAATTACATTTTGTTCAGTACTTTGGTGCTATAAATAGATAAAAATAACATGTGATAACAAATATATATATATATATATATATGTATATATATTTTACTTTCCAAATTTACCCTCGATTTTCATATTTATTGGCCCTTCTCTTATGTTTTTGACGTGCAAGGATCCTCTAGAGTGAATTGGTGGAGTGAATTGGTTTGGGCACGACACTTGTCCCAACGAAAAGAGCGAATGGCTGAGATCTTCCCTTTTCAAAACGATGTTGTTTTGGTAAAGAAAACCACATAAAAAAATTTCTTTATTTCAGATCGAAATGCGAGAGAGAGAGAGAGAGAAGCTCATCCTCACTGGCATTGCTGGGCCATTTCCAGCCAGCCTCTTCCTCTCATCCTCCTTCTTTCTGTCATCCGTCGTTTTCGTCCACCGCCTCTTTCTTTCATCGTCCTCATTTTTTTCTTTTTCTTCATCATCATCTTCTTCTTATTCTTTCTCATCTTCCTCATTTTCTTCCAAAACTCTAACCCTAGACCTAGGGTTCTTAGAGAGCAATGATGGCAATGGCGATGTAGGTGGTGGGTCTCCCGAAACCCTTCTCTCCCTTTTCTCAGCCGTCTACTTGTTCTCTTCTTCTCCTCTTCTTTGAAACTTGAACCCTAGATCTATGATTTTTAGAGTGGTAATGGCAGCAATAGTAGACAGTGATGGTAGCAGCATTGGGTCGCAATCTAGGTGAGGTTGGTTGTGATCAACAGAAGAAAAAGAAAAGAATGAGGAAGAGGAAGATGAAGATCAAGATGAGAGAATGCTCGCGGATGGCAAGAGAAGGAAATGAGGAAGAGGTTCGCTGGAGATGAAGGCCCACTAGCGATGAGGGTTTTAGGACAGAAGTAAGAAGAAGAAGAAAATGATGAAAAGGAGGAAAGGATGGGGTGACGGATGGCGGATGGCGGATGGCGGACGGTAGACGACGGACGACGGAAAGAAGGAGGATGAGAAGAAGAGGTTGGCTAGGGATGCCCCAATGATGCCAAGGATGAGGAGCTTCTCTCTCTCTCTCTCTCTCTCTCTCTCTCTCTCTCTTACATTTTGATAATAAATAATTTATTTATCGTTTTGGTTTTCCCTCACCAAAATGACATCGGTTTGGTGAGTGAAGATCTCAACCGTTCTCCCCTTTAGTGGGAGAGGTGTTACGCCCAAAGCATTTCACTCCACAAATTACTCGATATTTTTTACATAATTACACTAACCTTTCTTGTAGTAAGACTAAACGATTGAAACTAATGTAAATAGTGGGTAGAAACTAAAATAAATAAAGATAATATGCATTTTAGTGGAAAAAAGATGATAGCATATTATTTATTTATTTATTTATTTATTCATATGACTAATAGGTTATTGATTAAAAATGTGCCTAATTGTTATGTTAATTAAAATCTTAAAAGAGATTAGTGTAATTATCTCAAAAGTGTAGAACCAATTATATATACATATATATATTTAAATCATGAGAGGTGAATGTAAGAGAAATTCTACTTAGGCAGCAAAACAACTCATTACACCTTATATTTTCAAAACAAATTATTACACTTTTATCCCTGTCTAAAATTACTAAAAAGGCCTCTCCAAACTCTAACCCTAATTTCTTACCCCTAACTTTTCACCAAAATCTCTGCCGGCTACCACCATTGTCATTACTGCCAATGACCCCATTCCTATCGCTGGTGATGCCTTTGTTTCTTCCGCCACCTCCGACATCAAACTCCACCGTTGCCTCCTCTCCCATCTCTTCTTTTTTTTCTCTCTAACTATCGGCCCATCGCAACCAAACCATGCTTCGCACTTCCCTTTTCCGTTGAGCTTCTTAACCTTATCATGAACCAGAGCCACCATGTTCCACTATTACGAAAACAAGAGAGAGAGAGAGAGAGAGAGAGAGAGAGAGAGAGAGAGAACCCTAGGGTGTGGTTGTGATGGTAAGGGATTGTGAAAATGGTGGTTGGCGACAGAGAGATGGTGGCTGCAATGGTGAAGGATTGCATGATGGTGATCGGAGAAAGAAGAAGAAGAGGCCTGCAGTTGTCAGAGGAAGAAGAAAAAAAGTAAGGGGGGAGAAGAGGGTTGTGGTGGTTAGAAATGACAAGAAGGGTGGTTGCTGGTGTTTGATGTTAGAGCGGCGACAGTGGTGAGGTAGTGTTTGGGGGTGGAGGCTAGGGTTTGGGTTTGGAAAGATAAGGATAGATTTGGTATTATGATAATTGTAATGAGAAAAAAATGATTTATAGAAAAATTGTAAAAAAAAAAAAATGAGTGTAAAGGGCATATTTGTTTGGCGGACTTATTGAGGGGATTGGATTGCTAGTGAGGCCACCTCACCTATGGCTTATTTGGTAAGCCTTATACTCTACTGGACTATTAGTCTAATGAGATTGTCAATGATGTACGATAGTGGGTTTAGCTTTCCTTGGGAAAGGATAGGATTGAAAAAATAGTGAGGGGATTGAAAAAATAAGTGTATTTTTTTTTTACCCAAGTGTAGCCTATTATTTGTAAATTTTTTATATATTTGTTTTAGAATTTTTTTTAATATAAAAATATATATATTTTTATTTTATATAAAAAGAATTTAACAATCCCATCACTAACCATTTCTCCCACTATAATCAAAATAAATCCACTTTTACTTAATCCCCTTACTAACGATCTCTACATTAACAATCTCTTTACTAACAATTTTCTCCCTAATAATCTCATTTAATCCAATCCACCAAACAAACGCGACCAAAGAGTCCATTTCATGATATAAGTAGAATTTTAATGTAATTTACCCCCAATTGTATTTTGAAGGTAAACTAATTTCCAAATCTACCCTAATTTTTCATATTTATTGGCCCTTCTCTTACGTTTCCGACAGCCAAGACAATAATAAATTCGTTGGTTGTGAGTGAGCTGGAGATCAGCTTTGACATTCATGTTCAAAGCCGATTTCGCAATTGGTGGCATAAATTGGCAAAGACTAATGGGTTAGTTTTATTTCCACTTTTATTACCCTTCTTGTTTTGATTTAAGTTTTACTATATATATAAAAAATAAAAATAAATTATAAATATATTTACTGAGATTTGTTTAAAAAATATAAATTGCTTTACGTAATTTTGAAAATTACATATCACCCTTTGAAATTTCTAATTTCATAATAAACAGTCATTTTTATTTATAAATCATCAATTCAATTAATTTTGTTTTAATGATATTAGATATTTACTTTAATTAATAATTTACATAAATTTTTAATAATTTTTTCAATTAATTCTGTTAAATAAAAAATTATGACCAGAGAGTATTTTTAATTTTTCAAATTACATGGGACAATTTTAAATAAACCTTAGAGAGTGTATTTGTAATTATCCAAAACATTGTTTTATCCCTGCCTGATTGTTAAAAAAAAAAAAAAAAAAAAGAGTAAAATCTCTCTTATAATTTGAATAACTAATGTTTAGGGGGTTTTTTTTTCGATAACCGAGTGTACGGGTCAGTTTACGCGCACCTCAACTAATCGCGGGACTTTGAAATTAATGAACAGGTAAACCTCCAACAATCCCAAGATTTGAAATATTTAATTTTCGTGAGATTCGATCATAAATCTTGTTTCAGTATTTCTAACACATATTGTACACACTTTTAACATTAAAACATTCCATAGAAAGCACCTGTTAGCATTTACCATTTAAAAGTATAAGTTTATATTTTACACATATTGTACACACTTTTTAACATTAAAACATTCCATAGAAAGCACCTGTTAGCATTTACCATTTAAAAGTATAAGAAAGTTTATATTTTTATTAAAATCTCACTTTAGTCTTTTTATTTTCAATTTTGATAATCAATCCTTAGTATTTAAGTTAGTTTTAGTATTATCCTTTCGTTTAACTATGTTGATGAGATTGACAAAAATTAAAAATAGGGAAATCAACTTCATCTACTACTAATGAGGTTGGTAGAAGGATAGAAAATTGACATTAAAACTTGACTTAAAATATAAAAAAATTAATTGACACGGTTGAAAGTAGGACTAAAGAAATTTTAATAAAAGCACATAGGTAATTCAAAATATAATTTGATAAAGCACCGCCAAAGAGGACCACAAACATGATCTTTTAAAACACTTTCATGGGTAATTGATTGACTTTTAACACATTTCTATTGTATAATGTTCTACTAAACATATATATTTATAAAATTAGCCAATAAATGTGTTGTTCTATTTCATTATATATATTAGTTTAAAGTTGTGTTTGGATGCTATCTCATTTTTATTCTCCGCAAAGCAACCTCCCTTTGGGGTAGCTTGGTTTATTATCTATGGAGAAGAGGATGGAAGTTTTTTTTATTTTTATTTTTTAATAATTGGCTAGTTAGTCAGTTTGTGCGTATTTTGACTAATGGAGAAGTTGTCTTCTTCTGCTATACTATTGGACATTTTCTTGCTAAGATAATTTTAATGAGTAAAAATATATTTTGAAGATGTTTGTTTTATAATATTGAATGATTCCAATTCAATCATATTATTTTGTGCAAACAACTTACATGTATTCTGTACAGCTTTGCGCGAAGTAATAGCAATAGGCTTAAAGCACTTTGAGAGGTGCTTTTTAGAAAGTTTGGATCCAATTTATTTATTTATTTTCTCTAATAGGCTTTTAGAGGGTCTTTTGGCGCTGCTTAAAATAATTCTTCTTTTTTTTTTTTTGTAATTTTTTTTTTTGTCAATATTGAATTTTTATTTATTTATTTTTATTTTTATAAATGCAAGTAAACAAAAAGGCACTAGAAAATTTTAAAAAATAGGATCACATTTTTTATATATAAAAAGGAACATTGAAAAAATGATTTCCTACCATACATGTACATGTATGGTTGTGGTGACCTCATTAGATTTTGAACGAACATTGAAAAATATATATTTACATATTTAGGACAAACTAATATCATCATTTTACAAAATTAGATTCACCTTCACTGTAAATGTTTGGTATATCTCCTTATTGGAGTGTGAGATCCAATTGGTTTTGGAAAAAGAGTTTTAATTTAGCTTGGTTTAGGTATAATATATTTTTATATATTATATTTGTGGAGGCCCAATTCAATTTGGATACAATTAGGATTTGATTACAAAAACCCTAAATTCACAATATATATATATATATATATATTGTTTTGTGTGTGCCGTAGGAGTATAACGGCAGTGCCTTAATTAATTCGTTTTTGCCAAAGTTGAAAAAAGCAGCAGCAACATTGCTACTTGGGTGCTTTGATTCTTGGGTGTATATTCAAGTTTGGTGCACTGGTTATTTCGTTATTTTGGTGAAGCTGATTTGATTCGTTATTTTGGGTCTTCTTCAACTCTGGTTCTGAAGATTTTGGTTCATCTATTTGGTGAGGTCTTTCCTCTTGTTTATTTGTGATTATTTGGAATTCACCTAAGGGTGGTTTTGTGAGACCATTAGTGTCTCGTTTGTAATCGTTTGGAACTTATTTGGTTGATAGTGGAATCGGATTTCGATCCCGTGGACGTACCTCACATTGAGGGAACCACGTAAAAATTCTTGTGTTGCCTTTGATTTAATTTTTCCGCATTAGTTTTTATTTCCATTGATTGATTTACTTGTGGGGAATCACATCGATTTTCCCTAACAACTGTATCAGAGCTTACGGTTATTTGGGTTTATTTATTTGTGTAAATCAATGGAGGGGAATGTGGGTCGTATGTCTAGCTTCAATGGAAGCAATTGGGTAACTTGGAAAACTAAAATGGAGGACCTATTATTTTGTAAAGACTTGTATGGACCCATTGAGGATAGTGGCAAACCTGCTGATATGAAAGATGATGAGTGGAAGAGGTTAATCGAAAAGCTTTAGTGTTATCCGTCAATGGATTGATGACAGTGTGTTTCATCATGTTGCCACTGAAACTTCGGCACATGATTTATGGAAAAAATTAGAGAGTCTTTATGATAGAAAATCAGCCACAAATAAAGCCTTTCTGTTTCGTAAGTTGGTTAATTTAAAATATAAAGAGGGCAGCCCTATTCCGGAACATCTGAATGAAATAAAGAGTATTGTTAACCAACTTGCTTCTATGAAAATTATTTTTGATGATGAGTTGCAGGCTTTGATGCTACTTAGTTCCTTGCCCGAAAGTTGGGAGACTTTAGTTGTGACAGTTAGTAATTCGGCACCCGATGGAGTTGTCACAATGGGCCAAGTCACTAGTAGCTTGTTGAATGAAGAAACTAGAAGAAAATCAGCCGGTTCCTCTCATTCGGAAGCATTTGTTGTGAGAGGCCGAAGCAAAACAAGGGGGAGGAGTAAACTCCTCATGGTCGTGATCAAAGCCGTGACAAGTCAAGAGATGGTTCTCTTTCAAAGAAAGACGTTGAGTGTTATTATTGCCATGAGAAAGGGCACATGAAGCGGGAATGCCGAAAGCTCAAGAACAAGGAGAAAAGGCGTGATAAAAGTGTGGATAAGAAGCAAGAAGACACAACAGCAGTTACTACCGATGATCTCATGGTCGTTTGTGAAGATGATTGTATCAATTTTGTGGGCCAAGAGAGCAGTTGGGTGATTGATTCTGGTGCTTCTTTTCATGTGACTTCTCGAGTTGATTTCTTCACTACTTACACAGCAGGAGATTATGGTTCTGTTCGAATGGGTAATGAAGGTTTGTCCAAGATTATCGGCATGGGTGATGTTTGCTTGGAAACAAATTTGGGCTGCAAGTTGTTGCTTAAAGATGTGAGGCATGTTCCCGACATTCGCCTCAATTTGATCTCTACTGGGAAGCTAGATGATGAAGGCTTCAACAACAAATTTGGTGATGGAATATGGAAGCTCACAAAGGGTTCTTTGGTGGTGGCTAAGTGCAAGAAGACTCATACACTTTATTCGATGCAAGGAAAAATTTGTAAAGGTGTTGTCAATGCACTTGAAGATGATACTTCTACCGAATTGTGGCACAAGCGGCTTGGCCATATGAGTGAAAAGGGGCTACAAGTTTTGTTCAAGAAAGAGCTTCTACCCGGTTTGAAAGGTACACATCTTAAAACTTGTGTTCATTGTTTGGCGGGTAAACAACATAGAGTTTCTTTTCATAAAAATGTTGCTTCTAGAAAAGAAAATGTTTTGGAGTTGATTCATTCGGATGTTTGTGGTCCTTTAAAAGTTAGAACACATGGTGGTGCACTTTATTTTGTTACTTTCATTGATGATTATTCAAGGAAAGTTTGGGCTTTTCTACTAAAAACTAAAGATCAAGTTCTAGAAGTATTTAAGCATTTTCAGGCCATGGTTGAAAGAGAAACAGGGCAGAAATTGAAGTGCATCCGAACAGACAATGGTGGTGAATACATTGGGCCATTTGATGAGTATTGTCGCAGCCAAGGTATTCGGCACCAAAAGACAGTTAAGAAGACTCCTCAACAAAATGGCGTTGCCGAGAGGATGAACCGCACCATTGTGGAAAGAACAAGGTGTTTGCTTTCACAAGCTAAATTGCCAAGATCCTTTTGGGGTGAGGCAATGAGTACAGCGGTTGACGTGATCAATTTATCTCCTTGCTATCCTTTGAATGGTGATGTTCTTGAAAGAGTTTGGACTGGCAAAGATGTGTCTTATGAGCACTTGAGAGTGTTTGGTTGCCGAGCTTTTGTTCACATTCCAAAGGATGAGAGGTCCAAGCTTGATAGTAAGTCAAAACAATGTATTTTTCTTGGCTATAGGCGTGATGAGTTCGGGTAAAGATTGTGGGATCCGGTCGACAAGAAAGTCATTCGAAGCCGTGATGTTGTATTTCTTGAAGACCAAACAATTGAAGACTTTGGCAAAGGTGATCAACCGGAGCAAAAAACTAGTGATCTCATTGACATGGATCCATCTCCTTCATCTTCAGTTGATGATGAAAATGGGGGAGATGTGCAGCCACCTATTGAAGAAGTGGAGGATGATGCTAATCCTAATGAAGTTGAGCCAAAATTGAGGAAGAGCATCCAACTCAAGAACCGCCACCACAACTTGAGTTAAGAAAATCTACAAGGGACCGACAACCTTCAAGAAAGTATCCTCCCAATGAATTTGTGTTGATTTCCGATCAAGGGGAGCCGGAGAGATACCAAGAAGCAATTGAGCATGCAAAGAAAGATGATTGGAAAAAGGCCATGGAAGAGGAGATGAATTCCTTGCTTGAAACCAGACTTATGATTTAGTGAAGTTGCCTAAAGGGAGGAAAATTCTGAAAAATAAGTGGGTTTTCAAATTGAAGAATGATAGCAAGAATCTGAGGTACAAGGCACGTCTTGTAGTGAAAGGCTTTGGGCAAAAGAAAGGTATTGATTTTGACGAGATTTTCTCGCCAATTGTGAATATGTCTTCTATACGGGTTGTACTTGGCATGGCTGCAAGTATGAACCTTGAAGTTGAGCAACTTGATGTGAAGACCGCATTTCTTCATGGTGATCTTGAAGAAGAAATTTACATGGAGCAACCGGAAGGTTTTGTGGAGAAAGGGAAAGAGAAATTTATTTGCAAATTGAAGAAAAGTTTGTATGGCCTCAAGCAAGCTCCACGGCAATGGTACAAAAAATTTGACTCTTTCATGATGAATAATGGTTTTTCTAAAACCACTTCGGACCATTGTGTGTTTGTGAAAAATTTCCCGGATGGCAAATTTATTATTCTTTTGCTTTATGTTGATGACATGTTAATTGTGGGTCAAGATTCTACTATGATTAACAAGTTGAAGTTGGAGTTGAGTAAGTCCTTTGCTATGAAAGATTTGGGGCCGGCAAAGCAAATACTTGGTATGAAAATCATTCGTGATCGCAAAAAGGGGCTGATTTGGTTGTCTCAAGAGAGCTACATTGAGAAAGTTCTTGAGAGGTTTAACATGGATAAAGCAAAGCCGGTTGGTTGTCCACTTGCGGGTCACTTCAAACTTAGTTCGAATCAATGTCCTACAAGTGAGAGAGACAAAGAAGAGATGTTGAAAGTTCCTTATGCTTCAGCAGTTGGTTCTTTGATGTACGCCATGGTTTGTACAAGGCCGGATATTGCTCACGCCGTTGGTGTGGTGAGTCGGTTTCTCTCTAATCCGGGTAAAGAACATTGGGCAGTGGTAAAATGGATTCTAAGATATCTTCGAGGGACTTCGAAGGTGTGTTTGTGTTTTGGGGATGGTAAGCCGATGCTTGATGGGTTCACAGATTCTGACATGGCTGGTGATGTTGATTCTAGGAAATCTACTTCGGGGTATTTGATGACTTTTGCAGGGGGAGCTGTGGCATGGCAATCTAAATTACAAAAATGTGTTGCTCTCTCAACTACCGAAGCTGAATTTATTGCCATTACAGAAGCTTGTAAAGAAGAGTTATGGTTGAAGAAATTTTTGCAAGAGTTGGGTTTGAAGCAAGAAAAGTATGTGCTTTATTGTGATAGTCAAAGTGCTATTCATTTGAGTAAAAATTCTACTTTTTATTCGAGATCGAAACACATTGATGTGAGATACCATTGGATTCGTGATGTGTTAGATTCGAAATTGTTGCAACTCGAAAAGGTTCACACAGATGATAATATCTCGGATATGTTGACAAAGACTTTGTCGAGAGACAAACATTTGAAGTGTCGAACTTTGGCGGGTATGGTTGATGTCTCCACCTAAGTCGGTAGGGGGAGAATTGTTGGGTATACCTCCTTATTGGAGTGTGGGACCCAATTGGTTTTGGAAAAAGAGTTTTAATTTGGCTTGGTTTAGGTATAATATATTTTTATATATTATATTTGTGGAGGCCCAATTCAATTTGGATACAATTAGGGTTTGATTACAAAAACCCTAGATTCACAATATATATATATATATATATATTGTTTTGTGTGTGCCGTAGGAGTATAACGGCAGTGCCTTAATTAATTCGTTTTTGCCAAAGTTGAAAAAAGCAGCAGCAACATTGCTACTTGGGTGCTTTGATTCTTGGGTGTATATTCAAGTTTGGTGCACTGGTTATTTCGTTATTTTGGTGAAGCTGATTTGATTCGTTATTTTGGGTCTTTTTTAACTCTGGCTCTGAAGATTTTGGTTCATCTATTTGGTGAGTTCTTTCCTCTTGTTTATTTGTGATTATTTGGAATTCACCTAAGGGTGGTTTTGTGAGACCATTAGTGTCTCGTTTGTAATCGTTTGGAACTTATTTGGTTGATAGTGGAATCGGATTTCGATCCCGTGGACGTACCTCACATTGAGGGAACCACGTAAAAATTCTTGTGTTGCCTTTGATTTAATTTTTCCGCATTAGTTTTTATTCCCATTGATTGATTTACTTGTGGGGAATCACATCGATTTTCCCTAACAGTAAATAGTCAAAATAAAATTTTAAAAAGTTAAATCTAATTGCTCGTAGAATTAATTTTTATTTATAAGTCCTCTGTATTTCAATTTCTTTACGCTGTGTTTGGTTGGGAGATTTGGGGAGGGATTTGGAAAGGGAAAGGGAAAAGGTGTGTGAAACTAGGTGAAATACAGATATGTTTTATTCATATTTCACTTATCTTTTTCATTTCCCTTTCCAAATCCCTCCTCAAATCCGCCAACCAAACACAGCATTAGTGTTTCCATATCAAAAACTCTTTCCCACCACACAATTGAGTTGGAGAGATTGATCACAGAAAGGCTGTTTGGATAAGAATAGGCTCCCTTTCATATCTTATCTCTCCATACATAAGGGAAATAGGGTTAATTGGGTTGGATGATCTATCTCATTGCTTTTACCAATAAGCACTACAATAGTAAAAAAAAAGATTTGAAAAAATTACCATTCCGTGATAATTTTAGAAAGTTGTTACAAATTCATGAACCTTTTTTTTTTTTATTTATAATTTTAGTAATTAATATTTATAAAGTTTAAGTGTATATAGTTTTTAGAACTTGCACTCAACTAAAATTTCCCCAAAACATTTGATGTGATGAAATTCATAAAATGGATTGCCCAATAGAACGAGAGATCAATAAATGAATAATTTTTTAATCACATACATTGAAAATTAGGTATTTAATAGCATTGATGATGAGACGTTTATGCAATAATCTCAAAATATAAAACTGCAATGTAATTTTTATTTTTATTTATTTTTTTGTATATGTATTGTAAAAAACATTAGTATAAATGTATATGACTCTTTGCTTATTTATGATTTTAAGATATGTTTTCTTGAAATTAAATTTTTGTTAATTTTGAGACCTAACTTTGAGAGTAAATTCAAGGCAGTTGAATGAATATTAAACTATCAATCAAGAAGGTAGATAAATCACATGTTGATTATAGCATTGATGATGAGACGATTATGCAATAATCTCAAAATATAAAACTGCAATGTAATTTGTTGTTTTGTATTTTCATATATATCTATAGTAAAAACATTAGTATAAATGTATATAACTCTTTGCTTATTTATGATTTTAAGAAATTAAAATTTTCTTTAACAAATTACTCAATATATATATATATATATATGTGTGTGTGTGTTGGCCATATATTTTGTATTAGCCAGTCACAGCTTGACACATGGTCCATCAAGGACAATTTGGAGAACTAGTAAAGATTTCTAATCATCAAAGGACATGTGGCAAGTTATATCAATAGCAATGGATTTGCGAAGTACTGGAACAATAAAAAAGAGTAAGGTGACATGGCAAAACGGTTCTTGGAGGTTTAAATTCAAATTCAGGAGGGAAACCCAACTGCAAGAAGTGACTTAGTGGAGGCAAACTGCTTGGAGCCATGTTTGATGTTCATGGAGGTTACTTCGTCAGTTGCCAGCCACTTCGACAATTACTGGCCACTTCGATGGTTGTCACCAGAGCATATAAATAGAGGAAAAAGCTGATAGTAAATGGACCCAAAACCAGATTCAGAAACCAGTCTATTTTACTTTACATCTTTTCCAGTTCTTTACTTTCCAGTTATTTACTTTCCAGTTCTTTACCTTCCAATCCTTTACTTTCCCGCACTACATTTCAGTTTCTTAGGAGTAGTTTTAAGTTAGTATGTTCATTGCTGTAATCCCCTTCGAAGATGTGGAAGTGCGAAGGTATAATTGTAAACACTTGTTTACTTAATGAAATTTATTTTTTGACAATATTCTCTCCCTCTTTCTTTTACTATTGTGATTAGTTCTTCTAAATTTTCTCCTATAATTAAGCCACCAGTAAGAGTCCTCTTCATTGAGGCTAAAAGAACTTTGAAGCAATTATCTGATTAATTGGTTGACATTTATAATTTCTGTAAGGACTTATTGATCCTTGTTGGCACGCTCAAATTACACTTTTAACCTTCGAAATTCAAAAAAGCCAACATATATTTTTTGGCACGCCCAGTGGGACTTCCATTATAATGGTTAAAAGTAGACGACAAGGAGAAAATGAACACCTCGAAGAAGGTGTAGAAGGAGATCAAGAATTGAATAACACAGAGGATAATTTTGAGTCACATCTCGTGGATGTGTTTGCTTCAAGTGGTCCTACACAATTGGTCGAAGAGACCAGCACTTCAGGATAAGCAACATAAGTCCAAAATGTTGGACAGGGCTAAGAAATTGGACCTTCGCTTGTTCCATCTACCCAACTAGTGAATTTGTGGACAGGATTGGTTGATGTTATGGGACAACAATTAATGCATACAATGGAAAGATGGAGAACATTCTTTTTGGATCAAATGAACACCCATCAATCACCTGTCATTAGATAGACTGAAGAAAATATAAACTTATTTCAACAAAGATTAGCTCGAGATAAATAGCTTATGCAAAGTAATGGACAAAATAATGGACAAACTAGTGGTCAAGCTAATAATCAAATTCATGAAAGACCATCACCTGTAGCTCAATCATGGTATGAAGCTCCTTTTAGACCACTAATGAGTCAGAGCATACCTTTACCTACCAGCGAAACCATGCACATTGGTACACCAGGGTTAACACAAGGAAATGGTATTTGAGTGATTTCAAATCCTATGTTTGAACCCACGTCTGGCACTCGTGTATTCACTAATCTTGTGTTTGAACTTACACTCAGGGGGTTGGGAGGAATTCCTGCAGTTGGAAGAGAAACAACACCTATTCCTTCTCCAGTGATTCCCTTCGCAACACCTTTTGTTAGACAAATGCCTACCCTAAGAGGTCAACCATACCCTCAAAATCAACCAGCACAACAGTGACAACCCATTTCCCAGGGACAACCAGTCCTAAATGTGCCTTTACTTGGACCAAGAGGGCTTCAAGTACAAGGGATTCCTCCAAACCCTGTGTTTGCCCTTCCAATAGTGGTCAAACCAGCGCAAAATATTGTGCCTAGGGACCAAATTGCTGACATTGAGTTCATTTGGGAAGTGGGTTGACTTTTTGGCTATTTTACCTTGGGGCTAAAAAGCCTCGTTTGGGATAGGCTTTTTGGCTTTTTTGACTTTTGTGAGAGAAAAAATAAAATGATTATGGGTTGGATGTGATGTTTTGTCTTATTGGGCTAAAAAGCCTATTTTGTCCTTTTGTGGCTAAAATAGCCCCAAACCCAACCCAACCTAACCCAACCCTTCTTCCCAAACGAGTGCATTGTTAGAGAAATTTGTGGACTTATGGCTCGGGAGGAGGGAGGGAGGAGGGGGGGAGGGTCCAAACTCCTATTTATAGAAAGCCTTATCCAGAATGGGTGGATAAACAACATGAATACCCAAGAGGGTATAAGATACCAGACTTTACCCTCTTTTATGGGAATGGAAACCAATTAATTGTTGAACATGTTGCAAGATTTAAAGGACGATGTGGTGAATTTACTAACAATGACTACATTAAGTTGAGACTCTTTCCAAACTCCTTAACTGGGGTAGCGTTTGTGTGGTATACAAACCTTACACCTGGTTTTATTCAGACCTGGCAACAAATGGAAGAGATTTTTCATGCCTAGTTTTTTCAAACAGAGCCTGAAGTATTCATGGTAGATCTGGCAAGGTTGAGCCAAAGGCTTGATGAGAAGACTGCTCAATTCATTGCTAGATTTATGAGAGCATGAAACAAATGTAGGGTCATACTACTTAAACCTGAATTTGTGAGGTTAGCCTAAAATGGGCTAGAGTTTAACCTTCGAAATTCGAAAGAAGTTTGATTTTATGGAGTTTCGAGACCTAGTAGAACTAACTTATAAAGTTATTAGATATGAGACTCTCCTTGAAGAAGAACAAGACCGTGGTAATGCATCTTATAAGACCTACTACAGGGACCCTAATTTTGAAATTGATGTAGCAGAAATCGTAGGAAAGGAGCATGTGATCATTAATTTAAAAAGAAAGACCTTCACAAGAAATATTCTTTTGATATGTCGAATGTAGATGAAATATTTGATCATTTACTAATAGTGCAGTTTCTAAAATTGCCTAAGGGAGTTAAGATCCCAACTTCAGAAGAAATTAAAGATAAAATGTATTGTAAATGGCATAACTCTTGGTCTCATGCATCTAAAAGCTGTATTGTTTTTCAAGAAAGGATTCAAGAGTAGATTCGGGAAGAAAGACTGAAGTTTCTAGCCAAAGCAGAAAAGGCAATGAAGATTGACACTGATCCATTTCTTGAGATCAGAAAAGCAACAGCCAATGTTTGCATGCCAGACTTCCTTGCCTAAAAAGTGGAAAAGAGCCTTTCCTTGAAGGAGCTGAATGAAGTCAATGTGCAGATGCATGTTGCTAGCTAACCAGCCTTTAGGAAGACTACTCAGGAACCACTAGTGAGTGGGAAAACCTTCGTAGGCCAGGAAGATGGCTCCAGTGAAGAAACCAACACCTTGGATGATGATTCACTCAAAGCAGTAGTTATGCAGCGGATGTGTCCAAGGTGCAGGCTAAGTTACAAGTGGCTGAAAAGGCTTCCAGTTGATGGGAAGCAATACTATAAAGATGTGTAGAAGAAGCGTAGGGTAGCCAGTACCTACAAGAAGCTCTACTCGAATGGTCCTAGGCAACAGACATCTTTGGCTACGCTATTAGCAGTTGGAAGCCAATTGTATGCAAGGGGTAAGAGGCCCTTGCATGAGACAAGGCCACCAAACTACTACAAACTGATCAACAAGCCTGTGAGTAAGCTTGACTTAGGCTCAAGATAGGAAAGCAAGGCCAATGATTGGCTTTCGAAGATGAGAATAGCAGGCACAGCTACTGGAATGGTGGGTTCATGGGTACTAGAAGTACCAAATTGGTTTGTTATGCAAAGCAAACCTAAAATGATACCAACCTAAGGGAGAACCTTTACAGGCAGGGACAGAATGGTCAAGCCTCCATTGGTGGCTCCAAACAACTAGGTCCTGCTCAAAAATCCAAAGACAAAAGAATCAGATATGGTTCTTGTGATTTCCAAATCCCAGAGGAGAAAGATCTAATAGAGGTTCACTCGATATCAGAAAGATCTAAAGGAAGCTGGCCAGGGTACCTCTTTGGTGTAACCAGGAGGTCAATTGGGAGAAGGGAAAAGTTTAAAGCCTAATCCCAAGGTCATCAGAAGTCAAACTAGCAAAAAAAGATTGGTTGAGGTTCATGTTGAACTAGCAAGTTTGGTAGGCCTTGAAAAGGTCTTATTGGAAAACGATGATGAGAGTGAGATAGAGGAAAAAATTGAACCAGGCCAGGAGAGGATATTGGCTTAGGAGGAGATGTTCGAAGCCTTCATCGCTAAGAAAATGGAGTTTGTGCTCATGATAGACCAACAACAGATTGCTATAAAGGAGTCTACTAACTTAGAGGTTCCGGAATGCAGCATGGAAGATGCATCTCAGACAATGATGCTGACGAACATAGAAGGGGAACAAATGCAGCCTGTGGTACAGTTTGGCTCATTTTCTTAAATGTCAGTCAATATAGTCTATGTGCTGCCACATGAGTTTGAATCTGAAGAAGGAAATCAGGAGGGTCAAGAAAATGATCTTGTAGAAGTTTCTAGTGAAGACTCACAGATCAACATGATCTAGGATGAGTCTGAAACGACCAAACCCATGGAAAGTGATGAAGAGAATGAAGAGGTAAGCATAATTACCCTGTCATACCCCTTCGAATATCCCACAGTATCTATGACTCAACATGTTAGGCTTTTATATATCAAGACATATTTCAATGGAATAGAAATGAATAGGGTACTAGTAGATAATGGGGTTGCAACGAATTTTCTTCCTCGATCATCCTTGAACAAGTTGGGTAAAAGGAACCCCAGGCTAATCCCAACAAGCACAACCATTGCCGGTTTTGTTGGGGATAAATAGATGGCTCAAGGCATATTGCCCATTAACCTAAGTGTGGGGACACGAGACTGCATGACTATTTTCTTTGTAATAAACAGCAATGCCAAGTACAATGCCTTACTTGTTAGAGATTGGATCCGCACCAACAAATATGTGCCTTCCTCTTTGCATCAGAAAGTGATGATAGCCCTGAGTAATGGAGAGACAGAAGAGATAAATGTAGACCCACAACCGTTCGTTGCATGTGCAGATTTTATAGAAGCAAAGCTGTACACTGAGGGGGTGGTTCCACTTAGTGTGCTGAGGAAGCCTAATGTAACAGCCGAAGCAACAGTTGTTGAGGAAGTGGCGGTTGGTTTGGGATGTTCTAAAAAAGTGCACTTTTTAACTTATTGACTTATATGGGTTGGGTTTGATGTGATGTGTTAGAGAGGTGATGTGATTTAAATAAGATGATGTGACTTAAATAGGATAGTGACTTTTTGACTTTTTGTATTATTTAGGTTATGCCAAACTTGACCTTAGTTCAAGAAAGTGCTAATGATGAGTACATCGTTAAGGACAGTAATAATGCCTAGTTGTAGGCAGGAGGATAAATAAGTCAGGCCATTGCCTTTAATCAAGTTCTTCACAGTGGACATTAATGTAATAGTCTAGAAAGTCCAAAAAGAAGAAAGGGAAGCCATGATGCTTGGTTTCAGGCATGAGAAACAAGAAACCAGGTCATTGGCTCTGGATAAGTATTATACATTGGACATTGAGACTAAAATCCAGGAAATCCAGGAATAAGAAGCTTTATGGACAGACTTTGTCTATGAAGAGGAAAATAAAGGTGTTAAACCAGGATGGGTTGTGGTAAATCAAGAGGAAAAGATTGTTTTGAAGCTAGATGAAGCTGAAGGAGAAGCATTGGTAAGTACTCAGATGCAAGACCCTTTGGAAAAAGTTATTCTAGGGGAAGCTTCAATACAACAACCTACCTATATAAGTGCTTGGTTAGACCCCATTGCTAAGGACCAGTTATTGACTATCCTAAAACAGTATAAGGACTATTTTGCTTGGTCATACAATGATCTACCTGGATTGGATAGGTCATTGGTAGAGCATAGACTTCCAGTTAAAACAAACTTTAAGCCATATAAGCAAAGACCTAGGCGAATGAGTCCTGAAGTGATTCAGAAGGTAAAAAAGGAGATTGCTAGGCTTCTTACAGCAGGTTTTATTAGAACAACCAAATATGTTGAGTGACTATATAATATTGTGCCAATGATCAAGAAGAATGGCAAACTAAGGGTATGCATTGACTTTCGAAACCTGAATTTGGCATCCCCAAAGGATGAGTACCCTATGCCAATAGTTGATCTGCTGGTGGACAGTTCAGTAGGATATAAAGTTTTGTCCATGATGGATGGACATTCTAGCTATAATCAGATGTGCATAGCTGAGGAGGATGTCCACAAGATAGCTTTCAGGTGTCCTGGAAACATTGGAACCTTCGAATGGGTTAAGATGCCATTTGGACTGAAGAATGCTGGAGTAACATATCAGAAGGCAATGAACACTATCTTCTATGATCTAATTGGAGGATATTTGGAATGCTATATTGATAATGTGGTTGTAAAATCTTAGTCCATGGAAGAGCATTTAGTCTATCTAACAGCAAGCTAAAGCTCAATCCACTCAAATGTGCTTTTGGTGTATTAGTTGGAAATTTCTCGGGGTATGTGGTACACAAGAAGGGAATACAGATTGATCATAACAAAGCCAAAGCCATCATTAAGGCTAAGCCTCCAACAAGTAAGAATGAATTACAAAAATTTCTTAGCCAAATTAACTTTCTTCGAAGGTTTATTTCTAATACTGCTGGGAAAACTAAAGTTTTTCTTCTTTGTTAAAGTTAAAAGATGAAGAAGAGTTCACATGGACAGCAGAGTATCAAACTGCTTTCGAAGGGATAAAAGCCTATTTAGTCAAACTCCAGTATTGATGCCACCAAGGAAGGACAAACCATTGAAGTTATACATTATTACAACTGAAGAATCAATGGGAGTTTTCTTGGCTCAAGACAATGAAGAAGGTAAGGAGCAAGCAGTCTATTACTTTAGTAAGTTTTTAAACTCTTGTGAATGTAAATACTCAGCTGTAGAAAAGCTGTGTTTAGCCTTGTACTTTGTAGTAATAAAATTAAGATATTATGTTTTGCCTACTATTGTCTTGGTAATTGCAACCACAAATTTGGTTAAATATATGTTATCCCGACCTATATTAAGAGGAAGAATTGGCAAATAAATTTTAGCTTTGTCAGAATTCCACTTAGAATATGTCTCCCAAAGCAGTAAAAGGTCAGGTGTTAGCCAACTTCTTAACTGAGTATCTATGTCAAAGAGAAAGTCAAGAAATAGTGGATCTTGACATAGCTGATTTAGAACCATGACAGATGTGGTTCGATGGGTCAAAAGCTAATGGTCTAGTTGGGATTGGGATTGGTATTGTAATCAAATAATCACAAGGGACAGAAACTAGGCATGGTTTCAAAATTGATGAAACCACTTGTTCTAATAATTAAGCTAAGTACGAAGCTTCGGTTATGGGAATTGAAATACTTATTAGTTTACAGGCTCATGTAGTTGACATATTTGGAGATTCTCAATTAGTAATTAATTAAGTAAAAGGAGTCGTTAAATGTCAAGTGTAAGCCTATTACCATACTATGTTGTTGTTGTACATTTGCTCTCCCAATTCCAAGTGGAAAATGTAACTTACATCCCAAGATTCATGAATCACAAGGCCAATGATGTGGCTCTGGAGGCTTTGAACTTCAAAAGAAGGAATAATACTCCAATAGATATGAGTCAAGAAACATATTAGAAGCTGATACCACCTTTAGCAGGACGAGGTATACTGGTAGAGGCTAATCAAAGTGACTTAGAAGAACAAGATTGGAGACATCCAATCATTCAGTATTTAATTGGCCTTTCTTCGAAGGCCAATAGAAAGCTTAAACTACAGTCAATGCAATTCATAGTATATGAGAATGCTCTTTATAAAAGAGGAGCAAATGGTCTTCTGTTAGAATGCCTAGGACCAAAAGAGGCGTTGACTACCATGGCTGAGGTACATGAAGGTATTTGTGGAGCTCATCAGCCTAGTGTTAAGATGAGATGGTTGCTTTGAAGACATTCTTATTATTGGCCAACCATCACTACAAGAAAAGTGGTCTATAACGGCACTTGAATCAAGACGTTTTAAAAAACGTTGTGGTATACCTCTATAGTCAACACGTTTTTCAAGGCGTGATGCTTGTTGATGGTCTCAATGAGCCAAGTCTGCTTAACTTAACAGACACTTAACCCCATTCCAATTACAAAAGTAACACACAATCTCTCTCATAAACTGCTCTTTTCTCTCGCAATTAATATCGATCTCTCTCACTCTAGCTGTTCATCGAACTCGATCTTTCTCTCTCACACAAATCGCAGATTCGAAATCGAAAAAGAAAGTCGATCTAATCTAATCGAAATCCGAACTCGATCTGATCTGATCTCTCTTGCATTTTGTTAGATCTGATCTCTCTCTCACAAATCGCAGATCCGAAATTGAAAAAGGAAGTCGTTTTTATTTTGTTTTTCATTAACAAGTGTTAATCGATGTTTGATTTCTTTGTAGGTGGCGATGAAGTGTAGAGATCAGTTACATGAACTTGTAAAGGAAGAGATAGAGAAGAAGGATTCGAGTACGAAGGAATGGAAGATCGTGATGGAGAGAAGCTTCAATCGCATGACAATGAGGTGATTGCATGGAACGAAGCATTCTGCGCGCCGAGAAATATCGATTTGAAGGATCTGAGTGAGAAGAAGCAGAGCTTCCGGCGGAACGTGGTGTTGCTGGCGGTGGAGCTCAAGGAGGTCTGAAGCCGTCTCGGTTCACAGGAGCAGTCATTTGCTCTCCAAACCCTAACAAGACAGGCATGTGAATTTGTATATTTGTTTATATGTTTCTATGTATATTTGTTTGCATCTGTGTGTACTTTGGAAATAAAATCATTTCATTTCACCTTTTTGTTCTTCTCTGTAAAGTGATGTTCTTTGTGGGACCTTCTCTAATTTTGTGTATTTTTGGTTTTTTTTTTTTTCCTAGGCAAAGGCCAAAGCTAAGAAGATAGAGGAGGAGATGTATAGATTGCAGAAGAGCTTAGAGGAGAGAAATGGGCTGCTGCAAGCATCAGCATCTACTATTAGGAAGGTATGATTTTGCTCTGTTTTTTTTTTATGCACTTGATTGCATAGCTTTCTCTTGATTTTTATTAAAGTATATATATATATATATATATTGAATTTGGTTATTAATTCCATGATTGGGCTTTGGTTGATTTTACATGAGTTTATGTGGTTGATTTGTGTGTGTTTCCAGCATCTTGTTGTTTGAGGCTGCAACTTGTCGGACTCATCTGATCCTCATCTTTTTGACTTTTCTTGTTTGTTTTCTAGCTGAGTGAGAATATTATAAGAATCATGAGATTCATGATTAGATATTATTGTTTCTCTTTGTGGTTTGATTAGTTCAATAACTGTGACTTTATTTATTGGGAAAAGAAAAAATTAATCATAAAATTAATTCTATATATTTTTTTATACATGATTTAAGACTGTTTGATATGATAGAATAAAAATGATTATACATGATTTATATTTTTTTATAAATGATTTAAGACTGTTCTATATATTTTTTTATACATGATTTGAGACTGTTTGATATGATAGAATAAAAATGGTTCTGTTTGGTACAATAGAATAAAAATGATTAGAATGCGATGCATATGGGAAAGGGAATGTAATAATCATTCTCATTTAAGGGCTTCTGGTCAGTGCTCACCAGACAATAACAAGAGAGTTCAAGCTTTCACGAAACACTTCTTGAAAGACAATATGGAAATTTCTAATTTTGTAGGTACATATGTTATAATCCCACATTGGTTAAGAAAAGATTTTAAAATAGCCTTTGGAACATCATACCAAAATAACATCCCACATTACTTACATGACAAGGATAATATATTAGGTGTTTCTCTCTTTTTTACTTACTTTTTATTTTCAATTGAGGAAGATTTCATCAAACCGTACAAATAATAACCAACACAAATTTCTCAGCTTAGCAATCAATATCAACTACCAACATAAAAGAGAGAAAATAGCCCATAATGAGAAAAAAACAAACTCAGGATTCTTTTGGGAAGTGATTTTTTTTAGTAATTTTTTGACTAAATTATGAAGTGGAAATATATAAAGTGTTTTAAAATGATTTTGACTTTTTATGAAAAAATATATACTAAATTAAAAGAAATTTTGACTTTTTTTTTTTCAAAATTATATATATATGACTTTTTAGTACCTACTAATTTTTAGAGTGGTATTACATCTTCCAACATATCACTCTCATTTTGAGAGCCTCTAATTGAGCACGCTTCAATTCACCCCCATTGATATGGAATGGATCATATAAAAGAAAAATTCACATTTCTCATTCTCCTCTCTCTAAAAAAATACTACATCCCTCAATATATCACTTCTAATAAATAAAAAAAAGAAATAATCAATCATGCTCCAACATCGGTGTATAGTTTTAAGTTTTAAATGAGCTTTTGATTATTGACTTTGTATTTGGTGTTTTAGTTTTGAGATTGTTTATTTATTTGGTGTTTGGTTGGAGTGAGATTTGATTATTATTTTGTATTTGAGTTTTTGGATTGGAATAAAATTTGATTATTGATTTGGTGTTCATATGGTATTTGATTTTTTTTGGTTTGGGAATTCCTTCAAGCGCAGGGATCAAATTGGATAAAATGTGAGTGCCCAATTTGTTGTAACCAGGCTTGGTTCAAATTGACATCATCAATGCTATTGAGGGCGTAGAAGCGTTTAGACATGCGCTCTTAATGCATTTCTACATCTTTCCTCTTGAAAGAACAACGTTTCATGTTGAGATATTCTTCTCTGGCTTGAGAGGTGTAAGGATCCCAGGCACCTAGAAATTCAGTATGAATGTGTGCAATAAGGGCATCGACATTAGGAGTTTGTCTGATTGGCACAATGAGAAAGCGATTAATAGTGTGATGGAACTGTTGCATACAAAATCAAATTGACTCTCTGTTGTTTATGGTTTAGTAATTTATCAGGTACAATAAAAGTGAGTAATGGATATTATTGAGTCCTATTGAGAAACTCCAGATAGAAATTCTGTCCAAATTTGGTATTGGTCTTGATTGTTGCACCGTATTCACTCTTCCTTAAGAAAAATATATTGCATGCTACAGGATGTTGCAGTCAAGGTTCTAGCAGTCCAAGATTTTTGTGATGATCAGTTGAAGGAATTCTTGAGGGAGGTATGTATTTAGTAGACTGAACACTCCTCTGCTTCCCAAGACACTATTAAGAGTATCTGCTCTGTTATTAGATAGGTATTGATTGAATTAGAACTTCCATCTGAAGTGCTAGATTTGTGCATGTGGTTTCATGTATCAACATATTTTTTGAGTCCATTTATTTCCAAAACGCAAGTTGTGGACGCGCCCCGCGTGAGGGCCTCACCCTACAGTTCGGACTCAATTTGTCACGGTTCTTAATCTAAACCAAAGAGTCCAAATCCGGCAAATCGTTTTGAGAAAACAGATTTTTAGAAAAGAAGTGCCAAACATGGACTGCTTTGCCAGATACAGAGTCGCCACCTAAATATTTTTTTAATGGGGGAATTTAGGAAACCCTGACTCGTTTGCCTAAGGCCACGTGTCCGTCATCACCAAAGTTGCCTCGGCTCGGGAACTTGGGTACGATTAGGGAAGGTCAGCTATGAGCACCCCCGCTCGCCCGATCAAAGATCGGCCTCTACTAACCATGATATCTTGTTTTGAAAACGTTATGCGTTCTTATTCCGGTTATTAGCCTAGATTTACTATGTGATGCGCACAGCAAACAAGTATAGACTAAGTCGCCTAAATTGGAACAAAACATTTCATGTTTGTTTATTTGAAAATGGTTTGATGGTGCTACCCGCAAGTAGGCTAAGATGCAGATTTTGCCACCCTCGAGTGGGCTTAGAAAATATGGTTTTGCCACTCTCAAATGGGCTTAAAACTAACATTTCAATGTATTATTCCAATTTAAATAACTCAACCTTCACCCACAGGCATTCAGGTAGTTATATCACATAAGCAGCTAGCCTCATGGTAATCATGCTATCATGGCAACATTCGCACGCATGTGGCATGCTAAAGCATAAAAGCTTACCTAGTACTCCAAGCCAAAATAGAAACTAGTTAGTAATCACATGCATGATCCTAGTTCATGTTTAAAATGGCTAATGCAACACATGCAAAGATGCAATCTAGACAGGCTCGACTATTCTAAACATGGCATATGAAATGCAACAGATAACATGTATTCAATTTGGAATTGAAATACAATGCAGTTAGCATGATGCGCCGAGCCCGGCGTATGCAAGACAAATATATGAATGCACGCATGCATAGCATAAGGTATGCTAATTTAAATATGCCCTAATACTAACCATCATAAGCTAGTAAATAAAAGGGAGAAAGACGTAGGGTTGGAAGACATACACGCACTCACGCACACTTATTACACAATTGCCCTCGCTCGGAGGGACCAAAAGAATATACAAATTTAATTAACCTACAAGCTAATTAAATATTACAGACCACCTAATTAATTAACAAATTAATTACAGAAAGAAGGTGGCCGCAGCCCCGTCTCGGGATGATGGGATAATGCATGCTTGACTCGCCTTGCTCGGAAATCCGTCGCCATGCACAAGCTGCCTCTGTTTACCCTGCTCTGCTCCTCTGGAAATTGCACAAGTCCCAAGGTATGCTCCATGGACACTGTGGAGCACCACCAACCAAGTGGAATCATCACCGGCCATTGGGAATGGTCATTGACCATTAGTATAGCTCTCGGCTATCCATATTTGGTCGGTCGGCACTGAGAATGGTCGGCCGGCCAAATCTTTCTGCAGAAACCTGTTTTGACAGCAGCAGAGGGCAAAACATGGCATGGCAATGCATTTCAAGCAAATGTATGCACCAACCCACTCCTTATCATGTTCATGACTCAAAAGAGTTTGGGACTCGACCCTCGGACCACCAATCGTGCATTTCAATTCGTGATGGCCCAAGAAGCCAAGTTGTGCATTTTGATTTCAAATGTAATGCACACAAACAAACACATAAAGCCCAATCTTTATCACTTGGTCAAGAGACAAGGCATGCATGCAAGCAAGATGCAATGCAACCTAGGCATGGAACTAAGCATACAATACAAACATGAGGGCAAGCATGCAAACATGAACATGGACAACACACAAACATGTAACAACATGATGAAATGGAGCAAGCATGCAACCATATACAAGACATGCGAGCAACAACATGTGAAGATGGTTTTACACTAACTTGGACAGCTCTCTACTAGGTCCAAAACAGTGGCCAACATGCTCAAGAATGGAAACCAAAACGCATACAAATAGGCATGCATGCAAGGTCCAACACTTAGGCACATAGAGACAACTTTTAAGCACACTTAAAAGAGGAACAACATGGGCATATGGCATGCAATGTAAGCTCTGAAAATCATGTTAATGATGGTGCCAAACCAAGCAAACAAGACAAGCATAGCATACAACAAATGGTCTAAAGCCGAAGGCTCACCAAAGAAGCATTGAACTACACTTAGTGCAACCACACATGGCATGAATTAAGTGACTGAAAACAGAGATGTGACATGCTAAAATGAGCCTCAAAACCCACCTAGATGGCATCTAAATGGCTTAAGTATGGAAGCATGCACAAGGGCCCAAACAAGGAGCATAAGACAACAACCTCTTAACGCATTAAAGGGGTATCAAATGCAAGCATATAGGCATGCCACAAGGACTGAAATAACATGACAAGTGGTTCCAAACCACTGAAATGATGCAAGGATGGCATGCTAGAGGGGTCAATGCTCAAGGCATACAAGAGAGTTTGCATGGTAGCTATACAAAGCAAAGCATGGATGACTCAAATGACCAAAAACAGTCCCTTAGCATACTAAAACAAGCATAAAAGCTTCACAAAGTTAGGCCAAAACACATGAGCATGGTAGTCTAAATGCTAGGCACATGTTAAGGCAAATCATGGCATTACAAGACATGTATGCAAGCTAAGCATGGTGTGTCTAAACCAATAAAAAAAAGTGCTATATCATGGCATAATAAGCACAAATACAACTTAATACATGGCCAACATGAACCTAAAAATGGTGCTCACACATGAGGCAAAAATGACACATATTGACGACAACAAGGAGAGGGGATGGCCCTCTCCTTCTTAGGACCTCAAACCACCATCCTCACCACTGAAATCCCTCAAGATTTCAGTGGTGAGGAGGCCCAAACAAAGTGGTCCCGGAGCTCACCAAAAATAGCACAAAATGGGCGCCAAACAAGGCCTAAGAGGGGGTAAACGACCCCAAACACAAAAGTGGTCTTAAACAAACTTCAGGAGGAGCTCAAAATAAGACTTTTTTCAGTTTATGACAAAGCCCAAAACAGCATGCAAGATAGGCTAAAAGTGTGTGCAAAAACGGGGAATAAAGAGGGTAAGAAGTTACCTTTGAAGACCAGCAAGAACCAGCAGCCTTTAGACCCAAAAATGCAACCCTCAACCTCTGAAAATCAGCTCCAAGGTGCTTGGATGTATGATGGAGGTGTTGTGCTAGGAGGTGTAGTTCAAATGGTCAAGAACTAGACCCTTTTGCACCCTCTAACCCACACAAATGTAGAGAGAGAGGGAGATATAGAGAGGGAGTGATATATATATGATATATATCAGATTTTTCTACTCTTGAAATGGAATGAGAAGCTCTCCTTATATAGACAAGGCAATGGCTCAAAGCTTCTAAGAGAAGCTAACACAAAAGGGGCCAAGCTTCTTGGAGAAGCTAGGCAAAGGGTTCAAGCTTCTTGGAGAAGCTAGAACAAAGAGGTCAAGCTTCTTGGAGAAGCTTGGAGCAAAGGGTTCAAGCTTCTTGGAGAAGCTAGAACAAAGATTCAAAAGGTTCAAGCTTCCTCAAGAAGCTAAAACCAAGGGTTCAAAAGGTTCAAGCTTCTTCAAGAAGCTAAAACTGAGGGTTCAAAAGGTTCAAGCTTCCTCAAGAAGCTAAAACATGGGTTCAAAAGGGTCAAGCCTTCCCAAAAAAAGGTCTCGGCCAGAAAAGGAGTCAATCGGCCAAATTAATGGTCGGCCGACCAAACAAAGTGCCAACCAGCCATCACCAATGGCCGGTGGCAAGAAAAGAGGGTCGGTGGCCTCAAGCCATGGCCGGTGAGGTGTTGGGGTGGCCAACAAGCCATTCCCTGCCCTCAGAAGTAAAAACACAAGTCGAGAGGTCTCGAGGCAAGGCACGCGGCTGAAACCTCCGAGAAGTCAGGACGAACACAAACATGGATGATCATCGAGTGTTCAAATGGTGACGTCCAAGTCTTGAGGACAGTCAAAAATGGGGTGTCTACAGTTGCCCCTCTTTGACAGAACTCGAAAGTCAAAACAATGACGGGAGTGAGTGTCAAAGCCCAGAGACGACCCATTTTTGACGAGGCCGAAGACTTAGACAAAGCAATCAATATAGGCATGCAGAGATGCGCCCGGAGGCTGGGGCAGAATGCAAGACAATGCACAAAATCGAGCATAACTTATGATCATGCAAAGAAACATAGGGACGTATCCCGGTGTTTCGGAAAGGTATAAACATTGGAACGTATTCCAAATGCTCTTAACCAAAGAGGGAGGAACATAGGGACGTATCCCTGTGTTTCGGAAAGGTAGAGAAACATAGGGACGTATCCCGGTGTTTCGAAAAAGTGGAAGAAACATAGGGACGTATCCCAGTGTTTCGAAAAGAGAGAAACGTAGGGACGTATCCCGGTGTTTCGAAAAGAGAGAAACGTAGGGACGTATCCCGGTGTTTTGAACAGAGAGAAACGTAGGGATGTATCCTGGTGTTTCGGAAGGAATGAGAAACATAGGGACGTATCCCGGTGTTTCGGAAAGAATGGGAAACATAGGGACGTATCTCGGTGTTTCAGAAAGAAGGAGAAACATAGGGACATATCCCGGTGTTTCAGAAAGAGAGAAGAAACATAGGGACGTATCCCAATGTTTCAGAATGAAGGAGAAACATAGGGACGTATCCCGGTGTTTCGGAAAGAGAGAAGAAACATAGGGACATATCCCGGTGTTTCAGAAAGGGAGAAGAAACATAGGGACGTATCCCGGTGTTTCGGAATGAAGGAGAAACATAGGGACGTATCCCGGTGTTTCGGAAAAAGAGAAGAAACATAGGGACGTATCCTGGTGTTTCGGAAAGAGAGAAGAAACATAGGGACGTATCCCGGTGTTTCGGAGAGAGAGAAACATAGGGACGTATCCCGGTGTTTCGGAAAGAGAGAGAAACATAGGGATGTATCCCGGTGTTTCGGAATGAAGGAGAAACATAGGGACGTATCCCGGCGTTTCGGAAAGAGAGAGAAACATAGTTTGTCGGTGGTGAAACAACTACTTAATTTTATTATTTATTGTTTCTACATAATTAATGTGTTCTTGCATTAATAACATTTATTTTACCTTTTAACAAGTTCTGGTGGTGCTCTCCATACTTGAACTATCTGTATTTATGTGATGAACGTGAAGTTTGAATGTGGTGCTTGCAAGTGGAGGTGAGAGTTTTGAATCTGGCTTGCGATTGATGTGCTAACTTTATTATTGACAATGATTATAATTTGCTAACTTTATATTTTTTTTATTTCTTTTTTGGGTTAGTTTCTTTATTTTTTTTATGACTGATTCCAGTGTTTTTTTTTTTTTTGTAGGAGCATTGGCCAGCTTGTTTCTTGAAATAAGCATTGGCCCATGAATGAGTTATCCAATATTTTGATGGTTTTGTAACATTTTTTAGGGTATGGTTTGTGGTTAAATATAAATAGGTAGGAAATATCACAATTTTTCTTCTATTGTTTGTCAAATGTAAAATTTTAGCAATTTGGAAGAGGATGGAAGAGGAATTAAACTTGTTTGGTTTATTTTTAGTTTATGTGTTTTTGTGTAGAATCCTCGACTTTTAGATTTGACCTTATTTAGCTAATAGTGCAATTTGACAATTGAATCCTTACTTTGCTGCTTTTTTTCTTTTTTTTTTTGAAGCATTATTTTACAGATTTAGTGAGTTCAAATGAAATTTATTTATATTTTTTCTTTTCTATAAATAGCAGTGTTAACTTTTTTTTAAAAATAAGGAGAAAAGATGGCGTTTTTGAAAAAACGTCATTAAATGTCGTCATATGATGTCAGTGTTTAACTGTAACGGAAAAGATGGCGTTTCTTCAAAAATGTCACTAAATGTCGTCATATGACGTCAGCGTTTAACTATAACGGTTTTTACATAACGGATGTTTGAGAATTTACGGCGTTTTAAAAAGCGCTGGCTAAAGTCATTAGTGACGTTTAATAAACGTCATATACCTAAGACGGCGGCCGTATCCTCGACGCAAATTATAAACGTCACTGTAGCCTTTAACGGCGTTTCTAAGGCTTATAGTGGCGTTTTTTAAACGTCGCTAATGCCAAAAATTCCTGCAGTGCATCCTTAAGGATTGCTTAGAGTATACAAAGGGTTGCCAAGCATGTCAGAGGCATGGCATGATAAGGCATGTTCCAGTAGTGAAGCCTTGGCCATTTAGAGAATGGACAATGGACATGATAGGAAAAATTTAACCACCTTCTTCAAAGAAACATTTCTTCATTCTAGTAGCCACAGACTACTTTACCAAGTGGGTTGAAGCTAAACCTTATAAGACTGTGGATCAAACAGAGGTGATTGACTTTATCAAGGAGTTAATTTATAGATTTGGTATTCCACATACCATAACTGTGGAAAATGGGACTGTGTTTGATGGAAAGCTAGTAAAAGCTTTTGCAGCGGAATATGGAATTATCCTTGTTAACTCCACCCCATATTATGCACAAGTAAATGGTTAGGCAAAGTCATCTAACTAATCATTTAAAAAGGGGATATAGAAAGTTTTGGAAGACAATCCTAGAGATTGACACTACTTGTTATTAGATGTTTTGTGGGCTTATAGAACCTCCTAAAGATCAAGTACATGAATTACTCCTTATGCCTTAGTATATGGGCATGATGCAGTACTTCATGTGGAAATCAATATTAAGTCCTTGAGGGTAAAATGCCAAGACCATCTAAGTGCTAATCAATATCATCAGAGCATGCATCTCGAGTTAGAAGGTGTAGATGAAGCCAAAATTTTGGCATTAAACAATATCCTTTTATGAAAGAAAAAGGCAACCAAAAGTTATACTAAAAGGGTTCAACACATCAGCTTTGATAAGGGAGACTTGGTTTGGAAAACAATACTTCCCATAGGAATTAAAAGCGAAAAGTTTGGCAAATGGTCACCTAATTGGGAGGGACCATTCCAAGTCCATAGAGTCTTTCCTAGAGGAGCCTACCATTTAAGAAATTTAAATGGATATGTGTATCCCAAGAAGATTAATGGCAAATATTTGAAACCTTATTACCCAACCATATGGGAGACACAATGAGCCTAAATACTATATGGAAACATCCAGTAAAGACAATAAACACTTGTGTTAAATAATAATGTTTCATTTCATAAAAATTTAAGTACTTTATGCTACAAATTGGCCCAAAATTCATTATAATGTTTCAATTATTCCTGTACAATAAGCTCTCTATCCTGGAATGTTGGGAACAGTTGTATGGCAGTGTTCATCTCCTGTCTACGGCTTGATAGCCCCTGGTGTGAAGTGTGCAGCCTTTCTACGTTCTGTTCCAAAGCCAAGTTAACTGCTGCTAGATCCTTCTCCAATTCTGCCTTCCTATGTAGGAGTTGAGCTTGAAGTTGTGAGGCAGAGGAGTGTTGTCCCTTTTGTACTGAAACTTCAGAATGAATGTGGGAAACAAACTCCTTATCCTTTAAAAGCTCCTTCTCTGCAGCCTTAGCCATTTGGCAGATGTTGACATAAAAGTCAATGGTTGCTGCTGCCTGGGTTAGATGGCCTTTGAAGGCAACATTAGATTATTCGAAGATCTGGCAGCACTTGAGGAATCCATCCTTGGTAGTTGGTTTCTGTAAAGCCTCGAATGGAATGCTTGAGAAGGTTCTCATTAACTCTAAGCAAGTGCCCAAATCTACCCGAGGAAGGAAAATGGACTCAGCAGCAGCGAAGCATTTTACTATCTCTAGTAAAGAGTTAGCTAAGTCTAGTGGCTCAGTATCACTGCCGGTTGGTGTAGATGTATCAAATAAGCTCACTAGCTGGGTTTCGAAAATGTCCATTTCCTTTTTTGAAAAGGATATTACAGAGGGGCCACTTATGAAAAGAAGTGTAGGAAGAATTGGTGTAGGAGAAAGGGAGGAAGACATCTTAGCAGAATCCATAGTCCTGGCCACCAGTAAGTCTAAGGAAGTGGGACTGGAGCTGGGCAATAAAGGAAGTATTAGTGTGCTACCAGTGCCACTTTTAGAAGTACCAGTTGCCACTGAAGCAGGGGTGACAATAGGAGTACTCTCAGAAAGCAAGGGGGTTACCAAGACTCTAGAAGATATGGAGGCATATAGAGGTGAGGCAATTGTCACCACGGGCAAACTAAGAAGCTTAGTACTGCCATGCATAAGAGATGAGGAGGAGAGAATGATTGGCATATCAGGCCTTAATGGAATTGAGGAGGGGGATGTAAGCAGTGTAAAGGCAGGGATTGGAAACATTGTTTATAAGGGCTCTACACTCATTGGAGAATTGGTATATTCTTTTCCTCTTCCTTTTGCAGCCTCTAATCTTCTGGAGCCCAGGTGAGGCCTCTCAATTCCCTCCAGAAAAGAAGAAGTTGGCATTGAAGATGTAAGAGGCAGGCTAGTTGTTTCTGCATTTCAAAAGAAAGAAGTATAAAGGCAATACTGATATGAGGGATATAAGGGGAAACATCATTAAGGAGTAAAGAAAGTTACCAGCAGTTGTAGTAGTGGTAACTGGAGAGCTGCGAAGAGTATGATGTTTAGCAACTTGACTTCTTCTTGCAGCCTCCTTTTGTGTTGCCTCAACAGTAACACTCTTCTCCTCTAAAACTTTTTGTTACCTCTTCTTCTTTGACCTTTGGAACACAGGGACCTCCCTGGCCTGTTCCTTTTCCATTGCTTGGGCAGCTGCTTCGTGAGCAAAGTCCGTGATAAGTTTGGCAGTGGGATAGGTTGCCATTTTCATTCTTTTCAAGGGAGACTCGTCTTTCTCTTCTTACTTTTCTTCTTCTAAGGGGACCCCAGGTGCCTCTTCCACATGCTTAAGTTTTATTTGGGCCTTTTTTTTTTTTTTCCAACTCCTGCTGTTTGCCCTTCAATGTGACCAGAGCTTGTGCTCGCTAAGGGAAGGCCTCTTGCAAAGCCCCTGTGCCAGTAAAAAGAAATACTAAGAGTGATAAAGGTATAAAATGAGGGGAAAGAAAGCAAAAGAAGAGGCAGAGCATGTACCTTTCTTAGTGACAGCCCTAGTTATTTTGAGTGCAGAGGCTGAAACATCAAGAATGGAAACAACGGTGATGCCAGCCTCTATGGTTTTGGCTTTCCCACTTTGGACTGGCATATCCAACATTTTCAGTAAGACTAAGGTGGGAGTGGCAAGACGCACCTCAATGTTGGCTGACCACCAATCTTGAAACCTTTTCATGACCCCACTATGACCAATGAAAAGTACAAATTCAAAGCTAGTGGTATCCTTTGAAACCTTGATTATTGTTTCATTTAGCCTAAGCATTGAAACCTTTACGTTTCTGGTGTCGAGGTCAGAGTTTGAGAGGCTGCAGAGAGGGATTGGGATCCCCTGAGTAAGCCTAAATTGCCTTGCGAATTGGGCAGGGCAGTAAGCCTTAACAATGCAATTGTAGGCCCTACGATTTAAGGTACCAATAAAAAGCTCCCTCAGAACTAAAATTGAGGCCCACATCTCCTTATGATTAGGCCTGGAGCAGATGGTGTCAGACAAGAAGGCTTTCAACCTTGCTAGCCCCAGATTGGCATCGAAAGGGCAGAAGAATGAATGGTGAATGGAGGTTGGGAGATTGTGGAAATAAGAAAAGTAGTAGGTAAAACTGAAAGGGTTTAAGGAAACTCTGGCATACTTCTCTCCATAAGTGGTGGGCTCTTGCACCAAGAATTTCAAGTAGTGAGAGTAAAAATCAATGAAGTAAGCAAAAATCTAGAGTTGGAGAACCCAAATAGGGCCTCCTTGATTATGCTCTAGAGGCCTCTCACAAAATTGGGAACGAACCCTATATACATGACATAAAACATAAGGGCCATGGCTATCCTCTTCTTCGAAGCCAGAGCCTTGGCAAGAGGGACAAATTTGGACATTATTTTTTGAGAAGATGTACCAAAAAAAAAATTTGCAAAGCTAGTAAAGAATGAAAGAAAATAATTCTCGGTCTGTTACAAGACCTCTTCTCTTATTCTTAGCTCCTATGAATTCACTATAAGAAGGATTCGAAGTAGGAACAGAGTAAGAGACCTTAAGGTCTGTGTAATTTGGGCCGAAGGGATCATCAATAGGTGAAAGCCCTAGAAAATAGCACATATGCAGAATGGTGGGGGCCATCATACCACACCGAAATTGGAAAAAGTTGAAAGCTGGGTTCCAAAAATAAAGAGCAGCAAGAATAAGAAAAGGGTCTTCAGGGATTATGAACCTGGAAAGACGGAAAGCATCAAGAATGCAGAGGTCCTCTAGCTCTTGTTCTTTGGCTGAAACAACCCTATCATACCATTCCTTCAATTCTATCTTCAATGTGGGCCAACAGCGATGAGGTCGAGAGGTCTTCTAACCTCCACAATTGAACTTCCCTTCATAGAAAAGGTAGTGATCTTCTAAGCGAGGATACATGGAAGGAAGTGCGGTAGGAGCCTTAGTAAAAATAGGGCCAATGATATACTCCCCTTTCGCTTTATTGCGAGGGACAAAGTACCTCTCACCCATCACATTCTGGCCCTCTAGTTCTTTTGTACTTGGCTATCTCTTTATCTATACAGCTCTTTAAAGCCATTGAGGGACGTAGGCATTTGACGACTGGCTAATTTACAGAGGAAAAAGCACCCATCGATGAGAGTTGAAGGAGGGATTAAAGAAGTGAGAAGTGAGGGCAAGGATGAGAAAGAGTTGGCGTAAGAGCAAGGGTGAGTACTAGTAGGAGTGAGAGTAAGAAATGAGTAAGTAAGTGGGCAAGAGTGTGAAGATTAGGGCTTTATACCTTCTTGTGTAAGTTTCCCATTTAATCATATGGGTCAAATAGTTTCAAGTTATCTGAGTTTTATTTGACCCATATGGAGTTAGGACCCATTTAACATTTCGAGGGTCTTGGGAGTAAATTTTTGAACTGTCTACCAAGTAAATTTCCTTCGAATGAGTATTTTATTATCTCTAGAAGAGAGAAAGTGTGCTTCGAAATACCTGACTTGGCCTCAAAATGAATGGGTTGCTTCAAAGCTAGTATTTGCTAGTACGTTAACAAGTCTGATTAAAAACATGCATATTAACAAGTACAAACCATGTAATTAGAAGAAAGAAACCAATATTTTATTAAATAAATAAATAATTACATTGAAGGACCTACTTGAGTACATTCTCAATTTCATAAAAATAAGGAATGGAAAAGATTACAAGGTCATGGAACTTATTCCAAAAAAATTCAATGAATATATGTTCTCTCCCCAACTTTTCCTCAATCCTGTCTAATTGGGGTCGTTCTAGCTGGTGTGTCCTTATTTGGTAGAAACGTTGTTGGGCCTTTATCTCAAACTCCGTCTGCTTTAATGCTTTCTCTACCTCGTCCATCCCATGTATGTCAGCATCTTTTCTATATGCTGAGACATTGTTCTTGAAGTCTTCGTAGTCTTCAAGGTGATTCTCTGCTTCATATTGGGTTTGACCATGAGTGGCAGAGATCTCTTCCAATGATTTGCTGGTGGCTAGGGCATTTTTAGGCTTGTTGAGCAGGAGATGAAGTTGGTCCAAGAAGGTGTGGGGTTCTACCTGAGCCACTAGATTAAGGATATGGCTTTGAGAGACTATATTACAAGCCTAGAGAAGGTTCTTGTGAGGAGTGTTATCTCGAAGCACTTCGAAGGTCAAGTCGGAGAAGGCAACAAGTAGAGTCTGGGCTTTATACTACTGATAAGCAGTGGGTAGAGTTGGGCCTTGGTATGGGGAAAAATGTAGGTCTTCGAAGAGGGTGAGTTTTAATTCTTCAATCTAGTTAGGATTATGAGGAAATGGAGGTGTAGTTGGGTCCATTCCAAAACAAGGTGGAAATTAGGGCTCATTTACACACTTTAGTCAATCAGAAGAGCATATTTTGCCTTCTTGGCCAAGTGTGAATGACTCAGTCCCAGAGCTTCGATTGGATTGGGAGTCTTCCGCACTTTTTGTTGGCAAAGTGGAGGTATACCATGCTGAAAGTAAGTTGTCTTCCAGGCATCGAAGGCGGTCAAATGGTACGTAAGGATATACCACTGAACTGTGAGAAGAAGGACAAACCAAAGTGGGGTCATCAAATTCAACAAATTTATGATGAATTCGCTCCCTTGTCTGAGGTTGGGATGATTTTGGCCAGGTATCCTAACCAGTAGCTTTTATAGAGGAAGAGACAACCTCATCCTAAGCAAAGACCTTTGGGGCGGATGAAGAGTCTTTGAGGTCCATGTGAGCAAGCTTTTGCTCTAAAGGTGTGTACTTTGCGTAAGCCTGCATGATTTGTATAAATGGAGGAGGGTAAGTATAGCTAATGAATGCATGTGAGTTTTTTCGAGGACGACCATTATTGTTCCGTGCCGCTTCATATGGTTGACAAGGAAAGAGAAGGGTTGGTTAGCCATAGAAGAAGTATCAGTCACTTCGTTTGCTCAATTAATGTAAGTAAAATCCAAAAGCAAAGGGGAGTTCAATGTTCTAGTTTATGAACGTTGCTTGAAGACAGTTATACTTCTAGAACAATTAATTACCATGCACGTTCCAGAACATGGGTAGTGTGTTGCAAGAAAAGCGTAGTGCATTGGTCCACTAATATCACCAAGTCTTGGTTACATTAGTGCGGGGGATAATGTTGGCCATATATTTTGTAGTAGCCAATCACAGCCTGACACGTGGTCCATCAGGGGTAATTTGGAGAATTAGCAAGAATTTCCAATCATCAAAGGACACATGGCAAGTTATATCAATAGCAATGGATTTGTGAAATACTGGAACAATCAAAAGGAGCAAGGTGACGTGGCTAAACGGTTCTTGGACGTTTAAATTCTAATTCAGGAGGGAAGCCCAACTGCAAGAAGTGACTTAGTAGAGGCAAACTGCTTGGAGCCATGTTTGACGTTTGTGGAGGTTACTTCGTCAGTTAGCAGCCATGTCTGAGGTTTAAACGGTTCTTGGAGCTTTAAACGGTTCTTGGAGGTTTAAATTCAAAATAAGCAACGTGACGTGGCTAAATGGTTCTTGGAGGTTTAATTTCAAATTCAGGAGGGAAGTCCAACTACAAGAAGTGACTTAGTGGAGGCAAATTGCTTGGAGCCATGTTTGATGTTTGTGGAGGCTACTTCGTCAGTTAGTAGCCACTTCGACAGTTACTAGCCGCTTCGACGGTTGTCACTAGAGTATATAAATAGAGGAGAAAGCTGATAGTGAATGGACCCAGAACCAGATCCAGATCTAGAAACTAGTCTATTTTACTTTACGTCTTTTCCAGTTATTTACTTTCCAGTTCTTTACCTTCCAGTCCTTTACTTTCTTGCACTGCATTTCAGTTTCTTAGGAGTAGTTCTAAGTTAGTCTATTCATTGTTGTAATCCCCTTCGAAGCTGTAGAAGTGCGAATGTACAATTGTAAACACTTGTTTACTTAATGAAATCTATTTTTTGATACTGTTCTCTCCATCTTTCTTTTACTATTGTGATTAGTTTTCTAAATTTTCTCCTAAAAATAAGCCATTCGTAAAAGTCCTCTTTATTGAGGCTAAAAGAATTTTGAAACAATTGTCTGATTAATTGGTTGGCATTTATTATTTCTGTAAGGACTTATTGATCCTTAGTGGCACGTTCAAATTATATTTTTAACCTTCGAAAGCCAAAAAAGCTAACAATATGCATATATTTCCTTAAAATAAAGGGCAAATTACACTTACCTACCTGATGTTTCTGACTAATACAGGGACCTCCCATGTTGTTTCAATAATTACAAAAACCTCTCATATTTTTGTTGACAATATAAAAATTTCCCTAATCCGTTAATTTAGCACAAACGCCGTTACTTTTCTATCTAAAATAGCTATATTGCCCCTTTAAACTAATATACTATTTAAATGAAAATTTTCACTCACCTCTTTTGATATTTTGCACTCACCCCTTTGAACTAATAAACTATTTCCCCAATCCATGCATAATTTAACTTTACACCCTAATAGTTTAACCCTAATAATTAATAAAATATTTATAAGACTTATTTCACACTATATAAATAACGAAATATTTATCAATTTTAATTAATACATTTATTATTTAAATTTCTTTTCTCTTTTCTTTTTTAAGTTGAAAAAAATGGATTATTTTTTTTCTAGCAATTTGTCCTACTTATTTATTCATATGTAAGAAAATTATTTAACCCTAAATTGTTAAGATATTATTAACAAATTTTAATTTTTATACTTGAGTCATTAAATTTCTAATCGATGCATATTTAAAAAAAAATGCAGGTTATTCTTACATGATTAAAAAAATTAAAAAATATACATTGAAGTAAAAAAAATCTATTCGCCTCACAATAAATTAAAATTAACTAATAGAGAATGAAAGATCAAGAAATAATTTGAGAATAACAAACAATTCAAACAATTTCTCATTTCTTACACCTAAAAATAAAATTAATCTTTACTTGAATGAAGAAATTATTTTAGTATACTAAAATACTCAATTAATTTATTGTATGATACTTAAAATATATTTCTCAATCTTTATTTTTCTCATTTAAACTATTTTTATTTGATTAAATCTTAAAATTAATTTCTCACATTCATTAACGGTTAAATTTTGGGTCTGGCTTTGGTCCAGTCCGCCATCGGACTGGACCGTGCTGTTGAGCCCGTGGGGGCCCACCACGGGTCCCGTTTTGAAAATCTGAACCGTTCAATGTGTAGAAATCGTCGAGTACTATATGCTTGTGAAAAATCACGTTGATTGGATATCGATAGCTATGTGATCAAAACAGTTTTTTATCAACCGTTAATTTATTCACCGTCCATTTTTTTTTATACAAAACTGTTTTGATCACATAGCTATCGATATCCGATCAACGTGATTTTTCACAAGCATATAGTACTCGACGATTTCTACACATTGAACGGTTCAGATTTTCAAAACGGGACCCGTGGTGGGCCCCCACGGGCCCAACAGCACGGTCCAGTCCGATGGTGGACTGGACCAAAGCCAGGCCCTAAATTTTTACTTTATTTTTAATTTTGCACCTTTATTTTGTTCTATTATTATTTATAGCGAAACATAATTATTTAAATTATCTAATTTTACTTCTTCCGTAGATCTAATACTCATATAATTTTATTGACAAGACTGAAAAATCAGACTCTAATACTAATTTAAATACACAACGAAATAAAATACTTTCTAAAGAAAAAAAAAATGTAATTTAGTTACCCTATTAAATATATATGAAATTATTATTTAAATTATCTAATTTTACTTCTTCCGTAGATCTAATACTCATATAATTTTATTGACAAGACTTGAAAATCAGACTCTAATACTAATTTAAATACACAACGAAATAAAATACTTTCTAAAGAAAAAAAAATATAAATGTAATTTAATTACCCTATTAAATATATATGAAATTATTATTTATTTTTCATAATTTTTTCAAAATATAAATATAATTTCTTGACTTCCACAACAAGTTTTTGAACATTTATAAACAAAAAATAAAATAAAAAATGAAGGTGAGAAATAAATTTTAAGATTTAATTTAATAAAAATAGTTTAAATGAGATAAATAAAGATGGAGACATAGATTGTAAGTATCATACTACCAAATTAATTGAGTATTTTATTATTCTCAAATAATTTCTCCATTCAAGTAAAGCTTAATTTTAATTTTAGGTGCAAGAAATGACAAATTGTTTGATTTGTTTATTATTCTCAAATGATTTCTTAATTTTTCATTCCCTGTTAACTAATTTTAATTTATTGTGAGGTGATTAATTTCTTTTTTTTTACTTCTATTTTTATTTATTTATTTATTTATTTTAATCATGTAAGAAATATTAACCTTCATTTTTTTTTAAAAATATGCATCAATTAGAAATTTAATGACACAAAGATAAAAATTAAAATTTGAGAATAATATGTGGTTGAGAAAATAAATAAGTAATGCAAATTGTCGGGAAAAATATAATGGGTAAAGCACCAATAAATCTCAAATTTAGGTCTTATAAACCATTTAGTCCTGCCTTTTTTCGTGGACTAATAAGTCTCATTTCAATGTAAAAGACCCTTTTGTACATTAGCCCACCATATGGTTTGTAGAAATGTAGGGGTAGAAAGGAGGTTTTGGTGATGTTGATTTCACAAATTTGTACAAAAGCCAACTGTATAGTTTTTAAGATTTCCCTCCCAACCGATCATTCCGGAAGAGGTGTAAATGGCAATGTTTGAAGGTGACAATGTTACTCTATAAAATGTTCTTGCAGTGTTCAATGATTTGGGAATGTTAGGTTGGTATTCATAGTTGCCCCAAATAACTTTTGGTTTCCCTTCCAAACCCTAGAAATACAACACTCCACTTGATGTGTTGTAACATTGAACCGTCAGAAGCGAGTGGGGCTTTGTATGTTTGCTGTCTTTGTTGTCGTTCGCATTGTGACAGTTGGCGGCGTGAAGTTAACCACCACCCATCACCGGTGCCTTCGACTGTGTTGGTGAATGATGATATCGGGTGTGTGTTACCCGACTTCTTATTCCACTAGTTATTATGGATCATTCTCATTAGGGTGTTTGAGTATATTTGGTTAATGTTAAAGTATGTGCATGTATATGACGGGTAGTTAGCGATGTTTGTTCTTTTTCTTTGATGTTGTTTGAACGTAATGTTTGGGTGGGTTTGGATTTGCAAAGGGGTATAGTCATGGAATGTTTGGGTTGTATTCTGGGTAGTGTTATATTTGGGGAAAACCTCTGTTTGATGTTGCGGTGGTGTGTTATGTGGTCATAGATTGCTGTCAATTTGATGGTGGTGTCATTGTAGAGTTTGTTGTGTTAAGTTGTTGTATTGACACAATGTGTCCCTTGTTTTTACAATTGTATATGTGGCTATAATTTTGTGTAGTGCATATAATGTCCATGTTTGGGTAGTGGGATCTTTATTCGTAGTGTCGGTAAGTGGTTGGGTTCTGTTTCTACTGTAGTTACGATTGTATACATAAATGTAATAATTTGTGACCTACTCACGGAATGCATGTTAGTAGACATTACACGGAGTGGTACGTCGATTGTTTTGAATGACATTTAAGTTAATGGTGACATAAATGATTTCTTTATGTCAGATCGTCCAAATATAGTTATGTTGCAGTTCATTTGGAGTTATTAATTACATTTGTGAATTTGTGAATGTGTTGTGGGTGATGTACATGTTCTTGTAATACAATGGCAGTTGTGTTGACTAAGCGGACAATTTTTAAATGGTGGGGTCATTTTTTGGTGAAGATGGACATAATCACTTTGGTTTTGCATTGTGCAATACATCAATGTTTTGTTAATTGTTAATGGTTAATGGCATGCATGTACGTGTTTGTAAGTGATCACCGTGCAGTATATTATTTGTTGGTACTGATGTCGATGGTGTTTCAAGTTGTTATGCCTCGGTGGTTGAGCTTTCAAGTCTGACTGTATTTTTTTTACATCTGCAATGTGTATTGCATGCTACAGTTTCGTCGGTGGCAACTTAAGGAAGTACATGATATTGTGTGATGGTCATGGTAATATTTAGGATGGGCAGTTCATTGTTTTTAATTTTTTTTTTCCGCTGGCAACAGATGGCCTAATAATGTAGAGGTAACAATGTTGTAGGTAGTGTAGGTAGTGTAGTGTGTACGTAAGACTGGTGGGAGAATGCCGTATTCAAATTTCATTGGCCAAACGTCAACCTGGTTGCTTGTTCCAATTTGTTTCATCGAATTCCACAATGTTATTGTATGGGTTACTGATTTTGGGGTTTGTTTCGTCATTGCATGCCATGTGTTGTTAATGTAATGTGCAATGCTATATTTCGGTAAAATTATGTTGTGAAGATTCAATGTTACATTGGAGTCACATTGTATGTGTAAGATTATGTTGGGTATTCTGTTGTTTCTTGTTAGTACGGTGACGTGTGTAACAACTGAAAATCATAGTAATTGGAATTTTGTTGGTATGAGTTATGGTTATTATTTTAGGAGTGAATCATGTATGTTGATGTTATGTTGTCGATTTGTAACTGGAAAAAATGCCCAGGTTGGAGGTATGATATTCATTTAGTTGATAGATGTTCGTTCATGTTAATTTTGTAGCTACGTCGGCAAATGCACTACAATATTTTCTCGTGTTTGTTAATTCTGTTTTAATGTGGAATTACATTGTGTGAAAATTGAAGTGTGTCTACGGTATTATGTTGTTCCCATGTTGCATTATTTGGGAAATGTGTTTGGGAGTACACCCCTGCTATTTTTCTAAGTTAAATTTGCACCACCTAGAGAAAAATGAATAACATTACATGAAGTAAGCCTAATAAGATTGTAATTGTTTATATGGAATGATGTACACCGAAATTGTCATTGCGTACTGGTTTGTGATCATTTGACAAATTTGAGTTCAAGTGGTTTGTGTAGACCTCGTATAGGTTGTCGTTTTCGATCAGACTTATTATGTGTAATTGCATATCGTCATCGCAATGGTTATGTAACCAATGAATGTGTTTGACGCAGAAACAATCCAGGAAAATAGTTACCACGTTACAAGAAAAACAACATTAACAACTGCAAAACAACCCACCGTTGACCACTCTACACAACTCACATACACAAATGGAAATGTAAAACATTACCCTCAACATCATTACCACACATTAACCCAAAAAAAAAAGAAAAAAAAAAGACACCAAATCCCACAAAAGGGTAAATATGTAAACTCTACACATGCCAAATCAAAGGAAAATATTCCTTGCCAATTAAATAGGACCAAATGGTTTATAAGAAAAAACACAAGACTAAATGGATCAACATTCCTCAAATTAGAATTTACCGGCAATTTTTCCAAAAAATAAATCTATTTATTTTCACTTTAAAAAAATTCAAATAACAAATGCATTACTTAAAATAATAAATTTTAGGTAATTTACGTAGTGTGAAATAAGTCTTAGATTATTTATTTTTAAGTATTTTATCAATAAAAATTATTATTATTTGCATTAAATGATTTAATATTGTCTTAACAATTTAAAATTTTTGTTTAATATTGCATGAAAGTTAAGAATTTTATTAAATAATGGTAAAATATTTATGGATTTTTGATAATATATATGCAAAATCTTAGAGGAGTTGAGTGAAATTTCTCATTTGAATAGATAAAGTAATTAATGGGCAATTTCTTCATTTTTGGTATGACATCAGCAAATTCTGTTAAATAGCCTAAGAGTGGGAAAATCTTGATAATAGTTTCAAAAGTAAGGGAGGTTAGTGTAATTATTGAAACTACAGGAAAAGTTCTTATAATTGTCAGAAACCTCAGGAGAGGTGCGTGTAATTTATCGTAAAGGTAGTTGAATGAATATCAAACTGACAGTCAAGAAGGTAGATAAATCACATGTTCATAGAAATGAACATTAATTGAATTAATAGCAATTATCAACAATAAGAACATAGATAAAGAAAAAAAGTCATGGAAATGGACCATTGAGAGGACAAGCTTTTAATTTTATTTCTCACATACAATCTTGATCAAACTCACATCACTGCCTCCCAAACAAGACTACATATTAATAATAACTTCAAATCACAACAACACCAACAACAATAGCAAATTAATACTCACAAGTCTTCATCACCCCAGTTTATTGATGCAGCACACCTCAAAACTCATAAAAATCTAAAGAGTCTTACCCCTAGAAATGGAAAGCATGCATGGAACTTTTACTATTCCATCACTCACTACTACTAGAAAAAAGATTTTTCATGTTGAAAGTATTTGCCGCGATAGTTTTTCATTAATAAAAGTTTACTTTTTGTCGTCAGTCGTACTTTTTTTTTGTCTCTAATACTATATGTGACGCGACGAAAAAATATCTTTATCGACGATTAACTATCGTGGCAAATTTTATTTTATTTTCTTTTTTCTTGTAGGTACTAATTGAAGTCATTGAAGAAGCCAATGAAACTTTGAACATGTTGTCCTTCAATTCCAATTCTTACTAGGAACCCTTCATCAAAATCTTCAAGATTTGGCATCAGGAATGCAGTTTCTAAGACAAGGGTGGTTAAGAGAGCTACACTCGAAACCTTCCCCCAACCGAAATCAAGTGCATGGAGAGGGAATTTCAACCAACCGGTCACTATTGTCAATTCGCGCATGGAGGGGAAGAACTTGTCAAAGGATTCGAGGGCTTTCATGTAGAGTTTAATGTATTCATCAGTGATGATATCTTTTGCTTCTTGAATTTTTTGAATGGTGATGTGAAGGGGTTGTTCCAGTAGGTCTTTCACCAAGCATGAGACTGAACTAAGAACAAAGGCATTTCCTATGAAGTTGTTTCGAAGAGGTTTGTTGAAGCCTGCTTCTGGAATCTATAGGGAATTGTAGACATATATTTGTTTGTGGATCTAGAGTAAGGGCTTTTGTTGGTGAAAATACTAGAAGAATTATATTTTATTGATAATAATGAAAAAAACGTGAGATACAAATAAATCAGGCTGAGGCACGAATATCTCATTTTCTTTAAGGAGATCAAGCCTACTGCTGTAGGAAGAACCCAAATACCGATGCAGCAGTCACTAAACTATGACTTGTCCCCTCTAGGATACAACAACCCAATCACTTGTTGTATGGTTCAGGCCGACTCTGCACAAGATGGTGAACCCAAAGGTCCACCAAGAAAAAACACCCATCTTTGGTTAGTAATCTCGTAAGTGTAAAAAATAGTTGGTCTAGAAAAGAGTAGATGAGAGGAACAATTTATAGGCCACTAGGACCTTACAAATTACACCAAAAAATAATGACCATTAAACTAGAGAAAAGGGAGAGTCCCAAAACCTCCAAATATTAATTCACCACCAAGCCCATGACCTTCCAATTAATCTCCATTCATGAACAAAACAAAAGGTCATCAAAAAAAATAAGATACAAGAACAAGACAAAAGGTCACCAAAAAATAAAATAAATAAAACATATTAAAATAGTCCAACAATCCCCTATTCATCTTAATATCAACAAGGACAAGAGAGATTATCAAACAAAGATTGACTAGTATGCATCATGAAGGTGTGCTCTGCATCAAACCTTTATTAGTGAAACAACAACTTCTACTCCAGAGTCAGTAGTGGTCTCAGACTTGAACTATGACTACTTAGGGGAAATAAAGTATTACTGCTCACACATAATGATCCAGGTGTTGGCATGAGCTTTTAATAGCCAACACATTACGGCCTTGTGCCTATCCTAGTTTTCATGAGCATATTTGAGAATAAGTCTTGTTCTCATAGAAAGCGGCCCCACTTCCATTTTTACATAGGTGAAATCTATCAAGGATATTCCTGTAATTTACACACCCCACTCAACAAGAGCTACATAATTTCATTAAGAGTATAAAAACTCAACCCTCCAACATTACAGGACAAACGCACTTACATTATGGGGATGGACAACAAAATATTAAGGAGTCATTTTTTTACAACTACCATATGATTCGTTCTTCCCATTGAACCTAGTTACAGGATCTCTGGTCCCTAGGTTGGGTGTCCTCATACATGGTTTATGATTTTATAGGCTTCAAACCCATGCCCCTCGATGTATTCCAGACCTTATCTCTCGCCAAGGCCTTGGTTAACGGATCCATAAGATTATCACAAGATTTTACATAATTCACATTTATGATGCCATTACTCAAATAGGATCTCACATTACTGTGTTTCCTTCGAATAGGTCTGGATTTACCATTATAAAAATGGTTGTTCACTCTACCAATAACAACAATGCCATCACAACGAATTAACATAGAAAAAATTGATTTTTGTTAGACTTATTTATTTTGATGATTTATTTAATTTTGTTTTAATTTATTTGAAAAAGAAAAATAGAATCAAAATTTATTTTGATGATTTATTTGAAAGAGAAAAATAGAATCAAAATTTATTTTGTCCCATTATTTCTCACCTAAACCTTTATCCTAAATGTTGTTAGAATGTATTTAATATTTAATTAAATCAGGAGTTCAAACAGCCTAAAACAAAGGTTCAAAAAACCCAGCACAGCAGCAGGCCAAAAGGTTCAAAAGGTTCAAGTGGAAGATATTCAAATTTGTAATGATGGAGTGGAAGATATTCAAATTAGTAATGATGGAGTACAATGGCTATAAACGGCTATAAATTCAAATGAATACAATGGCCATAAATGGCTATAAGTTTCATTATATATACCAAAGCCTCTAATGTAAACAAGTTACAAAAAAAAAAAAAAAAAAACCAGAAAATATTCTTTGATCTATAATCGCTCACATTTATTCTCTGAAAAATTCTTTGAGGAGTGTTCTTCAATTTTTGTTTACATCATTTTTTAGAAATTATACACTGAGACGTATGGCTTTAAGCCCATCTTTCTTGTGTGAGGTTTATTGAAAAACTAGAGCTTCATTTTTATATCTATTTTTTAGAGATAATTCTTGTAGCTTTTTGTGAAAGCAAAAATACCTTCTTTTCAACCTTGTAAGATTGTAGTACACTCAGTGTTCTTGACTTAGAAAGTCTGTGTAAAATCCGTGGAGGATTGCTCAATTTGTAAAGAGGTTACTAGCACCCCCGTGAAGCTAGAGCATAGTGGAAAATCTTAAGTGAAGCTTGAGGAGTGGACGTAGGCCGAGTTGAAGCCGAACCACTATAAATTTGTTTGCCTCTCTCTCTCTTATCTCTTTATTTTATTTAAATTGCTATAACTATATTTCACATTTTCACTGTGCTAAAATCATTAACTGACATAGTTGTTAGAACACTTGTTTTAATTATTTTTATTTCATTAACTATATTTATCTATTGTGCTAGTCATAATTTTTATTAGAGTATTATTAATTTTTAATTGTAAAAACCTAATTCACCCCCCCTCTTAGGTCGTCTTTTGGGTAACAGTTTTTCTCGAAAAGGGATTTCATGTAACAAGTCTCTCAACCAATTCACTTCCTCACGTGCTGAATCTAATGCTATAAGCTCAGCTTCCATTGTAGAATTAGCAATTATAGTATGTTTTTTAGACTTCCAACATATAGCACCACCACCCAAGGTAAAAATAAAACCCGAGGTAGAGAGATAATCACTTGACAAAGTGTTCCAATTGGCATCACTATATCCCTCAAGTACAGCAGGATACTTGTTATAAAACAAAACATAATTTTTGGTACCAGATAAATATATGATAATTCTTCCCATGGCTAGCCAATGATCGCGACTTGGCTTGCTAGTAAATCTGCTAAGTACTCCAATAGCATATGCAATGTCAGGTCTAGTACAATCAGTAGCATATCTCAAACTATCAATCATGCTAGCATATTATTTTTGATTAATCACTTCTTTTTCATTTGTTACAATAGATAAATGTATGCTTGCATCAAAAGGAGTAGCAACATGTTTATAGTCTAGAAAGTTATATTTCTTTAAAATTTTCTCAACATAATGCGACTGCTCAAGAAAAATGCCATCATTAGTCTTTGTAATTTTAATTCCCAAAATAAAATTGGCTTCACCAAGATCTTTCATATCAAAGTGGCTATTAAACATATTTTTAGTCTCATTTATAATATGCAAATTAGAGCCAAAGACAAGTAGATCATCCACATATAGGCTAATAATCACATATGCATTCTCACAAGTTTTATAATATATACACTTATCACATTCATTAGTCTTATAGCCATTATCAAGCATGCATGAATCAAACTTCTCATTCCACTGTTTAGGAGCTTGTTTTAAACCATAAAGGGATTTAGTTAGCTTACACACCTTGCTTTCTTGGCTAGGCTCCACAAAGCCCTTGGGTTGGTCCATGTAAATCTCCTCATCTACATCTCCATTTAAAAATGCTATTTTCACATCCATTTGATGAATTTTTAAATCATGAATTGCAATCACTACTATCAACAGTCTAATGGATGTAACTCTAGTAGCCAGAGAAAAAGTATCAAAGAAATCAAGATCAACTTGTTGCTTAAAACCTTTAGTGACAAGCCTCGCTTTATATTTATCTATAGTTTCATCTGGTTTAAGTTTTTTACGAAGGACCCATTTATACCCAATAGTTTTACAACCTGGAGGTAAATCCACTAGCTTCCATGTTTTATTTGAAAGTAGTGAATCTATCTCATCATTTATAGCCTTTCTCCAGAAAATAGCATCAGGTGATGATAAAGCTTCTTGCACTGTAAGAGGAATTTTTTGTACATTGTAAATGTTATTGATAGTTCTGATTAGATTCCATCTGTTAGGGTTTTTGATTATTTGTTGTGGTTTTAATAAATATGGGAACATATTGATGGGAATGATGAAATTTTTATATAGAGATAGTAAAGCGTAGCGCTTTCACATAGGTGTCGATTTCATTCCGGTTTGCAAATGGTAAAAATCGTGTGATATCGAATGACGCGAAGGGTCCGTTTCTTTCTGACTTGTGATCGGTAAAGCGTGGCACATTGACAAGGTTCCACTTTCCTTCCGGTTTGCTCCTGGTAAAGCATATGGATTATTGGGCTATATGGAGGTTCTGCTTTCCTTCTGGCTAGCCACTGGCAAAGTGTGGCACTTTGAGATAGGTTTTAATTTCCTCTCGGTTAGCGCCCGGTAAATTGTGTTGGGATGGTTTTGCCAAAGCCGGGTTGTGAAATGTGATAGTGTTTGTTGTTTACTTGTGCAATTGTGTAAAAATGTGTGTACAAATGGAATTGTGATAGATGATCAAGTACGTAGTTTAAATATTGTTGAAAAGAATTCGATTTATAACCTGTTATCCTAAGTGATGAAAGTTAGACTTGTTAATGGTTGTAAATGTTAATAGTCATCTATTATTTGTGAGATGTTAGGTTTGTTCATGTGTGTAAGGCTTTCAAATTGTAATACAGGTTGGAAACATTTTTCAGAAGATAATTACTTAATCGAAAGGAGTTTTTTTGTAAATTGTTAAAGATGACTTCTTTTGAGAAAGTAAATGTACGTATGTAAATACTTTGGATATGAAAAGATATCATCATTCATATATATATATATATATAACATGAGCATTCATGATCACATATATCTACAAGTTATTATTGATTAGAATCATTGTAGATCTCTACTAGACCTTTGTATTCATTTAGTTGTTTAAACAATTTTTTAGCTACGGAGTTGGTTACATCGTTCAAGGATCAAGAAGTTATTTTATTAAGGACTTTAAATTTTTTTGTTGATTGTGGGTGAAGGGTTGATGTATTTTTGAAATGACGTTGTTCTTTCATTGTAATGATTTATTTTCTAATATTCTATGTAAGCCTAAGGGTATGTATTGTAATCTGTTGTATTTGTATACTTCATCATTTGTGTTTGTAGTTGGCAATCCCATTGGATAAAACTTCATTCAGTTGTATTTTTATTTTCTGTATTATATCTGTGAGTTATGAGAGTTTAGATGCGAATCCAACTTGAGTTGTGCTTGTGTAGAGAGGTTTTCGTTGACATTCCGTATCTTGACTGAAGCATTCCTTACTGGCTATTTCGCTGACTAAGTACAGGGATCGAGCTGCCTGGTCAGCTCACAAGAGTCCAGGGGGTAGTGCCCTGACAGGTCTTGTAGCGATCTTAGTTTTGCCACTTCACTGAGTATGTCGGGGATCGAGTTGCCCGATCAACTCGCGGGGGTCCAGGGGGCAGCGCCCCTTGGCGGGTCCAAGCGCAGTGCCCTGGCGGGGATCGAGCTACCCAGTCAGCTCGCGGGGATCCAGGGGGCAGCGCCCCTTGGCGGCTCCTAGGGCAGCACCCTGACAGGGTTGAGGGGAAGCGCCCCCAAAGCAAAAATGCAAAATGCATTAGAAGTTGCTTGTTCGCTTGAGCGGCCGTTTATGCGCTCGAGCAGAAAATGTTTGGTTTCAGAAGTTTGACTTGTCTGGAAAAGTACTGAGAAAGTGTATTTGACGCTCAAGCGGGGCTTTCCATGCTTGAGCGGACCATGTTATATCAGTTCGTGAATCTGATATTTCAGATCACTTTTGTATATATCTCTCTCTCTAAAAACCCTTTTCTTTCCCTTCTCTCTACATTTTCCTACGCCAAATAGGATCAAAACCTTGATTTCTCAAGATTTATTAGAGTTCTGCCATAAGTTCTTCATCAAAGTTGGTTAACTTCTCGAGGGCTTCGTTGTGTGCAGCGAAGATCGAGTTTCGACACCGTTAATTTTGGGGGTTTCATCTCATTTCTTCTTCAAAACTTGAGGTAGGGATTTTCTTAGAGTTATACATATATTTTTGCAAGATCTAGATGATTTTCGAAATCATCCTTCGATAGCTTTGAAAATTGATTGTTGATTCAAGAAGTTGAGCGATTTTGAAAGTGGGTTTGTCTCTTGTTCTTTTAAAATGATCTTATGGGCTTTGATCTTCGTTGATTGAATAAGAGATGATTTTGGATTTTTTTTTTTCAAAAGATTTGAGTTGTATAGTTTTGGTGAGAAAACCTAGAATTTGGGAATTTTTTTTAAAGAGACTGAAAATCCATGAATGATATTGTTATATTTATTTTGTGTGTCAAAATAAATTGATATTTGGAAAATTTCTTATTTATATTTATATAAATGATGAATTTCAGGGAATATGAGAATTGTTGTTCATTTTGGAAATTATTATTCAAAAAGTTGAAATAGTCTTGAAATGACTAATTGTTGAGGATACTTGAGAAGAGAGAATTGTGTTATTCCTTGGATGATGAATTGGAATAAAAGTATTTATATTCATCTTGTGTTATTGGCATATCAATTCATTTGATTATATTAAACTTTGAAAGTTGATTTGAAAACTTGCATTGAGAAAATAATGTTGAGAAACAAGTTTCCATGAATTGGTTTTGGGGTAAATACGGTGGTAAGTCTTGACAGGTGGTGTAGATGAAATTGAATAGGTGTCGAGCCTTCCAGTTAATACTGGTAAAAATGACAAATTATAGGTGTTGAGCCTTCCAGTTAGTGCTGGTAAAAATGACAAATTGGTAATACTTGTATAGTTTACTTGCAGACACTGACCTAGGGATTGCCAGAGTTGTATTTACCGCCCTTAAAATAAATTGTTAAGTTTTGAACAATTGAAATTGCATGATATCATTGAGCATGATGGTTTTCAAAAGATGAAAATGTAATTTATCTTCAAAAAGGGCATAGCATGGCATGTGCATTTCATCTCTTGAGACTTGTATAAAATGTATAAACTTTGTTAACAATTTCCTACTTGGCTTTATGCTCACCCTACGAGATTTTTGTGCAGGAAAAGATATGGTGATCCTACCCAACTAGGGGCGTGGAAGTATGTGCGTTGGGAGTACAATGCTCTCATTTGCTGTGACTCTATGTGTAAGCCAATGGCTGTGTTTGTGTGGGTTTGAATAACCATTTTGTGTAACCAGACTCAAGCCTTGGAAACTTGTAAACCCATGGGGGTATTTATTTGTTTATTTACTTGTTGTTGGATTAATGTATTGTTGCATGAAGAACTATTGTATAATGTAATGTAAATTTGGAGATTTATATTCGGTTTTCCTTGAAAGAGCCATGATTGTTGTCTTATCATTTGGGCTAGGAATTTGGGGCATTACAACTTTGTATCAGAGCTACCGGGTTTGAATACTTGGAGCTCGTGGGAAGTGGTTGTTTAACGACAATGGGTTCATTTAGCAAGCTTAGGAAGTGTTATGCATTTTGTGACTATGTGATAACATGCTTATGTGACTAAATGGGTATGGGATTGGACTTTTGGGATGTTGTTTGCGCCTGTTAAATTCCTTGAGGTCTCATTAGAAGGGTACTTAATCAATACTCGTTCTACTAAGAATTCTTGGTTTTTCGTAGGACGGATTTCATCGTAAAAGAATAGTCTGTATGTGTTTACATGACTAAGTGCTTATGTGGAATAAAATTGAATTGTGTATATGGTAAAGAAATATATGGAATTGTTGTAGTCGAACGTATGAGTCAAGTTACAAGCACATATGAGTTAATGTGTGCTAAATTATTTCTCTTGTGTCCTTTATTAGGATGTCAGGAAGGGGTCAAGTCCGTAGTGGTAGAGGCGGGAGGCGTGTTAGGGCTAGCCGAGGTGTGCATGAGGTACCGGTCCATAGGGTTCCAGTGCAAGAAGAAGGGTTTGGCCAAGCTAATATGGCCGAGCAAGCAGGCCAAGCTAATGTGGCCGAGCATGTGGGACAAGCGGGTCAAACCGCAATAGGGGCCCTAGCTCGAGAAATGGCAAGGCTTTAAGAGAGTCTATAAACTTGTTAAGGGTGGAGAATCAAGCCCGAGAGAACATCGCGGAGTCAAGGGCGAGTTTCCTTACTAGAGAGTTCTTGCGGGCCAAACCGGATGAGTTCCATGGTGGCCCCGAGCCCAAGAAAGTGGATAAGTGGCTCGAACAAACTGTGAAGACATTTGAGATGTTTCACATGGAAGATAGTGAACTAAGAGTGACTCTAACGAGTTACTACCTTAAGGGAGACGCGAGTCAATGGTGGAAATATGCCAAGGGTAGAGTGGAGCCGACATGGGAAGCCTTTGTGGTTGCTTTCCAAGATAAGTACATACCTTCCACTGCTAGGGAGAGATTGAGGCAAGAGTTTAAAGACCTCAAACAACTCGACATGCCCGTGGCCGAGTTTGAGGCGGTCTTCTCTAGTTTGTCCAGATTTGCACTAGAGTTGGTGGCAACGGAAGAGCGTAGTTGCATTGAATTTGAAAAGAAATTGAAAACAAAAATTATGTTCAAGCTTGTCGGAAATATGATTCGAGAATATGACCGTCTTGTGGAGACGGTGACACACGTAAAAATTTCTATACAAGCCGAGGAGGAGAGGCTTCGGAGTTCGAGGTCTAGGGGCCAAGAGTCTTAAGGAGACTACAAGCAGAACAAGAAGAGTAGGAACACCTATCCATCCCAGTCCCAACCACAGCAGTCTAGATCCACTTTTCCTTTGCCCAGTGTGGGTCTGGGAAAAAGTGCATCGAGTAGCTTCTCGTGTTTTAAGTGTGGCCAATCGGGTCACAAAGCCTTCTCATGCCCACAGAAGGGAGGGGGCAGTTAATGTTACCACCACCTAACCGATCTCAAAGTCATTCTCAGTCTCAGAATAAAGGTCAAGGGTTTAATTGTTATCAGTCTGGTCAGCCGGGGCATATGAAGAGAACTTGCCCACAGTTGGGAGGCGCATCAGGGTCGAGGCCGACTCAGAGCCACTAGCAGGCTCAATCAGTACAGGCTTCGCGAGTTAATCAGGGAGACACTTCGGCTCAGTCAGTACAACAGGCCTATGCTCCGAGAGGGGAGCAAGTCAATCAGGGGCCATAGGGGCGCGTGTATACTGTTACCGTGCTAGAGCAGTTGCCAGAATCCTCAGTTGTGAGAGATATTTTTGTTGTGTGTAATTCTTTGGCTAATGTATTGATAGACATGGGTACGTCTCATTCATTTATATCTACTGCATTTGCTTCTGCATTAGGGTTAGAGGTAGCACGGTTAGTGCCTCCACTCAGAGTAGAGTCACCTGTTGGGGGTACAGTTGATTTAGACCGGGGTTGTCGTGATTGTGAAATAGAAGTTATCGGGCGTCGACTTCCATTTGCTTTTGTGTTGGTAGATATGCCGAGTTTTGATGTCATTTTAGGCATGGACTGGTTGTGTTCTTATCAAGCTGTGATTGATTGTTACCATCAGAGAGTTACAGTGTGCACTTCGGGTGGTGATTGTTTCTATTTTCTGGGGAACCGAGTTGATAGAGCCTTGTCGCCAGTTGTTGACCCTCGTAGTAGGAGCAAGCTTAGTGGCCTTCTCGCAACTCTCTTGGATAGTGAGAGTGACGGGGCTCATGTTGAGTTACCAAGGGTAGTTTGTGAATACCCGGATGTCTTTCCAGAAGATCTTACTAGTTTTCCACCTCATCGGGAGATCGAGTTCTTCATTGAATTAGTGCTGGGCACAGCACCGATTTCCATGTCACCGTATAGATTTGCACCCGCCGAATTGCATGAGTTGAAGATTCAGCTCCAAGAACTTTTAGACAAGGGCTTCATTCACCCTAGTACATCGCCTTGGGAAGCGCCGGCTCTCTTTGCAAAAAAGAAGGATGGGTCATTGCGGTTGTGTATTGATTACCGCAAGTTGAATAGAGTTACATTAAGAACAAGTATTCTCTACCCACAATAGATGATTTGTTTGACCAACTTAGAGGGTCTCGTTGCTTCTCAAAAATAGATTTGAGGTTGGCGTACCATCAGTTGAGAGTCCGGGAGGAGGACATTCAGAAGACGGCCTTTTGTACTCGTTATGGCCACTATGAATTCCTTGTAATGCCTTTTGGGTTGACCAATGCACCAGCTTCCTCTATGGATTTGATGAACAGAATTTTTCGGGAATACTTGGACCGTTTTGTGGTTGTCTTTGTGGACGACATCTTGATTTATTCAACCTCTGAAGAGGAACACGAGACTCACTTGCGGGTAGTGCTGGGTTTACTTAGTGAGCACCAATTGTATGCCAAATTTGAAAAATGCGAGTTTTGGTTAACAGAGGTGAAGTTTTTGGGGCATGTAGTGTCTAGAGAGGGAGTGCCTGTGGACTCTTCAAAGATAGATGCCGTACAGGATTGGGAACAACCCAAGAATGTTTTTGAAATCTGGAGTTTCTTGGGATTAGCGAGGTATTACCGACATTTTGTAAGGGACTTCTCTGGACTAGCTGCACCTTTGACTAGATTGACTAGAAAGAGTATCAAACTTGTGTGGAATGAGGTGTGTGAAAAGTCATTCAAAGAGCTTAAGACTAGATTGACTACCGCACCGGTTTTGATAATTCCAGAAAGGGGTTTGAATTACACTGTCTATTGTGATGCGTCCGGGATGGACTTGGTTGTGTCTTGATGCAAGAGGGAAAAGTTGTGGCCTACGGTTCACAACAATTAAACACTCATGAGAAAAATTACCCCACCCATGATCTACAATTAGCAGCGATGATTTTTGCTTTGAAAATTTGGAGGCATTACTTGTATGGTGAGAAGTTTGAGATTTTCTCCGATCATAAGATTTCTCCGATCATAAGAGTCTAAAGTATTTGTTTTCTCAAAAAGACTTGAATTTACGACAACGAAGGTAGATGGAATTTATGGAGGATTATGACTTTGAGTTACACTATCATCTAGGGAAGGCCAATGTGGTGGACAATGCCTTGAGTCGAAAATCTATGAGTAGTTTGGCAAGTGTGGCCATTCAGGAATAGGATATGCTAGGTGTTATTGGCAAGTTTGATTTGCACTTGGGTGAGTCCGGAGAGAGTGCTACCTTGTTTACTTTGAATGCTCAACCTACTTTGGTTAGTAAGGTCATAGATGCACAACGAGGGGACCGTGATGTGGAATCAATTCGTGTTAAGATTTCCAATGGAAAGGAAGAGAAAGGTTTCAACATTCACTCGGATCTGAGTGTACGTTACCTAGACAGTTTGTTTGTACCAGAATTTTGTAGAGATGAAGTACTTCGGGAGTTCCATCACTCATGCCTTGCGGTACACCCGGGAGGCACTAAAATGTATTATGATCTTAGTCATTAGTTTTGGTGGAGGGGTATGAAATAGGATGTCACTTTATTTGTATCGAAGTGCCTTACTTGTCAACAAGTGAAGGTCGAACACCAAAGACCAGCGGGTTTGTTACAACCCTTACCGATAGCCGAGTGGAAATGGGAATGTGTTACCATGGATTTTGTAGTTGGGCTTCCTAGAACACAACGAGGCAATGACGCCGTTTGGGTGATTGTTGATAAGTTGACTAAGTCTACCTATTTCATTCCGATGTGCACCAGCGACTCAGTTGAACGCTTGGCAGAGTTGTACATTAGAGAGATAGTTCGACTTCATGGAGTCCCTGTGACTATTGTGTCGGATAGGGATCCTCGTTTTATTGCCCGGTTATAAGAAAGCCTTCAAGAGGCGTTGGGAACTAAGTTGACTCTTAGCACCGCTTATCATCCTCAAACTGATGGACAGTCGGAACATACTATTCAGATTTTGGAGGACATGCTTAGAGCTTGTGTCCTTGATTTTAAGGGGCCTTGGGAAAGGCACTTACCATTGATTGAGTTTGCTTACAACAATAGTTACCAAGCTAGTATTGGGATGGCACCATTTGAGGCCTTGTATGGCCGACCTGGTAGATCACCGATTTGTTGGGCCGAAGTGGGTGATGCACCGTTACTGGGTCTGGAAATTGTTAGAGAGACAACCGAGAAAGTTGTTCTCATTTGGAAGAGGTTAGCTATGGCCCAAAGCCGACAAAAGAGTTATGCCAATAAGAGGAGATGACCTTTATCTTTTGAAGTTGGTGACCATGTGTTTCTAAAAATCTCACCAAGGCGGGGTTTGATGGAATTTGGTAAGAGTGGCAAATTATCTCTAAGGTTCATTGGGCCTTTTGAGATCTTAGAGCGAATTGGGGAAGTGGCATACCGGTTAGCTTTACCGTCACAACTTTCGGGAGTTCACAACGTATTTCATGTATCTATGCTTAGGAAATATGAACCCGACCCTTCTCATGTTCTTGATTGGGTTGACTTGAAGGTAGATGAGGATGCCTCTTACGAAGAACGACCGGTTCAAATATTAGATACCCATGAGCAAGTGCTACGGGGCAAAACTATACCGTTGGTAAAGGTGTTGTGGAGACACCATGGGGTTGAAGAAGCGACGTGGGAACGGGAGGCGGAAGTCCGCTCCAAATATCCGAATCTATTTGAAAATGCTTAAGTTGCTTTTCTTTGTAATATTCCCTAGTGTTGAGGGAAACGTATTTAAAGTTGTTAACCATATGTTGATATGTGCGTTGTTGTTTTAAGCATAAGGTTGTTTAGAGTTACCATTACTTTTGGGAAAATTTCATATTTATGCGTATTTGGGAGGTAACCATGGTGGCAATGGTGGAATTTGGTTAAGCGTTAATATTGTGATTTAAAAATGAAATAGCGTGGTTTTGATTGCTAGAAACCCTTTGTTTGGGTAGTTTGATTTAAAATTTTGAGGATGAAATTCTTTAAGGAGGGAAGGTTGTAGCGATCCCAGTTTTGCCACTTCGTTGAGTATGTCGGGGATCAAGCTGCTCGGCCAGCTCGCGGGGGTCCAGGGGGCAGTGCCCTGACAGGTCCAAGGGCAGCGCCCTGGCAGGATTGAGGGGCAGCGCCCTCGAAGCAAAAATGCAAAATGCATTAGAAGTTGCTTGTCTGCTCGAGCAGCCGTTTATGCGATCGAGTGGAGAATGTTTGGTTTCAGAAGTTTGACCTATCTGCAAAAGTATTGGGAAAGTGTATTTGACGCTCGAGCAGGGCTTTCCACGCTCGAGCGGACCATGTTATATCAGTTCGTGAATCTGATATTTCAGATCACTTTTGTATATCTCTCTCTCTCTAAAAACCCTTTCCTCTCCCTTCTCTCTACATTTCCCTACGCCAAATAGGATCAAAACCTTGATTTTTCAAGATTTATTAGAGTTCTGCCATAAGTTCTTCATCAAAGTTGGTTAACTTCTCGAGGGCTTCGTTGTGTGCGGTGAAGATTGAGTTTCGACACCGTTGATTTTGGGGGTTTAATCTCATTTCTTCGTCAAAATTTGAGGTAGGGATTTTCTTAGAGTTATATATATTTATATATATTTTTGCAAGATCTAGATGATTTTCGAAATCATCATTCGATAGCTTTGAAAATTGATTGTTGATTCAAGAAGTTGAGCGATTTTGAAAGTGGGTTTGTCTCTTGTTCTTTTAAAATGATCTTATGGGCTTTGATCTTCGTTGATTGAAGAAGAGATGATTTTGGAAAAAAAAAATTCAAAAGATTTGAGTTGTATAGTTTTGGTGAGAAAACTTAGAATTTGGGAATTTTTTTTAAAGAGACTGAAAATCCATGAATGATATTGTTATATTTATTTTGTGTGTCAAAATAAATGGATATTTAGAAAATTTCTTATTTATATTTATATAGATGATGAATTTCAGGAAATATGAGAATTGTTGTTCATTTTGAAAATTATTATTCAAAAAGTTGAAATAGTCTTGAAATGACTAATTGTTGAGGATACTAGAGAAGAGGGAATTGTGTTATTCCGTGGATGATGAATTGGAATAAAAGTATTTATATTCATCTTGTGTTATTGGCATATCAATTCATTTGATTACATTAAACTTTGAAAGTTGATTTGAAAACTTGCATTGAGAAAATAATATTGAGAAACAAGTTTCCATGAATTGGTTTTGGGGTAAATACAGTGGTAAGTCTTGACAGGTGGTGTAGATGAAATTGAATAGGTGTCAAGCCTTCCAGTTAATATTGGTAAAAATGACAAATTATAGGTATCGAGCCTTCCAGTCAATGCTGGTAAAAATGACAAATTGGTAGTACTTGTATAGTTTACTTGCAAACACCGACCTAGGGATTGCCAAAGTCGTATTTATCACCCTTGAAATAAATTGTTAAGTTTTGAACAATTAAAATTGCATGATATCATTGAGTATGATGATTTTCAAAAGATGAAAATGTGATTTATCTTCAAAAAGGGCATAGCATGGCATGTGCATTTCATCTCTTGAGACTTGTATAAAATGTATAAACTTTGTTAGCAATTTCCTACTTGGCTTTATGCTCACCCTACGAGATTTTTGTGCAGGAAAAGATGTGGTGATCCTACCCAACTAGGGGCGTGGAAGTATGTGTGTTGGGAGTACAATGCTCTCATTTGCTGTGACTCTGTGTGTACGCCAAGGGCTGTGTTTGTGTGGGTTTGAATAACCGTTTTGTATAACCAGACTCAAGCCTTGGAAACTTGTAAACCCTTGGGGGTATTTATTTGTTTATTTACTTGTTGTTGGATTAATGTATTGTTGCATGAAGAACTATTGTATCATGTAATGTAAGTTTGGAGATTTATATTCGATTTTCCTTGAAAGTGCCATGATTGTTGTCTTATCATTTGGGCTAGAAATTTGGGGCGTTACAGGTCTAGGGTAGTGCCCAGGAAGTGTCTAGGGGCAATGCCCTTGAAGCCAAAGTTGTTTGACTGCTTGAGCGATCATTTATGTACTCGAGAGGTGAAGTGGTTCATCCAATATCTTTGCCTGTGGTTTAAACTTCTGGGAAGTATGTTTTACCGTTCGAGCAGTAGATGTTGCGCTCGAGTAGTTGGCCTATATATGAGCATCGCCTTAGTCACACTGCTCAAGCGGTGAAGTGAGCGCTCTAGCTGTTTTCACAGCTCTATTTAGTATAAAGTGCGCTATTTACTGTTTTTAGGGTTGAATCCATCCATATTCTCAGAGAGGAGTAAAAAATAAAGTGTTTTGTATTGGATGGTTTTATATATGAGTTTCCTTGATGTATAGAAAGTGATCGATTGATCAACAAACTACATATAGAGAGAGTTGTTCATCAGTAGATTCTGAGGAACTTGGGTTTAAAGCTTTGGTAGATTGCTGAATGGGTCATCGTCGTGGGTTTGACATTAGCGATATGGACTCAATGTTGGGCAAAGCAATTCCTAGGTGAAGACGGTGGTAGAAGAGACACATCAAGTTCGGTTCAATTCGGGCATGGATTCGCTAGGTAGTTAAGAGTTGCTATGTATAATTCTTTTTTGTCTTCGTAGTGGATTTTGCCCGTGACTTTTTATCACAATTGGAGGAGTCCAATTGTGATTTTTTCCACGTTAAATCGTTGTGCCGATTTATTGTTGATTGTTTGTTTGGGATTCCTATTCGTTATTTTAAATTGAACCATAATCACAGATCAATATCTCGGCAATTGTTAAAATTTTCAATTTGTACTATATGAGAGATAATATTACTATTTATTCATTTATACTTTTGCTTCCGTATTTATGTTATGCAATTGGACTTTAATAAGGAATCTTAGTAATGCATTCGAGTAATAAAATTAGAGCGTTACATTTGCAAAGCAAGCTTATGGTTCATGTTGTGGATCGGGGGCACACTAGGAAACACACACAAGCAATAACACAAGAGATTTAACATGGTTCGGCAAGTTGCCTACGTTCACGGGCAGCGGATTTACTATATTGAACAAAGAAGAATTACAACACTCAGATTGTTCTCTCTCTCTATGTTCTCTCTTAGGCTCACCACTCACTGTAATTAAACTCTGCTCTCATCCTCTCTATATATACACATTACAGAGGAGCTAGGTGGAGAGGCTAGCATGGCCAGCTCATTCGGTGGCCGTCTTCCTTGATTGTGGTTTGTCGGTTGGCAGCCGCAATCCATGAAATGTTTTAGCTGACTTTAGTGTGTTCTCACAGAAGAGAATCACCCCCTTCACATGGGATGATATCAACAAATCACCCCCTCAACCCATGTGAGGTGATCTATTGCACACACTGCTGCTAATCTTGTTATGCCCAAATTCAACATAGTCTGTATCTCTTCACTGAGACACTGCATCCCCTGAAGCTAGAGATAATACACCAGAGATACAAGAGAAGGAGGGAATCCTATATCCTCAACTCAATTCACACCACTCTCTGATTTGGAGAGAGCCTCTGCTCCTATCTCCCACAAATCTCTTCTACGCTTCTTGTCTTGGATGTCTTCACCTGCTATGCTTGAACTTGTGTAACCAAGATATCATACACCCCCTGATTGGATGTTCTGCACCCCCTGCTAGGATGCCCTTGACTATCATGCCTTTGCCCTCTGTCCATAGTGATCGATCAACACTGCCTTGCACCCAAAGGTACTTAGTTCCGAGAGATGTTGATCAAGTCCAAACAATGTTGGAACTTGATCCCAGAAACCACTTTTGTGAGCATATCGGCCGGATTATCTGCAGTACCAATCTTTTGAAGCAGAATATCCCCTTCATTCACAATTTCTCGGATGAAATGGAAATGGACATCAATGTGCTTGGTGCGGGAATGATGAACCTGGTTCTTTGCCAAACAAATGGCACTCTGACTGTCACAGAACACCTCAACGTGCTTCTGAACAATACCCAAGTCCTCAATTAACCCATGTAGCCAAATAGCTTCTTTAAAGGCTTCTGTCACTGCCATGTACTCTGCGTCTGTAGTAGACAAAGCCACTGTTGACTGAAGCGTTGACCTCCAACTCACCGACCCTTTAGCAAGCGTAAATACATACCCTGTTGTTGATCGGCGTTTGTCCAAGTCACCAGCATAATCTGAGTCCACATATCCAACCAGATTTTGTCCAAGTCGGTTATCTCTCTCGAACTTCAATCCCAGATTAACCGTGCCATGTATGTACCTTAGGATCCATTTCACTGCCTGCCAGTGATCTTTTCCTGGATTATGCATATACCTGCTTACCATACTCACAACATGCGAGATGTCAGGCCTTGTACAAACCATAGCATACATTAATGCACCAACTGCATTTGCATATGGAACCTGTGCCATATGCTTTCGTTCTTCTTCTGTGCGTGGAGACATCGAAGCACTGAGCTTGAAATGAGGGGCCAATGGTGTACTCACAGCTTTTGTTTTCCCATTTATGCCAAATCTATCTAACACCTTTTTTAGATACTGGGTTTGTGTCAGACAAACCGTGCTCTTCTTCCTGTCTCTCTTGATCTCCATGCCAAGAATTTTCTTTGCTTCTCCCAAATCCTTCATTTCAAACTCTCTTGCCAACTGTGCCTTGAGTTTGTCAATCTCCACCTTGCTCTTAGATGCAATCAGCATATCATCTACATATAAGAGCAAATAGATGAAGGAACCGTCGGGAAGCTTACGGAAATATACACAATGATCAAATTGACTTCTTGTGTATTCTTTCTCCATCATGAATCGATCAAATCTTTTGTACCACTGTCTCGGGGATTGCTTTAACCTGTACAACGATTTGTTCAGCTTACAGGCCCAATTCTCTTTTCCAGTAACTTTGAAACCATCTGGTTGGGACATGTATATCTCCTCTTCAAGATCTCCATGTAAAAAAGCAGTTTTGACATCGAGTTGGGCGAGCTCGAGATCAAACTGTGCAACCAAAGCTAATAAGATACAAATAGACATGTGTTTCACAACAGGTGAGAATACCTCATGGTAGTCTATTCCTTCCTTCTGAGCATAGCCTTTAGCTACCAATCTAGCTTTGAATCTGATGTTGTCTTTGCCTAGGATGCCTTCTTTCTTGGTGTAAACCCACTTGCACCCAATTGCTTTCTTGCCTTTTGGAAGTTGCACCAACTCCCAAGTCTGGTTCTTGTGAAGTGACTTGATCTCTTCATCCATAGCCTCCTTCCATTTGACACTTTCTGTATTCTGCACGGTTTCTTTGAAAGTGCAAGGAACATTGTCTTCAATGATTGGAAGTGCATAGGCTACCATATCGGTCATCCAACTGGGTTGCTTAGTAACCCTTTTTCCTTTCCGGATTGCAATGGGTTCTGATTGTTGTGGGGCCTCTAGATCTTCATTTTCATCTGAACTCTCTTCAGAGCTATCCTCTGAGACTTCTTCAGGATGGTTGTCTGTCTGAATAGTCTTTGTTGGAGTCTCAAACTCCACCTGCACTGACTTTTTCAATGCTTCCTCATTCTGTTGAGGATTTGGTTGCTTCAGCATTGTAAACTCATCAAAGGTAACGTCTCTTATGGTGACAACTTTCTTTGATTCAAGGCACCAGAGTCTGTATCCCTTGACACCGTCACTAAAGCCCAAGAAGATGGCTTTCTTGGCTCTTGGATCCAACTTAGATTCTATAACATGAAAATAAGCTGGACATCCGAAGATACGTAACTGATCATAATCAGTAGTTGACACTCCTGACCATACCTCCATGGGAGTCTTGCCATCTAGTGCTGCAGTAAGTAGTCTGTTGACAAGATGACGAGCATAGTTCAATGCCTCGCGCCAAAATGCCTTGCTCAATCCAGAATGTGACAGCATACACCGGACTTTCTCCACCAAAGTGCGGTTCATGCGTTTTGCAACTCCATTTTGCTGCGGTGTTCTAGGAACTGTGAAATGTCTCACTATCCCTGCATTCTGGCAAACCTCTAAGAAGGGATCTGATGTGTATTCCCCACCATTGTCAGATCTGAGCTGCTTGATTTTTCTGCCTATCTGGGTCTCAATCATCTTCTTCCACATAAGAAAGATGTCTAACACTTCATCTTTGTGCTTCATTGTGTAAATCCAAACTCTTCTTGAGAAATCATCAATGAACGACACAAAGTAGTGTTTACCTCCCAATGAAGCATTCTTGGAAGGACCCTATACATTGGTGTGAATGTAGTCTAGAATCCCTTTGGTACGATGAATAGCAGTACCAAACTTGATTCTTGTTTGCTTGCCCAGTACACAATGCTCGCAAACTCAAGCTTCCCTGTTTTGGCGCCTTTCAACAGGCCTTGCTTTACCAACCCTTGTAAAGCCTTCTCACCGACATGCCCTAGGCGCATGTGCCAAAGTCTGGAAGTGTCTGATGCATCATCTTCTGAGCTGGTGGAGACATCCACTCTCCCTGTGACTGTAGAGCTGTCTAGGAAATATAAATTTCCTTGTCGAGTACCCTTCATTGCAACAGATGCTCCTCGAACAACTTTGAGGACTCCACCTTCCATAGTTACTCTGTAACCTTTGGAGTCTAAAACACCCACTGAGATGAGATTCTTTGTCAATGCTGATACATACCAAACATCTTCAAGAATTCTGATTGTTCCATCATGTATCTTCAGTCGAATTGTTCCAATCCCCTTTGTCTGGCAAGCTTGGTCGTTGCCCATCAGCACAACTCCTCCATCAAACTCTCGTAAGCTCAAGAACCACTACTTGTTAGGACACATGTGGTAGGAACATCTAGAATCTATAATCCATTCATCAGACTGGCCATATAATGAAACTGTGAAGGCTGCTCCTTCACCATTATCTCTATCTCGTGCAACATTCACCTTTTCTTCTTTCTTGTCTTTATTGGGACAATCTTTTGCCCAATGCCCCTTCTGGCAACAAGCAGCACACTCGTCTTTTGCAAGACGTCTTCTCTCTGATGATTTCCCTCTGGATTTTGAGTGAGACTTTCATCGCCCTGTATATCTCCTGTTATTTGTTCTGCCTCGGACTGTCAATGCCTCGGATGCTGAGTCCCTGTTTGCAGACTTATCTTTCCTTCTGAACTCATTATTTACCAAGGCGTTTGCAACATCAACATACTTGATCTTTTCTTTACCGTACAGTAAAGTGGTAGTAAGATGATCATATGAGTCAGGCAAGGAATTCAACAATAACAGTGCTTTATCTTCATCACCAATGTGATCATCCAAATTCTTCAGATCGGTGAGAATTTTGTTGAAGTTGTTTAGGTGTTCGTTCATCGAAATACCTTTCTTATAGTCGAAACGAAACAACCTCTTCTTCAAGTAGAGCCGGTTCTCAATACTCTTTGTCATGAACTTATCTTCCAGCGCCTTCCAAAGGTCCTTCGCAATATCATATTCTGTGAAGGCGTACTTCTCCTCTTTTGCAAGGCAAAGTCGGATGGAACTGTAGGCCAGGAGATTCACTTTCTCCCATTTTATCCCGTCCAGGTCATCTGGTTTGTTTCCTAGAGTGAAGTGCAGGTTCATTTGGACAAGCATATCTTTAACTTCGCATCTCCACATGCCGAAGTTGCTGCTTCCATCAAACTTCTCTACCTCGAACTTAGCATGGGACACCGAGGTCCAATGCCTAGAGTTGCTTGTACTCGCTGGATTACTTACGGACTCGGTTGATCTGGTCTCTGTAGATTCTGCCATTAAACTGTTTTTTTTTTTTCGAAACTTCAATTCAAAAAACTGACCGTACGGATGTGTCCGGAATACTTCAAATAGTTGGAAAACACTATTGGATCGTCAAAAACGGACTCCGAATGACTTAGATCTGGCCAAAACAGTTTCAACGCCTCAGATCTGCGGCTACTGCTTAGCCGCGCAGCACTGGATCACTCTCTGCACCTGGGTTGACTGGTCAACGTAAGCTGACGTGGCAACACGTGGCTGACACGTGTCTGACTGTCTGACACGTGTCGATGACGTGTCGGGTAACATGGCAGGTGACCTGGCAGGTGACGTGGCAGCCCGGCTGAAGTGGTTGATGACGTGGCGCTGAGCTGTCGCTGACGTGGAGTGCGCGTGTGCTGCACGCGCTCCTATCAGTCGCCTTCTTCCTTCTGCGGCGCATGGGGCGCGTGGGAGCGACTGGTCTGACGCGTCGGCTCTGTCAACGGCGCGTGGCGGCGCGTGTGAGAGTGGGCTTCACTCTCCTTCTTCAGATGGCGTGAGAGCGCGTGTAGGGTCTTCTGGGGCTGGTTTTTGCTTGGTTGGACTCCTCTCGTTGAGATCTTGCTCCTGGTATGCTCAAAAGTTGATTTCGAACACTTCGAAATCTGGGCACTTTCGGAAAAAATTCGATTTTTCACAACCCGAGCTCTGATACCAATTGTTGTGGATCGGGGGCACACCAGGAAACACACACAAGCAATAACACAAGAGATTTAACATGGTTCAGCAAGTCGCCTACGTCCACGGGCAGCGGATTTACTATATTGAACAAAGAAGAATTACAACACTCAGATTGTTCTCTCTCTCTCTCTCTCTATGTTCTCTCTTAGGCTCACCACTCACTGTAATTAAACTCTGCTCTCACCCTCTCTATATATACACATTACAGAGGAGCTAGGTGCAGAGGCTGGCATGGCTAGCTCATTCGGTGGCCGTCTTCCTTGATTGCGGTTTGTCGGTTGACAGCCGCAATCCATGAAATGTTGTAGCTGACTTTAGTGTGTTCTCACAGAAGAGAATCACCCCCTTCACATGGGGTGATATCAACAGTTCATACTTCTTCCCTAAACGTGGGGGGGGGGGGGTTATGATAAGCTACATGATCAATCTCAAACTATGGCAATCAAAACACAAGAGATCAAGCTTCAGGAGATGCCACAAAAAATCACCTTTAAGCTGAGCTCGCGTGTTACATATTAGTTAGTTATAGTTAAATAGATACAGAGGAACTACCACTTGTATTACAGCTATTACAGTTAGATAAGTTTGTGACAACTGATTATGATTAAGTATAGGTTGTTATAGCTTATTACAGTAGTTGATTATCACCTCAGATATTACAAAAAAGTGAATTGTATCGCCATTATATCCATTGAATCAAATAGACTGAGATTTTTTTTTTATATTTTTTTTTTTACTTTGATTTTTTAATTATTTACTTTCAACTTATAAAAAGCTACTACGTAGGATCATTATTAACTTTTATTATGTTTTATAGTAGCACTTTGCATTTTCTATCATTGGAGAAAGGTAATTAATATTTTTTATAGAAAAAAAGTCAGTTAATTAAAATAACTAAAGTTAGTTAGCGATGATAAGATAAGAAACATACCTAAAGATCCTACAATAATCAAGGTTTGTGTTATTAAGGGTTGGTTTGGGAAGTGGGTTGGCTTTTTGGCTTTCTGGCTTTTTTGGCTATTTTAGCCTGAGCTAAAAAGCTTAGTTTGGGAAAGGCTTTTTGGCTTTTTTGACTTTTTTTGTGAGAGAATAGTGTAATGATTATAGGTTAGATGTGATGTTTTGTTTGTTGTGCCTAAAATAACCTATTTTGTCTTTTGTGACTAAAATAGCCAAAAAAACCTACAAAATCCCTTCCCAAACAGAGGCAATGTGAAAGAAATTGTGCCCAAATCATGTCACAACTTTCTTTTATACATTGTTTTATATGTTGCATATAAATAGACTTGTCTACTCAATTTTAAAAATAAAATAAAAAAAAAAAAAAAAATCGTGCATAACACGGATTTTCGGCTAGTCGGATTTAAAAAATAAAAAAATAAAAAAAAGCACCAATTCAAAACAAATTTTAATTAAAAGCATTCTAGCATTGATTAAAATAACTTGAACAATAAATAGAATAATCATATATGTACATTTATTTTTTACTACATGGACATGCATATAATTGTATGGGTCCCCCTTCTCTTCAATAATTGAACATCCAATTATGAAAAAAAAAAAAAAAATGCAAGCTCCACAACATCGTGAGAATACAATTAGAGAGAAGCTATGTACTATTTGTTATTATTCATGTATGCATACAAAATTGAGAAATTCTAATATACACACCCTTAAAAATAGTGTATTACATGCATCCCTAATTATTTCATTTTTTTCTTTAATTATAACTAATTTTCTTCTTTAATTGTAACATTTTTTAATTATAACTCATGAAATCTTTAATTATACCTCATGTTGTGTTTAGTTAAGACAATTTTTGTTTTGTTTTATTTTTTTTGTTTTTTTTTTTGTTTTTTGTTGTTGTTTAGGCATTACTAAAAAAGTATAAAATAAAGTCATTTTCTTCTTTAATTATAAGGTGTATATGGTATGCCATAGACATATTTAACAAAATTTACATACAAAAGATTTATCTGTGAATTCATTTCTATTAGCGCTTGCCACATCTTAAATGCCTTTGCTATCTTCAAATCGAAGTCAATGTGAAAATAGGGAGAATTTAAAGGCACTTTCCACACATTTTTTTAAACAAATTTACATATATCGAAACTCTTAAATAAGTAGTGATCTTACAAAATTATAACTACTTATCTAAACTTTTAAAATTGTGGCAACTCATTTTGAAATGTGTGGCTTTGATCTTTTAGTTTGAGCTCTCCAGATGATCCAACTCCCTCCTCAGAGTGACGGTTTAATGGTTTCCAGAGTTCTACAAGAGATGAAAGAACATTGACTGCATGGCATATGTTGGGCCTTTGGGAGGGCTTCTTTGCACAGCAGTGACCAGCTAACTCAGCAACAATGCTGATACTAGCAAGAGTTTCTTCATCAAGATCAATCACAGGGTCAATGGCCTTATGGAATGCGATTTCGTGCATACGCAGTTTGCGGAACCATGTGACAAGACCAATGCACTCATCTTGATGGGTTTAAAGCTCAACTACAGCTCTTTTTCCCGTAATAAGCTGCATTAGAATCACACCAAAGCTGAACACATCAATCTTAACTGTCACTCATCCTGTCACTGTCCAATCATATGCAAGATTAGAATTTTCAACGAGTGACTTCAAAATTTTGGATTTAAAAATTATGTACTAAAAAATTGCATGAATTTCAAAAATACATGTTTAAAAGATTTGACTTTAACGAAAAAGACTAAGATTATGACATTAAAGCCAATAGCGTATCTCTTATGTGAGGCAAATTCTACAGTGTGAAAATGAATATTTTGAAAGGTTACGATTCAATGTTAACAAATTTATGACATCAAGTATATTGAGTCATAACTCTTATGTGAATCATAGGAGTTGCGCACCATGGACTGGCCCCTTCTCTGACAAAAATAAGAACGAGACATTTGAATGCTAGAATTTGATGAGAAATCTAATGGCAACCATAAATAGAGAAGATCAATGGAAAACCCATAACACATTGAACATTGAAAAAGTAGGAATCATTCCACCTAACAATTCAGCCTAAAAAATGTGATAATTCATCGTTCACATAACAGACTCATCAAACAAATATGTTATAGTAAGTTCCAAATAATGATATTCTGCTCCAACAATGACTAGATTAATTTGTTGGAAATGCAAAAAGCACAACGAACACATTTCACGTACAACAAAAATTAATGCACCATGTACTATCCTACTAGGGTCTTATATATTATCCAAAGTACAACATATCATAAAAGGCTTAAATACAATATTGTCACTAAAGAAGAAAGGCTTAAAAGCAAATTTGATTTTGTTTTATGGTCCATCCTACAATCATACATAAGTTAAGCTATTATGCACCTGAATGTCAAACCATAGAAACATAATAATTAAAGATAATAGTAGGTATTGATGCCTGCAAAATGTCCAAAACTAAATATTCTAAACATCAACGATAAGAAAATGGAGGAGACTATCTAATTAGAAGGAACAACCATCTAGATCCCAAATTTGTGACATGGATCCATCGACTTTGTCAGTGTTATTAAATCATTCTCTCTAAAATTTGTAGTGTTGGTTGCAATATGTGAGCAATGTTCAATTTAGAAAAGAGTACCTGCATATTCTGGTGCGAGATATCCAAAAGTTCCAGCTAGTTTAGTTAGAACTGAAGACTTTTCATCTGGTGCACGACGAACAAATCCAAAATCGGCTACTTTAGCATGCATATCATCTCCTAGGAGAATGTTGGATGGTTTGAGATCCCTATGAATAAAACCTAAACCATGCAGATACTCGACGCCTCTGGCCACATCCAGAGCAATAGCCAATCTTTCCTACCATTCAAGGGCTTTCAGCCCTTCTTCATTCCATCTAAACAAATGCCTGCTAATTGTCCCTTGAGGCATGTATTCATAAACAAGTAGCCTCTCATTTCCATCCAAACAATATCCTATAAGAGAAACTAAATGCTTATGTCGAACCTTACTAAGCACAGCAATCTCAGACTTGAATTGATCCCAAACCCTCTCATTGACCAGTCCAGCCTCCATTCTTTTAACAGCAATCTTAGTCCCATCATGCAACTCCCCTTTGTAAACAGTTCCGAATCCACCTGTTCCCAATATGTTCTGCTTGCTAAAATTGTTAGTCGCACTCTTTAAAACATGAATAGAAATTGCCAAACGTCCAACTTCAATAACATGAAAATCACTAGAATGCTTTCGTTCACAACAATATAGGCAATATATCAAAATCCCAACCAATAAAACTACAAAAACACCCCCAATTACTAGACCCACCACTACAACAAAAAACACAATCGGCGACTAAAACTTATTTTTTCGTCGCTAAAAGTACGATTTTTGGCGACTAAAATGCAATTAGTCGCCAAAGTTGATCCCTTTTGCCGACTAAAACAGGTTAGTCGCCGAATTTAATGGTTTTAGCGACTAAAACGCACTTTAGTCGCCGAATATAGGGTTTTTAGCGACTACAGGTTGTTTAGTAGCCAAAAGGGACGGTTTTTGGCGATTAAAATCATTTAGTAGCCAAAAGTGATGGTTTTGGCGACTAAAAAACAGTTTAGTCGCCCATTATAGGTGTTTTCCCGACTAAAATGCATTGCAGTCGCCGAAAGTTGAGGTTTTGGCAACTAAATTTCTATTTAGTCGCCAAATGTGCTATCCTTAGGCGGGATTCATTTGTTTTAGCGACAGAAAACAAATTAGTAGCCAAAAAATGGAGAATTGGCGACTAAAATTGAGATTTAGTCGCCAAAAGTGCTAAGCAATTTTTTTTTGTAAATATTTTATTTTTTACATGAAATATATTAAATAAAATAATTTATTTTTATATATACAATTTTGTATTAATACCAGTGAATATAGTATATAAATAATAAATGTTGCATTAATAATCATGTGATCTGAGAGTGGCGTAGTGGGGACCAAGTGTTGCTAAAGGTATAGTGGCGTGCAAGTGTTGGACGTTGCAGGTTCGAACCCTGGGACAACCAGCGGAGGCTATTTTTTTTCTTTTGAAAAAATTAGTATTGGCGACTAAAGTCGTTGGTCGCCGAAAGATAAATTAAAAAAAAAAAAAGTAGTATTGGCGACTAAAGGTTTAGTCGCTACAAGTATAATTTCCCAAAATGGAATGGAGTATTGGCGACTAATTATTTGGTCGCCGAAGACATATGTATTGCCGACTAACAAATGTTTAGTCGCGAAAGGTATTCGCGACAATTTTTCGGCGACCACAGCGGCGACGAAAATCTTTAGTCGGGGAAAGTGAAAAAATTAGTATTGGCGACTAAAAAAGGGGCTTTTGGCGACTAAAACGTTAGTCGCCAAAATTGTTTTTTCTTGTAGTGCACAATCACTTCAATCAAGAATCTATTACCACTTCTTGAAGAAGTCTTTGAAGGTGGTACATATATCGTTGGTGGTTGAGCAACACCATCCTTACCTAAATCAGGATTGCCATCAGTCTTTACAACCACATTACTCTTAAACGATGGAATTTGTCCAAAAAGTCGATTGTTCGAGACATCTAGTTTTATAAGGTTAGGCAAAATTGTAAGCTCGTTTGGGATAGTACCCGTCAAACTATTATTAGCAAGAATTAGTACCTCCAACGAAATGACTGATGAGAAGTTTGGAGAAATTGTACCTGCAAGACCCAAATTTAGAAAATTGACAAAAGTAATGTTTTGATTCACACAAATGATCCCAAGCCAGTTGTTGCAAGGATCATTCCCTTTCCATTTGTTTATGAACACCATTGGGTAACCAACAGACTCCGCAATTAAAAGCAACGTATTCACCCGGGGATCACAGGCAACTCCAGGATATAATAAACAAAAACTATTGGACCCATTTTCTGTATCTACCGTAACAGAAGAATTAAACTTTGGGGTTGGCCCTTGTAATAGGTTGTTCATCAATCTCACATTCGTAAGCCTTGGAAGATTCACCAAAGATGTTGGTACCTGACCTGTAATGCTGTTGTCCGACATTTCAAAGCTCTCCAGCCAAGTAAGCCTTGAAAAGTCCGGAAATTGACCTGAAAAGTTATTAGAACTCAACCACAGTCCGGTCAACTTGGTCATGTTCTGTATCACAGCAATTGAACCATTGAGCTGATAAATACTATTCTGCCCAGTCAACCACAATTGTTCGATTGAAGAACCCGAAAAGGTAGCCGGCAGCCCGCCCTCAAGGTTGTTGAATGCCAAGTAAAGAGTCGTTAGCCTTCCAACACCAAAATAATCCGGAATTTTCCCAGTGAAGTTGGAGAGAGTGGCTGAGAAAACCTTGAGGCTGGATGCGCTTTGGATACTGTCTGGTATGGGCTGTGCCGAGAAGGGCATGTAGTTGAGGCAGACAATTTCCAAGGACGTCATGCCGAGGAAGAAATCAGAGGGAATGGAAGAAAACATGTTGCGGCTGAGGAAGAGATTTTGGAGCGAGCTCAACCCAGCCAGACTCGGGAGCCTACCGCCAAGATTGTTGGCCGTGAGATCGAGTGTCTGCAAGGCGGTGAGGTTAGCAAGGCTCGGAGGGAGAAACCCTGTGAGGTTTAGATACCCGATTTGGATATGGGTGACCCGGTTGTCATAGGAACATGTCACGTATTTCCATTTGCAGTGGTCCTGGTCTGTCCAACCGAGTGAACCCCATGGGTTAAGACTCTTTTTCAGATCCTGCATTACAAAAGCGTCGATCGAAGTGGACTGACCATGAACTAAGACGAAGAGCGAGAGCATTGAGAGAGAGAACAGGCCGAAAAACCAAGAACGAAGATGGGTAATCTCCATTTTCTCGAGAAAATCTGTGGGAAAAAAGGAAGAAAAAACTTGCATGATTAAAATAGTAAAATTGAAGATTCCATTCCAAGAGAGAGTGCGAAAGTTTCGGAGAGGTTTAGGGAACTATTGTTTGAAATCATCGCGCCGTCAATTGGTGACTAATTATTCCACCAGCAAGCATCTTTTTTTTTGTCTTGAATTCTCACACTATAGCATGATCAGATAATACTTCCATCTAAATGAAGAACTTGATCATCAACAAGGAAAAGCATACAACAGACTTGAAAATAAAACAAATAAAATATGAGAAATTCTATCATACACACTCCAAGAGTGTGCCCAAAAGTATCCCTAGAAGTATATTCCTAGTTACCATGTTGGTATTAATTATGACTTATTTTGATGTTATTTATGCGTTGATTATAATTCAGTTTTAGACATTATTGTTATGTTAATTATAATTTATTATGATGTTAGTTATGATATTATTTTAATTACGATCCAAAAATTATTTAGTTATACCTTATTTGGTGTTTGATTATGATTCAAAAAAAAAATTTAAAAAAAAAAAATATGGCATTTGTGAAAAATATCATAACTTGCATGTCGCTCGGCGGCACTAAGACTTGTGCCGACTAAAAAGAATTTTTCAGGATTATCATTAATTAGTATTCGATCTAGATCCTTTGTTACTTTCTCAGCCGAAAGTTTCCCAACATCCTCTAGACTCTCTAGATTCGAAATTCTAATTGAATTCACTTCAAATTCCTTTGACCTCTTCTCAACGACGGTGAGATAACAATTCTTTGCCGATATCTGCGAACCGCGGATTTGCTCGACAATGAATTGAGTCGGATATCGAAGGGGCTGGTGGTAAGTACTCAGTATGGCCTGCATTGCATGGAGCCATGTTTGGCCCATGATTATATTTTAAGGTGATGGGAACTTGACGACTAGGAATTCAACCTCTAGCGTCTTGGTGCCTGCCTACACCGGTAACACGATCTTGCCCAAGGGGTATTCCAGATTGGCATTGAAACCAAAAAGGGGGTAATCGGCCTGCATGAGATATGCATCCTTAAAGTTGAGTTTGAGAAACGTTTTGTAGTACATTATCTCGGAGGTGCTTCTATGGTCAACCAGGATATGCGCAACGGCGATTTTATTTACTTGTAACTTGATCACAAGGGCGTTGTCATGAGGCACAGTGACCCCCTTAAGATCGACGTTGGAGAAGCTAATTTCATTCGACAATCACTACCGTTTAAATCATATACTGAGCTCAGAGTTGGGTTTAGAAGGGAGTTGAGAATGTCGTTGTGACTGGATCGTATTCACCTTGTTTGGAGGGGGTAAGCTATATACACTACTAGAAAAAGGGGCTTTAGACACGGAACTTTTTGCGACAGGTTAAAAATCATTGCCAAAAGTAAGCTTTTGCAACGATAAATAAAGTTGTCACGAAATTAAATATTTTTACGACGGAAAATCGAAGACCGTGGCAAAATGTAGTATTATACGCAACGTTACGTTACCTGTCGTAAAAGTTTTTTTCCATCTTGCATTTTTTTTTTTGTGATGCCGTTAGTTAGTCCATCACAAACGATCCTTAAAATCGTCGCAAAACTTAATCCCTTAATTCCCCCCCCCCTCCCCGTGCTAGCTCTTACCTAACCTTTCATTTAAAAAAAAATAAAATAGAAAAAAAAAAAACCTTATGTCTTCTCACTCTGCCCTAATTTCACTATGCTCTCTCATGCCTAGTCGTCACTCTCTCTCTCTTACAGCGACAATAACACCAGTGTGGGCAGTGTCCAGGTAACCCTCATCTCCTCTCCTTTCCTCTTATTTCCTCTCGCTTTCACTTGCGCAAACCCTCACAATCTCTGTCTCGCTCTCGCGTTACCCTCACAGACCATCTCTAGCAGCAGCAGCGGTGACTTCCTTACCAATTCTCCTTCCGGCATCCAGGTATAGCTCTCCTCTACTCTCTTCTGCTCTCCTCGCTTGTCTTCTCCTGTGTCCTCCTTGCATACAGGTTGTTCAGTTGATTAAATAATTTTGATTAAGAATAAAATAGTATGAAAATTGAAATAGGATTGATCTAAACTATTTTTCTAGTTAAATCCAATGAAAAGGGATTAAATGTAGCCAAATTTTGAGGTATGTACATAAACATAGAGAGAGAGAGAGAGATGGGGGGCTGTGTGTTGTGAATTATCAGACAATACTCTCTTCTTAGGCAATACTCTCTTTCTGTTAAAATTATGCACCAAATTGGACCAGATTGTATGTATATTATAACTATTAAAACATTGAATTATGCACCAGATTCTCGATGCCCATGTTTTACGAATTCAAACATTGGACCTACTGAAATTATGCACTCCCAGAAAGAAAAAAACAAATACTAGTTGTCAATTAACAACAACCATATAATATTTCACACAAGCCCAAAGTTTTTTCATATTAAATATCAAAATGAAATCTTATTTAACTTATGTTTTTGAAAAATTAATTAGAATGAGATCTTATTTGACTATGCTTTTGAAAATTAAGACATTCAGCAATAAGAATTTGTTACCATTATGTTTTCTTGATAGATCTTAGGAAAAAGATAAATTGGTCAAATAGTTGAGCCATCTCCGTCACATAGTTTAAGACAAAATTTGCATAGAAAGGAAGTTATGATTGAACATAAGCATAAGCAATAAAATTCCATGAAAGGTGAAAAAACAAATCAATGCATACTACAATTATGAATTTCTATCTAATGCTTGATGGAATGCAACAAAACAAAACAAACCAAAATAGAAATTGGTTTGAATGAGAATTAAAGTGGGAATGCATTACAAGTTCATGATCCAATCTTCAACATAGAGTAACCAAGTTACAAACATCAGATAATCACAGAGGCAAGTTTTGCAAGAATGGAGGTAACTAAACTAACACTAGTGTTCTAGGACATACCAAAGGAAATAGAGAGATTTGATAAAGAATATGCATATAGTATACAACATAATTACAGAAAAGAAGGTAAAGAAATACTTTGGATTAGTGGCAAATAACATTAATGTCAAGTTGGTCTCAGAATCTCAACTAAATATATATCAACCATCATATAATAATTTTGAATTTTTAGTCTGGACTGTCTGTTTAGGGAATAATTTATAAAAATAATAATTAAATTAAAAAAATTAAGTAAGATGACCTACAACCATTATACTCTCAATGATCAGAACGGTGATAACACTTGTATGTTATCTTTTATATATCTTTTCAGATTATTAGCATAAGTTGTTGCATAACTTTTTTTCTTGTGCAAATATCTAGAATGTCTTCAAAAGTTGGCTACAAATTATAGTTGAAAAAAACTCAGTTTTGTCTTAAGATCATTGGAGTGTTTTATATGCGTTGCTTTGCTTTTGATCATTTTATCCTAAGATCAGTTTTTCCTTGGAGTGTTATATATGCGTTGCTTTCGATCATTGTATCCTAAAAGGCAAGTGTTCATTCAAACTTGTAAGCACTATAGCGAGGGGAAAATTTTGTCTTAAGATCATTGTATCAAACATAAACCTCAATCACCTCTTGTATCAATTATTCATAATTTTAACATCCTATCTATTAGTTTAATTTACTTTTATTCTAAGACGAGACACAGTCACAATCAGTGGTTGACCATGGTCCTTGTGATGCTTCTGTACATGCACATCACTTCAATTGGCCTTATTGGAGGAGCTACATGAATTTCACCTAGTGTACATCTTGTAGTTGTATATTTCTCTTTTAGTGGTTTTCTAGGTCTTCATCTGGTTACAAGAATACCAACAAATTTTGTGAATTGAATAGAAAATCGCCAATGAATGAAATACATGGACATTGAAGTTCTCTCATTATCTGGAATTCTACCATTTCTTCTGGATCAAGATTTTTCTGTCATTCTTTTCTTTGCAGTGATCTTGTTGTAGTGATTTAATGGTCCAAGATTGAAGTTAAAGTAAAAACTCATCGTTTGATAACTACCCATACGCACAGAAGAAGTTGAAGCCGATTCTCGATTTTGAAACAGGAGCCTAATTTTCGTTTGTGAATACTTGTCCTTAGCAAACTCTTTTCCTGAATTAGTTGACATAATAAAATGCTCAAACGGCGTCAGATGTCAACGAAACTTAACACACATAACTAATTACGCACAAATGACTTTTAGGAGACGAGACTCGGGATCACTATCGCCATCAGCACCCCTACCACCGGAAGAATGTGACTCCGAGCCAGAATCATCATCATCATCATCCTTGGTCTCGGAGTGCTTACTCATAATCTCCTCGGTGTCCCTGGTCTTAGTGTCCTCGCCAGTCAAGGTTCTCTCTGCGGACGAAGAAGCCCCCTATACTCAGGACTAGCTATCTCCACTCTGACTCTGGGTACCCCTGCCCCTACCTCTACCTCTGTCCTCACTCGTGCCGCATGCGAGAGCCCGTCTGTCTCCCTTTCTCGCAGCTAGAAAAGGTGCCACATGTGCCATCGGTCCAGGCAGAGGCTGAAAAAGAGTTTGCAAGAAATAGAGCATCAGTACAGCTTGGTCCAGAAATAGTATAAGTACAGTCTAAAGGAAATTAGTGCATGTCAGATGAGAAAAATTGGATACCTGATGAGCATGGTAAGCAAGTAATGCCTCTCTCATCCGCACCATATGGACCAAGGTGTCGACTAACTGAAGGAGGCCATCCACATAACCCACTGGCATACAAGTGAGTTACAGTATTAGTGTACACGAAAAAGAATATATGAAATACAAATAGCATGACAAAGTGCATACTTACTGGACGTCAGGGTCCCTAACATACTCATGCTCCTCTGGGTGCTCAAGCAAAATCTGGTGAGCTATCCCGTTCGGCCGCCAATATGTGATCATAGTCGGGATCACGGGGAGATCGGCTACATGAACGGCGAGGGCAGCGCCTCCAGCATTAGGCTCAGCCACAGGGGTGGCACCTTTAGCAGCGGATACATTTGCAGCACCACATGTGTGAGCTCTAGTCAAAGGTGGCATAAGGTGGGTTCGTATAAAGGTAGTGCAGTCCCCAACTCTTTGGAAGAGATTAGTATTCTGCCCCGCCATGAATGTCATGATAGCCTCAATAGGAAGGCTATCAGCAGTCCTCATAGAAAAAAGAGGGGGAGCAGGAATAATGGGGTCAGGTAGGCCCATGGTCTGGCGTACAAAGCGCTCTCCCAGGTACCAAGTCCTGCAGAAGGGACCCTCTAGTAGAATCTGTAATCGGGAGGTATCCTAAGACTCAGCATACTCATCCCTCGTCCCCTCAGGCATGACACCAGGTAACCTACAAACAAAGGAATCATAGTTGCTATCAATTGTTAGTTATCCCAGTTATTTGTATGGAATAAAAGCAATATAGATGGAATGAAATGGGTATGAGTTTCAGATTACCTCGTGGGCCGTCACTGTATCGAAGAAGTGACGGTAGCAGGCAAAAGTGGTGACATTGCGGCGGCAGGAATAACACCTACCATCAAACAACCTCGAGTGAGGCACATCCGCTGCCACCTCATCTCTCGGGACTGGGGCAAGAGTGGAAAAATAAGCATATACCCAGAGCTGTAAGAAGAGATTAGTTTATAAGTCAACAGGTAGAAACAAAAATACAAGCAGAAAATGCAAAGTAGAAAGCATAATTTACAAACAGAAATTCAAATGAAAGTACATGACATACCTCCAAGGCTCTCTAGTAGCCTCCAGCCATTTTCCCTTCTTGCAGGAACCAGAGCTCATGTACCCGTACAGAGTGTCAGTCATAGTAACGGACATGCGATAGCACCACCAAAGCACTGAGCAGATACAGACCCACGATTTTCCACCTATTTATAAATAAGGTGGTGCCGAAAAGGTAGATCAGGAATCCACGGGCGTACTGCTCTATCTGCTCCTCAGTTTCTGGCTGGCTCTCGTGGAAGTGGTCGTAGAACTAGCTATACCTCACCATGGATGGCCTATCCAAAAGAGGGCGTGCTGCCAAAAGATGGACCCAGGTGACTCACCACTGGCTCATGTCTAGATCGAAGGGGATCGGATCACCCTTACTCGTAGCCCCATGATCATGAAGAAATCGTAGGGCGTCATTGTCATCTCCCCGGTAGTGGAGAAGTGGAAAAAGTTGGTGGTGTCCTACCATCTCTCCACCAGGGTGCCAAACAAGGTTCGGCTCACTTGTAACCGTGAGAGCCCATAGTAGAATAGGCTGAAGCCTGCCTCGTCAACCATCTCTCGAACTCTAGCGGGGAGCTCTTGGTACCAATCCCTCACTGTCACCGTGTAATAACCCCTCAAAGCATAGGCATCACCCTGTGTTGAAAGAAGAATTTGTTAAGTACATGGCAAGATGAAAGATTGTGATGAGTGTCAAAGAAAAGTACTTGAAAGGAGCAAAAATTCTTACCTCAAAAGCATCATAGGAGAGATGCGATGTGCGCTCGCGCAAGAGAAAATCCTTAGGCACGCCCCGGGCAAAGTCTTAAAATCTCAGCATGCCACTGGGGGCCATCGCGTGTGTACGTGGGTGGTAGGTGGCGGGGTCGAATGGCCTCACCCTCAGTGGTGGTAACTCGGGCTCAGGCGCTTGAGGGTAAATCTCCTCCGTAGCGATGCCCACAACAATATCCTCTACCGCACCGTCTGCCTCCTTTAGCATCAGGTCTTTCACACCCGCGACAGATAGAGGAATATATGCCTCAGGAGGAGCATCATCATGGGAAATATCATTGGCCATGGAGAATGGGATTGGAGGTGAGAGAAAAGCAAGGAAAGTGAGAGAAATAGGTGGAAAACCCAAAACCAAACCCTATGAGAGAGAAAATGAAAGGAAAAAAGTGTAAACTCAAGAATGAGGGCGAAACACCAAGAAAACCTATGAAAAATAAGAAAAAAAAAACAATGAGAAACCCAAAAATTCAACCAAATCAAAATCTAATTGGTTCAAAGCGTAGAGAGCCAAAAGGGTTTTACGAAAAAAAAGTTTGTGTGGGTCGTTGGTTAAAGCGAGTAGGATAGAGAGAGAAAGAGAGAGAGAGAGAGAGCCTAGAGAGAGAGAAAGAGTGTTTTTCGGATGGTTTGTGGGTGATACAATAAGCCAAACATGTGTTTTAATGGGCCACGGGTGTGAAAACCCGATTCTGCCCTGACATCGGCACAATTGGGCGGCTGGCCAATATGTTGTACGTCCGGTCGACTACTCAAGTGTGTTTTGATGTGTTTTCTAGAACTTTACCTATTTTGGGAATGGTTGTTCTCGTATTCATCTTGAAAGTAGAAAAATTGAAGAATTTGGGTTTGTTTCAACTTCAGACGATTCTGAGATTTTATTCTGGATGCACTGTTCTAAATCTCGCCATTTCTCCGAAGCATGAATGTGCCTCAACCTCGAGCTCAAGTAGGTTTTACCCTCTTTGAGGACCTTTGACTATGAATTGAAGGTGGAAGTTTGAAAAAATAGTAAAAGATGAGGTAGATCCTCGGCAGAACAAGACACCTCCCCATGAGGTGTTTTCGAAGCCACAGCTTTTTGTTTATCTTTTCTATTATGTTGCATGGAACATGCATCACATTGTATTTTGCATCAACTACAACAATTATATTGCATTCATTACATTCATATGCATCGTCCTTTATCATTTTATTGTATCTACCCTTATCACCCTCTCTACGTAAAACGTAGTTTGGCTTGCTTTCTTCACTCTCTCCGCATGAAACGCAGTTTGGTTTACACCTTCTCACCTTCTCTGCACAAAAGCGTAGTTTGGCTTGCACCTTTCACCTTTTCTATGCATAGCGTAGTTTGGCTTGTTCCTTTTCACCCTCTCTACATGAAACGTAATTTGGTTTGCATCTCACCTCCTCTCTGGGTGAAACGTAGTTTGGCTCGCATATTTCATCCTCTATACGTGAGAGGTAGTTTGGCTTAAACTTTTCCTTTCTCCATATGAGATACGGTTAGGTATATCTGTTGGTTATGCCACCTTTGCACCCCTTTCCCGTGAAACATGTTAGGATTTGAAATTTACCTGGTTAAAACCTTCCCTCTCTCTGTCATGACCCGAACCTGCCCCCGTGGGTTAAGGACATAACCGGCCAGTAATCATGAGATTACTTACGGACTCAAACCAAACCAAACCTATTTTAATAAAGTTATTGGGGGCCAAATGGAAGCAACTTCAAAATTTGTCCATAGAGCTGTGCTTAAATGGCACATCAAAACAAACCATACATATATATACATTAATAACTCACAACAGAAATACAATACCATAAGATTCTGTACAGACAGGGTTATTCAAAACTAAGTCAACCCATGAAAACTATATACAGACATATACAAAGTCTTCGCCAACATAACGACATTGGACAAAATGACAAAAAGGCGAAGGCGAGTCTCGTGCGTGAGACACATGGGCTGACTTTCCAAAACTTGGTTGTTCCAAACAGACTTCATTGGGGTTGGGTCTGGACCTCCCTTGGCTCACCTACAAACACATGAATGAGCATGAGCGAAAGCTCAGTGAATAATATCAAGTAAAGAAAATACATTGGAACATTATACATCAAACGGCCTTGGGCTCAATTCATTCATGTCAAACTGGCTCTTAGGCCTTTCAAACTTTCATGTCAAACTAGCTCATAGGCCTTTCAAACTTTCATATCAAACTGGCTCACAGGCCTTTCAAACTTTCATATCAAACTGGCTCGTAGGCCTTTCAAAATTTCATATCAAACTGGCTTATAGGCCTTTCAAACTTTCACATCAAACTGGCATTTAAGCCTTTCAAACTTGTCATATCAAACTGGCATTTAAGCCTTTCAGACTTTTATTTCAAACTGGCATTTAAGCCTTTCAAACTTGTTATGTCAAACTTTGTCCACCATTCAAAATTAATGAACTTTACAAAACTTACATAGAAGTAAGCAATTGGACAATAACATGTTTCAGATATTACTCACAGTGATCGGCTTGTGGATTTGCCCTGGAGCTTGACCCTACACATCACATAACACATATGGGTCACAATTAATTTAATCCGTTCTTTAATTCACATTTTCCTCTTTAGGCTTCATTCTTATCTCTTTAATCCAATTACAATGCTTAAAGTATGCCTAAGAGTGATCAGAAGTGAAAGAGGACGGAAAACGAAACACAGAACGCGTAAACAAAATTTCAGAAAACAGGTCCCCGCTCGAGCGTGGACTCCCTCGCTCGAGCGGACCCTTAAGGCCTGCAAAAGTACTGGTTGCATCAAAAATACGCTCGAGCGTGAATTAGGGTGCTCGAGCGAAAGGCCTGTCTAAATAGCTCCCCCGCCCAAGCGTGAATTATCCCGCTCGAGCGGACACCAAGTCTGCAAAAACATACTGGGAGCACGTATTTCCCACTCGAGCGGCAGTTCCCCCGCTCGAGCGGACATCAAAATTCTGGAAATCCCAGATTGTGTTCTTGAGCTTCATTTCGACTTTCAACTAACAATTCATGCATGTTATGGCTCAAATTTCTCATATACACATACTAACATGATACCAATACAAGATTATAACATTAGGAAGCTCAATTTCTTGAATTACCTACATGCATGTCTCAAATTTACACCAAATTCATTACCAATATAACAACTTCATGCATTCAAAGCTTCTTCTCCCATGGATTGTACATGCATGTGACACATAACCTTCATTCTCACCCCATATGATGGAAAGGTGGACAAATACATGGATTTCAATCAAATTGCAACATGAGTCATGTAATTCAAGCTCAAATATGCAAATTCCAAACAATTACATACATGCATGCATATATAGTCTTCCTATTCAACAAAACCAACTCAAAACATGCTCTTGACCATTAATTAACTTTGAACACACAGGATTAACACACAAGATTATACATTAAGCTCATGAATTCAAGAATCAATGCTTACCTAGAGGTTCAATTCCTCCAATCTATGGTCAAATCTAGAGTTGGCCTCCAAAATCAAGCTTCAATGATCAAACTCTCAATTTCTTTCACTCTCTCTCTCTCTCTTAGCCGACCCTCTCTCCTTCTTTGAGTCCAAAAATCAGCCAAAATGCACTAAAGGAAGGAATTTGAGGGTGTAATGCCCTTACAACATAACCCACTAATGCCAATATAATAATAATAAAGCAATTGGGCACTAATTCATCAATTTAATCGATTTAATCTTACCCAAATCAATTTTCCATTAAATTTTACCGTAGGCTCTAAAAATCATGCCAATCACAATGGCATAATCAATTCCGGGTTCTATGGTCGATAAGGCCTTTAATTTAATTTCCAAAGCAGATAATCAAACAGATATTCCTACGGTGAACAGATAGAAGTTCAAAACCACATATTTTCACATAATAGCACACAAAATCATACTAAACACATAATCACACACAAATGAAGGATCAATTAGCATACTACGGAACAGGGGTATCACACTCTCCGTATGAGATACGGCTAGATACGCATGCTGGTTACGTCACCTTTGCACTCTTTTCGCCTGAAATGTGTTAGGATTTGAAATTTACCTAGTTAAAACCTTCTCTCTCTTCGTATGAGATACGGTTAGAGATGCATGTTGGTTATGCCACCTTTGCACCCCTTTCGCGTGAAACGTGTCAGGATTTGAAATTTACCTGGTTAAAACCTTCCATCTCTCCGCATGAGATACGGTTAGATACGCCTATTAGTTACATCACTTTTTCACTCCTTTCGTGTCAAACACGTTAGGATGTTGATTTACCTGGTTAAAACTTTCCCTGTCTCCGTATGAGATACGGTTAGATATGCCTGTTGGTCTCACCACCCTTCTCTCTTTTTTTGTGAAACGCGTTAGGATGTTTGATTTTAATTCAATTGAAACCTTCTCTCTCTCCGTTTGAGATACGATTAGATACGCATGTTGGTTAGATCATCTTTCCTTCTTTCATGTGAAACCTGTTTGGAATTGACGTTTGCTTACACCTTTCCGTGCGACGCGCAGTTAGACCTATTTTGATTTAAGCTTGAGGCTTGGTTCATATGTTGTCATCTTGTTTGTTGTATATGCTATTATCTTTTTATTACTTATTGCAGTGCATTGCATAACCATGAACTTTCAAAAATAAAAGTCTTCGCAAAGTGTGTAAGTCCAGTTTTCATTTGCATTTTGAGCATGTTATTTGCATCATGCCCTTGAATTACACTAGTTTGATTCCTTGCAAAGGGATACGTAGGCATGTTATTTGCATCATGCCCTTGAACTACGGTGGTTTGATTCCTTACAAAGGGATACGTAGGCAATTTTTGAGTTCAACCAATTGCATTTACATTTTGTTTGTTTGCCCAAGTCTTGCGGCCTTGTCAAAAGGGTCATCTTCGGCCTTTGACATTCACTCACATCATTTCATGACTTCGAGCTCTCTGTCCATGAGGGGCAACTGTAGACACCCCATTTTGACCACCCTTAAGACTTGGGTGCTTCATTTTGAACACTCGATGATGAAATGTTAAGCTGTGCAATTGTTCAAATCTTCAACAAAAGGATTCAATTTCAAGCTTTAAAACCTAAACCTTGCTCTCCCTTTGGACCAAAACCTTTTTTTTTTTTTTCTAGCCTGACCACTTAGAGAACAGCTGGCCAACAAATGGCCGGCAGACCATTTTCATTAGGCCGGCCGTACATCTTCATGGTCGACTGCCTATGTTTAGCGAAAGCAGATATTTTGCAGCAACCAACTGCTCCCATGCACTTGCTTTGGATCAACTGTCTCTTTTGCAGATATTTTCGACGTGAGAAACTAAAAGTCTATAAATACAACACCTCTCTCATGGTTTGGGGTTAGAAAGAATCTGCAAAAGCCTAAAGCTTGTCCAACACACTTCTCTCCTCTCTTGCAATATAGATACACAATAGATACACCATATAAGCTTGAACTTGAAGCTTTTTGCAGAGATTTTGAACACAATTTCAAATACTTGAGAGTGCTTAGATTGTGGTTTGTGAACTAAGAAGATCATCCGCTTTTTCATGAGGTGAACTTTGAATCTTTTCACCATCTTTTCTCTATCTTTTTCTTTTCTTTACATACTATTTTTAGAGTATTTTGTGGCCTGAAATATGTGATTTAAAGTCACAAAAAAGAGGAGGGGTTAGCCACCCTTCCTTAGGCTTGTTGGTTAGATGAAACCTCTTGGTTTTCTTCCATTTTTGCTCACTTTTTCACCTCCTAAATTTAATTTTCAACATTGTTTTAATGTTGTTTGAGTGCTATTTAATGTGATAATTTATGCTTTGAATATTGTAGTTATGTTGTTATAAGCCCTCCTAGATTTGGCGTGTTTAGGACATAGCGGCCAATCCGTTTGAGTTTATTGTTTTACTTATAAATTTTTTGCTTTCATATTATTGTTGTCTACCTTGAAACCAGGTAGTAGCTTTCGTGTTCAAAGTGTTGAAAAACTCTCTTATCGATCATTTTTGAAACATGGAAATAGATGTCTCATCCTTGTTCCATGAAAAAGAGAAGTTGTCAACAACTTTGGCAAGTTGTTTGTTTAAGCTTTGATAGATAGCTTGTTTCTTGTTTTGTTCCCTTACTTGCTTTGTTACTCCTAGATAGCTCTTTATCGAGAAGTGTGGAAAAGTCTCTCCTAGTTCCACTTTGAAGCATGGAAATGGATGTTTCATCCTTATTCCATGAGTAGGGAGATGAGTTGACAACACTTTTTGAGTTGTTACTATTTTTCATTTTAGTTGCTCCATAATCATCACATACTAGCTTATGATGTTTGATGGTTTATGAAGCATGTCAACCTCTTCCTTGAATAAATTCATGATAAGAAGGAGGTAACCTTTTTTTTTTTGTGTGTGTTTTAGCTAATTCTTCTCCTATTGCTCTTATGATCATCATGAAACAACCTTGCTATGGCTGATGATTTGGGAAGCAAACCTACTCCCTTCTTGAAAATCCTCATGATAGGAGGGAGCAGGAAGGATGAACAGCTTTTGGAAACCCTCTGTCTTGCTTTGTTCCAGTTCTGCTGCAGTAAGGTATTCCTCAGGAAAAGTGGCCGGCTTGCTATTATTCTGTACGGCTGACCATCTTATCGGGTCGGTCGGCCAAGCATGTTGTACACCAGTGGTAATTTTATAGCAGAACAGAGCAGATCTTGAGGCCAAAATAGAACTATTTTCTGGTTGTAAATAGGGTAGGTTCTAGCAACAAATAGAGAGGTTTCCGGATGATGTTCTTGGTTGTACGCATGTGATTCCCCGCCTTTTGTTTAATTCCTTTAGATTAGCCAATTTGATTCATATTTGTAATTAATTAGTAGCATTCATTCAGACTTGCAATAATTAATTAGTTTATTCATTCGTGTTTGTAATAATTTGTTAATTAGGACATTTGAACCCTCTTGTACAAGGGCAAATTTGTAATATGTAATGTATGTCTTTCAACTCCCATTTCTTTCTCCCTTTTACTTATATGCTTATCGTGGTTGTATATAGCATTATATTTTCGTTTCATATCTTTACCATGCTTTGTATCCATTTTTGCATAAATTAAGGTTCGGTTCATCATTCTTGAAAATCATTGTCATTTCTTACTTATTTGAATACGTACGTTACCACATGTTTTGACTTAATCCATATGGCATGTTAGTAAGAAGAACCTAGTAGTTACATTCTTGTATGTGTTGCATTAGCCATTTTGCATACAGGATCATGCATTTTTCTAATTATACTCTTTTCTTTGGCTTGCCTCGGTTGAGTACTAGATGAGCATTTTTTCCTTTAGCATTACATGCGTGTCCGTGTTGCCATGACAAGCATACTACCATGAGACTACGTGCTTATTTGAAATACCTCTTTGAATGCCTGTAAATGAAGGCCATTTTGCTTAAATTGGAATGCCTTTGATTATTGTACATATGAGCTCACTTTTTCTTTTAAGTAGCACATATCCAAAATTCTTTTTCAAAAAGTATGAAATCAAAGCAATCCAAAGTGAGTGACGTGGTCTATATTTGTTTGCCTCACATAGTAATGTTAGTATATTAATAATCGGAACAAGAGTATATAATGTCCATAAAATTCACATCATGATTAGTAGAGACCGATCTTTGATCGGGTGAGTGGGTTGCTCAATTCATGACCTTTCCCTCTCATACCTAAGTTCTTGAGCCGAGACACTTTGGTTATGACGGACAAGTGGCTTTTGGCACGAGTCACGAGTTTCCTAAATTTCTCAAAAATATTTAGGTGGCAACTCTGAAATTCGGCAATGCAGTCCATTTTTGGCATCTCTGATGATTAATGGATTTTTTAAGATATGTCAGATTTGGACTCTCATTTGTTTTTTCTGATTCACATTGCACTTGTGGAACCAAATTATGAACCACGGGAGTCCAAACTATAATCTGAAGAGACTAAATCCCTTCGAGGAGCATGAAAAACTAGTTACAATATCATTTCAATAATTTAAATTGTTCATATTTTAGATTTCATCAAGTATATCATTCTTACAAAAAATCAAATTAATCTGATAAAAAAAATCATGTGTTTGAATTAATTTTGTATAAACAGTTTATTTTTTCACCCTTTTTTTTTCTCCATACAAAACTAATCTAAACACGTAATTGCCTTTATATGATCAACTTGTTTTAAGTTAGCTATATGTGCACCTTTACTTATATCGTTTATGTTATTGGTTATGACCTACTATATTGGGAATTCTGACATATTGTGATTTTAGTTATGATATTATTTTAGACTTTGTTTGAGAACTCACTAAAATAGTTCAAAATTTTTAAAAGAAAATTAATAAAAAGTTAAAAAAATAAAAAAAACACACTATACAAAAAGGTCAAATTTACACTATCCTCTCTATTTTTTACATGTTTGTTTCATAAAAAGTCAAAAAAAAAAAAAAAAAAAAAAAAAAAAAAAAAAATTGCAAACATACTAATTTTTTTTTTTTCATTTCCTATTCTCAAACTAACCCTTAATTATGATGCAAAAATTATTCGGTTATACTTCATGTCCATAACATGTAGTTATATTATTTATAATAATCAAATTCACAAATAATATAACTTGTATACAAGGTTCTAAATATCGGCCGGTATGTGCCGTACCGGCCGGTTCGTGCCGGAAAATGGGAGGGCCGAGTCGGATACTCACCGGTATATCGGCGAGACTGAATTTCACGGCTGTAGCGGCCGATTCCCGATACGTATCGGGCTGAATCCGATACGCAAGCGATTTCTTTCCGATACATGCCGATATGGATGAAAAACGAGCAAACCACGGTGTCTTGTGTATGTATGAGTGTGGCTACTGAGCAAAGCAAAGCACGGTATCCTTAAGACCTGCAAAAACAATTGAGAAAAGCAAGCAAAGCACTTGGAGGAAAAGAAAAAATAAAGCAAAAGCATCTGCAAAAGCAAAAAAAATGGACCAAAGTACCTGCAAAAATAAAGCAAAAGGACCAAACCTCTGAAGAAAAACTCAGACTCACGGACTCACGGAATACATACACAGACTCATACAAACCTCTGAAGAAAAACTCAATCGGACCAAACCCAACCCAACTCCTCAATCAAACCCAAATCCATCTCCAAGGAGCATCGATCTTGTAAAGTGTTGCAGCCTGCAGGGAGAAGCATCGAATCGAACCCAAATCCATCACCGATTTGAAGCTTCTTCGTTCAAGGTTTGTTCTCCTCTCACTCATCATGCTCTGTTTGTTCTCTCACCATAATATGATGCTCTGTTTTTTTTTATTTTGACTCAAGAAGTCATATAGTTTTGCTTTTAAAGTTGTGTTTGGTTCGGTGTGTTTGGTTCGGTTTGTTTATAATTATTATTTTTTTTTCTGTGATTATTTTTTTAAATGCACATAATTTTTTATGTATATTATTGAGGTTGAATAGAACTCAGGAGCAATTTTTTACATAATTTTAAATACACATAAGTTCAGAAGGTGAATAGAACTCATAATTTTACAATTCAGGAGCAGGTTTGTCTCCCATAATTTTATATATATATATATATTATCAGCATAGAATATAATATTTTTATATATAAAAATATTTTTTATATATATTTTAAATGCACATATGCTCTATATATATTTTTTATATATATTATTTAAAGAGACTAAAATAAATACATATCATTTAGTTGAAAATGCGTCAAGAAAGTGTCTCTACATATCAAAATTTTGATTAAAATGTGATAAATTAAGGCTAAAAGAGTAAAAAAAAAATGCATAAAATTGAGTTTTAGATGGATTGCTAATGATTTTTGAAATTTCACAGCCGCGACGCCCGATACCCGATACGTACCGGTCGATACTACCGATACCGATACTCCGCGATCGATACCGTTACGTTATCCGATACCGCAATTTAGAACTATGCTTGTATATGGTACACCCGTATATATATGCCTATACTTGAGTCTTGCAAAAAAATGTGTCTTGTGCCATGGACAAGGAATTGATGCCACGTGTTCTAGTTTGTGAGACACTTAATTTAAATCTTTTTAAAAAAAAAAATTAAATATTTTTTTTAGTGAACATTTTTCATATTTTATTTATTTTATTTATTTTTAGTGAACATTTTTCATATTTTAATCAATTTATTTTTACTTTTTGAAAAGTAAAAAAATTAACTGAAATGTGAAAACATATTTAATAAAAACAAATACAAATTTGAACAAAATCTGTATGTATTTTTGTTTAGATTTTCATTTGTGTTTTAGTGAACTTCTTACATATTTTAGTTTTTTTTTTTTTTTTAGATGCATCTAATTTTGATATATCTAAAAATAATAAAAAATAAAAAATAAAAGTTATTTATACCAAAACTCTATCAATTATTAGCGAATATCACGTTGTCTACCTCTTCTATGAATCCGTACATTTTGACTCATTTATTTATGACTCTATCTCTCGGATCTCAAACTGGATCGGCTTGGTTGTATGCAAATCGAGACGGTCACTGCGGGGCAATCCTTAACCAATATGATTTTAATTTAATAGCAAGAATCCTATGGTGAATATAACATCACCTATTAGGCCTGAATTCATAAAAGAAAAGAAGAATTTGTGTAACATTATCACAAAATACGTAAATTTATTTATGAATTATAAATTATTGTAACTCTATCAAAAAATTATATAATGTTTATTACAAAAATGCATAATATATACATTGTTGGATTAATATGAAGGTATAGATATTACTTTTTTCTTTTTTCTTTTTTTAATTTCTTTTCAAACAAATTAAAATGATTAAAATTTTTCTATTTGAAATTGTGTTAGATCTAATTTCTATTGCTTTCGTTGAATTATTAATAACTCCGTATTTACAAAATACAGAATTGGTGATCAACCAATACCTCTAGATTCAGGGATTCAAGAAGAGGGACACTTCTGCTACTCAAACCACAACAGGAAACCATATTCGTATAGCAGTGGATCAAGATTTACAAGCTGCATACGGTACATACTTGGTATGCACGTAGGATTTGACTTCTTTCAAGTTGGTTATCTCAATTTGAGAGAGAGTTTAGGCTTCATAAGTTTATTTTGGAACCGATTTCGATAATTTAAACCTTTCATTTTTTAAGATTCATTTAGTAGAACATTTTTACAAAAAATCAAGATGATCGAACACCAATAACTATTCTTGAATCAAATTTGTATTATATAAAATGAATGGCTGTTCTTGAAAGGGCAAATTACACTGACAATTCTTGTAATTTAGGCTTGTATCAGTTTGGTCCTTGACTCTTTAATTGTAATGCATTTGATCCTAAATTTTGAATTTTATTCCAAATAAGGACAATTAAATATGTTACTTTTGCGAACTGTCTATTTCAAGAGTAAGGTCATCATACAACTTATTTTGTATTGGTTATCTTGTATATTGTTTGAAATATAATGACATTTTTTTAATGAATAACGCTGACACTTTCTTAGTTATAAAGTTCTGTTTGGTTTGGTTTGGTTTTCAGAATCTATTTTTAGGGGGGGGGGGGAATCTAAAAAACTATAAAGGACAAGTTACTTATAAATCTTATCTTGAGAAATGGTGATTAGTTTAGTCTTAAGGATTTTCTTATAAATCAATCAGTCACATTGATTTTGAAAATATCGATTTAATATATTATTTGGAAATTAGATTTAGGATTGTACCCTTAAATCTATTATGTCTCCTTTATTTATTTATTTATTTATATTTTGCTAGAAAGGTAAGATACACAACATGTAGGAATCAAATTTAGGATGAATTTTTATATGTGAATATTTTTTATTTGAAATGACTTAAAATGTGAGATTCTTTAAACATTTCAAAACGAGTACAAAAATGACTTGAAATATGAGATTTTTCAAACATTCCAAAAGGATGTGAGATTCTTCAAACATTTCAAAAGGAGTACAAAAATTCTTTAGTAAATTTTGGACAAATGTATAATTTCAAGCTGTAACGCTCCAATGTAGCACTCAGACGTAAGACTCTAATATAACATTTCAAAAAAATTCCTTAGTATACTTCTTTTAAACGTAACCCTCCAAAAAAATTTCTTAGTATAACTCTGCAATATAACACACAAAAAAATGATGTGAGATTCTTCAAACCATTCCAAAATGATGTGGGATTCCTCAAATCATTGCAAAAGGAGTATAAAAATTCCTTAGTAACCTTTAGGCAAATGTATAATTTCAAACTGTGAGTGTTACATTTGGGAAAAATGCACTAAATAATTTTTTTAGTGTTTTTGTGTGTAGAGTGTTAGGTTTGAGATTACATTGATTGGAGTATTACATTTAAGAAAAGTATATTAAGAAGTTTTTTTGTATGTTACATTAGAGTGTTATGTTTGAAAAAAGTACACTAAGAATTTTTTTTTTTTTTTTAGTGTTACGTTATTACGCTTGGAAAAAGTACACTAATGAGTTTTTTAATGTGTTACATTGGAGTGTTACATTATTGTTCGTAACGTGAGATTTGTTCCAAAAGAAAGAAAAATCCAAAATCTCTGTAGTACAGATTGCCTAAATATGTAATTTCACATTTAGATAAACTCACTTTTTTCCCTTAAAAATTAAACACAAACGTGTAAGTGACTACCTTTTTATATAATTTCCACTTTAACGGGACCTTTGGGTTCATAAGAAAAAAAAAAAAGACTAAACAGTTCATAAGATCACATTTTAAGATTTATTGGTGTTTCACCAAAAATTGAATTAGTGAAAAAAAATTAAAACACATCATCTTGAATAATATTACTTTTGGGAGGATAGAAACAATTTTTTTAATATTTATTTTCGTTAAATTAATTTCTGTTTTTTCAAAAGTCAAACATGGCGACAATTTTGATGTCATCATTAAATCAATCCATTAAATCAAAAAATCCAAAACTAAAAGTATTTCATATGTGATAACCATCAAAAAACATCGGTTAACAACAAAAACAACAATCTATTACATGATAATTATCCAAGAATATCAACAAAAACAACCACCTGGGTCATGATCATCATCCAAACACATAATAAAAATTAATTTGGTAAAAAAATAAAATATAAAATATTTATCATTTTTATATAATTTTTATCTTTTGAGAGGGTAGAAATAATTTTTAAAAATTCAAAAATAATTTTTTGACTTTTATTTTTGTCAAACTAGTTTATATTTTATTGAATTAACGACTTTGCCCTTGAATGGAACATTTTTCATTTGCAAAGGAAACGGTGCCTTCAATTGTCCTTATTTAGAACGAAATTCAAAATTTAAAGTCAAATTTATCACAATTGAAAGGTTAGGAATCAAAGTAACACAAGTTCTAAAATACAAGGACCGTTAATGTAATTTGCACTTCTTCAAATTATATTTGTCATCAATTTTTTTAGAGCAAATATGATATAAACATATAACTATTGATGTCTAATTATCTTCATTTTTTGCATGACTATTTTACTCGATAAGTCCTAAAAAATAAATTGTTCAGATCACCAAAATCGATTTCAAAGTAGGCTTACTAAGCCCAAACACTCTCTCAAATAGAGATAACAATTAAAAAAAAGCCAAACACATGTATCAAAAGAATTTCCAAATAACAAATACTAACATAATGATGGTCCACAATCATAATGAGTTATAATTATGGGCATTTTAAACCATAATTTAAGACCACAAAGGTCACAACCAAGCATAAAATATATAACAAAAAAAGGGAGTATATTTTATAGAATGCTAAATTAGACTTTACACTATGGTTCAAATAAAGTGTTATTTTAATTTGAATAATTTGAACTTTACACTTTCAATTTTGTTTCAATGTGATCCCTTTGAAATACCTCTTTGAATGTCTGTGAATGAAGGTCATTTTGCTTAATGGAAATGCGTGAGACCTCGAATTTGTAGACCTCGAATGGCGCGAAAATATTCTCTTACCGGTAAGAGAATCAAAAAAACACCCTAAAACGACGTCGTTTTGAAATTTCGAGCCATTCGCGCCTCTGATTTTCGAGGTACATAGCACTGCTGTTTGCTTAAATTAGAATGTCTTTTATTATTGTACATATGAGCTCACTTTTTCTTTTAAGTAGCACATATCCAAAACTTTTTTTCAAAAAAGTATGAAATCAAAGCAATCTAAAGTGAGTGACGTGGTCTATATTTGTTTACCTCACATAATAATGTTAGTATATTAATAATCGGAACATGAGCATATAATGTCCATAAAATTTACATTATGATTAGCAAAGGACGATCTTTGATCGGGTGAGTGGGGTGCTTAATTCATGACCTTCCTCTCTCATACCTAAGTTCCCGAACCGAAACACTTTGGTTATGACGGACAAGTGGCCTTTGGCACAAGTCATGAGTTTCCTAAATTTTTCAAAAATATTTAGGTGGCGACTCTGAAATCTGATAATGCAGTCTATTTTTGGCATCTCTGATGATTAATGGATTTTCTAAGATATGCCGAATTTGGACACTCATTTGTTTTTTTTCTAATTTACATTGCACTTGTGAAACTAGATTCTGAACCACGGGAGTCCAAACTATAGGACTATCGTACGTGAGGAGACTAAACCCCTCCGAGGAGCACGAAAAACCAATTACAATATCATTTCAATAATTTGAACTGTTCATATTTTAGATTTCATCGAGTATATCATTCTTACAAAAAATCAAATTAATCGGATAAAAAAATTATGTATTTGGATCAATTTTGTATAAATCGTTTATTTTTTTCACCGTTTATTTATTTATTTATTTTTCATACAAAACTAATCTGAACACGTAATTGCCATTATATGATCAACTTGTTTTAAGTTAGGTATATGTGCACTTTTACTTATATCGTTTATGTTATTGGTTATAACCTATTATATTGTGAATTAGGACACATTGTGATTTTAGTTATGACATTATTTTAGATTTTGTTTGAGAACTCGCTATAATTGTTAAAAAGTTTTAAAAAAATTAATAAAAAGTCAAAAGGTCAAAAGTCTATACAAAAAGGTGAAATTTACACTTTCCTCTCTATTTTTTACATGTTTGTTTTATAAAAAGTCAAAAAAAAAAAAAAAATTGTAAACATACTAGTTTTTTTCATCTCCTATTATCAAACTAACCCTTAATTATGATGCAAAAATTATTTGGTTATATTCATGTCCATAACATTTAGTTATATTATTTATGATACTCAAATTCAAAAATAATATAACTTGTGTATGGTATACAACCGTATCATATGCCTATACTTGAGTCTTGCAAAAAAATGTGTCTTGTGCCATGGATAATGAATTGATGCCACGTGTTCTAGTTTGTGAGACACTTAATTTAAATTTTTTTTTAAAAAAAAATAAATAATTTATTTATTTTTACTGAACATTTTTCATATTTTAGTCAATTTATTTTTACTTTTTGAAAAGTAAAAAAATTAACTGAAATGTGAAAACATATTTAATAAAAACAAATACAAATTTGAACAAAATCTGTATGCACTTTTGTTTAGATTTTCGTTTGTGTTTTAGCGAACTTTTTACATGTTTTTGTTTTTTTTTTTTTTTTTTTTTGTTTTTTTTTAAACTTTTTAGATGCATCTAATTTTGATATATCTAAAAATAAAAAATAATAAAATAATAAAAGTTATTTATACCAAAACTCTATCAATTATTACCGAGTATCACTCTGCCTACCTCCTATGAATCTGTACGTTTTGACTCATTTATTTATGACTCTATCTCTCGGATCTCAAACTGGATCGGCTTGGTTGTATGCAAATTGAGACGGTGGCTGCATTGCAATCCTTAACCAATATGATTTTAATTTAATAGCAAGAATCCTATATGGTGATTATAACATCACCTATTAGGGCCTGAATTCATAAAAGAAAATAAGAATTTTTGTAATAATATTATACATTTTTATGATAAAGTTATACATTAAATGTGTAGCATTATCACAAAAATACGTAAATTTATTTATGAATTATAAATTATTGTAACTCTATCAAAAATATATATAATATTTATTATAAAAATGCATAATATATACATCGTTGGATTAATATGAAGGTATAGATATTACTTCTTTTTTTTTTCTTTTTTTCCTTTCAAACAAATTAAAATGATTAAAATTTTTCTATTTGAAATTGTGTTAGATCTAATTCCTATTACTTTCGTTGAATTATTCATAACTACGTATTTACAAAATACAGAATTGGTGATCAACCAATACTTCTAGATTCAGGGATTCAAGAAGAGGGACACCTTTTGGTACTCAAACCACGACAGGAAACCATATTCGTACAATAGTGGATCAAGATTTACAAGCTGCATATGGTGCATACTTGGTATGCACGTAGGATTTGACTTCTTTTAAATTGGTTATCTCAATTTTAGAGAAAATTTAGGATTGATAAGTCCATTTTGAAAGCGAATCCGGTGATTTAAACCATTTATTTTTTAAGACTCATTGAGTATAATATTTTTTTAAAAAAATCAAAATAATCGAACACCAATAACTATTCTTGAATCAAATTTGTATGGACAAATTATAGCAATGGTCCCTATAGGTTACCCGTAGTTTTATTTTAGTTCCTATATTTTTAATTGCATCAATTTTATCCCTACAGTTTAGTTTTGGCTTCATATGATCCAATAATTAATAGCCGTTAACTTTTTAGACAGAAACCCACACGTGCCTTGCACGCACAAGATTAGTCCTTCCCTTTCTTCCCCTCTCTCCTCCCTTTCTCCAATTTATTTCTTTTTAGTTCTTTCCCTCTCCCTCTCTCTCACTCTCTCTCTCTTTCTGAATCAAACCCTTCTCTCTCCAAAGCCATCAATGGCAGCAGCAACCACAAATCTCGTCCGGACTCATCCCTTTCTCCACCGCCTCATCGTCGGCCTCGACATCGAGTGGCGACCCAACAACAGTTTCCACGATAACCCCGCCGCCACTCTCCAACTCTGCGTCGGCCGCCGATGTCTCATCTTCCAACTCATCTACTCCCCCCAAATCCCCAAATCCCTCTTCACTGTGCGCCTAGAATAATCAAAATGACAGGATGAGTTCTACCAAGGCATTCAAGGAATTGCAGGAAGAACCACCATTCCTCATTGAAAGCTCTACCTTTTCCTTGAAATCGATAGCTCTTCGCCTAATTTCTGCCCCTTCTTTGTCCACCATAAATCTTCTCACAGCCCTCTCTATTTTCCCTCAAGTACCTAGAATTCACCTTCTAGTCTCCAAAACACGGCCAACATATCATTGGAACTCTTCACAAACACTTTCCAAAGTTGAATTCCAACCACAATGACTCCAAAAAAAACCCCAACTGCTTTATTTATGCGCTAGAACCTCCTGAGGAGCCCATTTCACAATGTAACCTCTTTGAAGAATTCCAACCACAGTGACTCCGAATCATCGCCTTGGAAGATTTCCTGTCGGGGGAATCGAATAAGTAGTTGTGAACTGGGAGGAAGATGAAGTTGGGGTGGTGGTTGGTAGAATTGAGAGAGATAAATTTGAGGTGGGCTACTCTACTATGATGGAGAAGCCTTTTGCGTGAAGAATGGTGCCGCGGAGTTCAAGCATTGGTGTTATGTGACCTTGGAATGGGAAGGTTAGTAACCAGCACCATCCACTTACCTCCTTGCTTTTCCATCTCTCTCTAATATTATTATTGTCTTTGTGTTGTTGATTTGATGATGAAAATGGTGGTTCACAGATTGTGTTCCCTAAGATCGATCGAGTCCTTGGAATTGACCAGGTCTATCTCAACTCAATCCTAAAATCATAAACCCATAAATCAGAGAGAGAGAGAGAAGAACTAATCCCGTGCATGCAAGGCACGCGTGGATTTCCATCCAAAAAGTCGACGGCGGTTAATTATTGGACCACATATAGCCAAAAATCAAACTGTAGAGGCAGAATTGATCCATTAGAAATACAGGGACCAAAATGAAACCACGGTAAACTATAGGGACCATTGCTGTAATTTGCCCAATTTGTATTATATAAAATGAATAGTTATTCTTGAAAGGGTGAATTGCACTAACAATTCTTGTAGTTTAGGACTTGTATCAGTTTGGTCCTTGACTATTTAATTGTGATACATTTGATTCTAAATTTTAAATCTTATTCTAAATAAGGACAATTAAAAATGTTACTTTTGCAAACTATCCATTTCAAGTGTAAGGTCGTCATACAACTTATTTTGTATTGGTTACCTTGTGTATTGCTTGAAATGTAATGAGATTTTTTTTAATGAATAATGCTCACACTTTCTTAGTTATAAAGTTCTGTTTGGTTTGGTTTGGTTTGGTTTTCAGAATCTATTTTCAGGAAAAAAAAAAAAAATCAAAAAAACTATGAAGGACAAGTCACCTATAAATCTTATCTTGAGAAATGGTGATCAGTTTAGTCTTAAGGATTTTCTTATAAATCAATTAGTCACATTAATTTTGGAAAGGTCTTAATATATTATTTAGAAATTAGATTTACGATTATACCTTTAAATCTACTATGTTTCCTTTTCTTTTTTTCTTTTTTTGGCTAGAAAGGTAAGATACACAACCTATGGGAATCAAATTTATGATGAATTTTTATATGTGAATATTTTTTATTTGAAATGTGAGATTTTTTTAACATTTCAAAAAATTACAAAAATGACTTGAAATATGAGATTCTTCAAACATTCCAAAAAGATGTGAGATTCTTCAAACATTTCAAATGGAGTACAAAAATTCTTTAGAAAGTTTTGGACAAATGTATAATTTGAAGCTGTAACGCTCCAATGTAGCACTCAGACATAACACTCTAATGTAACATTCCAAAAAAAATTCCTTAGTATACTTTTCTCAAACGTAACCCTCTAAAAAAATTTCTTAGTGTAACTCTGCAATGTAATACACAAAAAAATAATGTGGGATTCTTCAAACCATTCCAAAAGGAGTATAAAAATTCCTTTCTTCCTCGGGGAAAGACTTGTTTCATAGTTTAAGCCTCGTTTGGGAACTCTCATTTTTAGCCAAAAAGTCAAAAAGTTACTAAATTAGCCAAAAAGCCAACAACCAATACCAAAAAGTCAAAGATTCTCTTTTCTCTCTACTTTTTGCACATCTTTTCGTAAAAAGCCAAAAAGTCATCCCAAACATACTAGTTTTTTTTAGCTCATATTTTAGCCAAATAGCCAAAAAGTTACTAAATTAGCATGTTCCCAAACGGGGCCTTAGATTCATAGTCAGTGGTGCAGCTTCTACAATGCTGTCTTCAGGAGATTATTTATACCATTCTACATTGAACACTAAAAAGATCTACATAGTGAAGACTAAAGCCTGTGTCATGGAAAAGGTCCTCGAATGGACCCGCTTGACCTTCTTTTCCCAAGTAGACAGAAGTGAAAATAAGTGGATGTAGAGGAAGAAGCATACCATCAATCATCTACACATCACTTACAACATTTAGAAAGACCTTTTCTTCAAGGCTGTATTGAAAATAGGGATTTGCACACTTCTTTCTTTCCTGTTCGAGCAGCACCTACTTATTCCACTTCAGAGGATACCTATTTTGTGAGTTAGCTTGGTTAAAAGAAAGGTGGCTGGGATTTCCTAGGGTGCAGGTTGTACGGCGACGCCAGCTCCATCCATACTGGGGTTCCGTAGTAATGGGCCTGAGGGGAAGTCTTTAAGTACTCCTTACTTTACTCCCGAGGTTAATTAAGGGCGAGCTAAGAGGGAGGGACTCAAAGCCCTCTCTTAAATCAAGGAATGGAAATCTTCTTATTGCTGCTCCCACGAAGTTTTATAAGAACTCTTTTCTCCTTAAGCCCAGGCAGTGTGAAGTAGAGCAGGGAACTCTGTCCTCGTTGCGGAATTGATTAGGCGTGATGCAGGATCTTGCCATGGCTATGGCAGTGTCGGAAACACTGATAGATTACAAGAGGAGTGACTCTTCCAAACCTAAAGCATCAAAGGGTGGCTACGTCAAAGGTAGGGGAGACAAGAATAGCAAAGGCAGAAGCCCTATTGCAATCATTATCATGATATTATAAAACGCGAGTTATCCTGTCCCCTTTTCGCTTTCACTTACTATATATCATACAGAAGCTGAAGATGCAAGGTTTCTGTTTATCAAACGGGTCCATTAAGCATATGCTTAGAGAAGCCAATCAATGTGTACTAAAAATGTTATCCTAGCAACTCAAAGAATCTCGGAAAGAAAGGCAGAATCGAAGAGCTTAGTGTGAAAGGGCTTTCTTCGATATTAACAACGGACGGGCGAACAAAACAAAAAATAGCCCTTAGTACAAGCTATATAATTCCTCTTTCTTAGGAATTATAACTCATTTGTTTGGGTGAAAGCTCCTTCTTCAAAGCACGACATAGAGGAGTATGTTGGTCATAGATGCGAATCTACTGCTCCCATGTATTCATAGTAAAAGCTCCACTCTTCAACATCTTAGTTAAAATGGTAAAACCCGGGAATGATAATGAGATACCTCAACCTTAGAAAAAGATAAGAATAGAGTTATACGAAGAATTCGATCCGATTTGTCTCCAGGTACCCTAGTTTCCAAAAGAAGAAGCACCATCGGTCGTCGACACTGACCAAATCAATCCTTACTCTGAAAAAGAGGTATGGCGGATCACCTTGGGGACCTTATAGTAAAATCCCTATTAACGGCTTGGGTTCAATCTGTCTCCATGCATCATTGCACATGGCCCGGTCTCCTATCTCGGTCGACTACCATCAACTTGTCCCGTGGTCGGAGGTTTTAACTTACTTTTCTCTTCCTTACCACTAAACCGGAAAGTCAGGCTCTTTTGCAACTGGAGGGAGATCCGGAATTGGGAAAAAAGAGGGGTGTTCAATTTCCCATTCTTCAGAAATAAATGGAAGACTAGATTGATAGAAATTGTTAGAGGCCTGAGAGTTCTGCTAGGCAGCAAAATGCCTTAAAGCAAGCCGGGGAACTGGCTAAGTGGTTCAACTATCCTACATCTTGCCTGTTCATTTTAGAAGGAAAGTCAGCTTCAGTCCTGAGTGCAAGTTAAGATCAATGCCGCAGCTCTTTCCTCGGTCATAGGTTTTCGGTAACTTCTCTTTCTTTTTCGTTAGTGAGATCGTGTACCCTGGATGACACTTATGGAACTAGTTGTTGACAAAGATGGTATGCACTATCATTCGGAGAAGTTCCTAGCTAGTTGGCCCTTTGGCGTTCTGATTGAGAGTTCAATCCTGGCTTTCGACAATTCAATAGGAACGAAGATTTGCACCTCGCGGGGTTCGTTTCCCTGGCCATTCTTCTACGTCTTTCGCTCATTACTCGTTGGCTAAAGGATTGTTTTTTCGGCTATTCAAAAAAGTAAATACTAATATTGCTTTCTTGCTAATAAATAGAATCTTCCATAAGGTAGCAGGGCGAGTCGATCCACCTTTTTCTTTAATGGCTACTTCTACCAGTACCTCTTCGGTGCAAGGTTTAATCTCGGGATTCTCTACTCGAACCTTGGACTAAAACATAAGAAAAGACAAGAATCGGATTGGTCTAGGCCTAGGAGCACAGGTAGGTTCGTTTTCTTCATTTTCTTTTTTCTTTGCCTAAGAAATCTTATTGGAAGGTCACTCTCTCTTCTCTAGGGGAGAGGCAATGTTCAATGCACTTTCCTTTAGAAGATATCTGAAGAGCAAGACGAGATGGAGGTTCTTGAGCTCATCAAGTTTAGAGGTCCTAAGACCGTTTCTAGTAACGAGTTTCATGTGGAGAGATGATGGTACGTATGAGAAGGCAGCACGAGAACGAGCTTTCTTTCTAGCGGGGAGCGGGCCCCTTTCGGTCTTATCCTTATATTCGAGTGAAATAGCAGCTGCTCTTTCAGAATTCATTTTATATATAGATGATGGAAGCTTCTTTCTCAACTGAGGGTACTTTTCAACTTGGGGACATCGCTATAGTATCTTCTTTGGTGCATTCTTTACGACGGAAATGTGAAAAGAAGGGTGAAAGATATTCTAACCACCGAGGTAGGTCTAGGCCCTTCCTTCAACCACTCAGAGTGCTATGTCCTAAAAGTATGCCCAGCATTTCAAATAAGCTTAGGAGAGGCAGACACACGACAATGCTCAATGCGTTAAATCAATCTGACCATCCTTATTATTCCTCCTTAATGGTGATAGCAAAAAAAGAAGAAATAATAGAAAAACTTCTTTAGCGATGCCCACAAGAAGCGCTTCTAAAAGTGAGGAGACCAGGTTCTTTTGACATGGTAGTTGTTCAAGAGCGGAATTTATTATGCAAAGAAAGGGTCGGTTCACTTGCTTGGCCAACCCCTTCTATTTTTTTACTGTATTTCCCGTCGTCAGATGTAAACAAGAAAGTAGCAACTAAAGCGCACAGGCGAGAGCTTCCTTCTGAAAAGGGATTGGCTTTTAAGCGCATGCTAGGATGCTTTTTCTTCTTTTGATGAACCTCTTGCATTGCATTAAAAAAGAGTACCTGATCCATTATGAAGCTTGAAATTAGGAACCACAGCCGAGCCTCTCCCTGCTATCCAATGAAACAACTATTTCCATGCTCTCAACATGCATTTGAGAAAGCTTCCTATCAGCCTCGTAGCCATCAATCCCTTCTTTACCACATCATATGGGTTTAGAGGAGATCCCAGAGGCCCACTAAAGCTAAATCAAGAATCTGCCTATATAGCCCCTCCGCTAGTAGTAGGAGGCTCTGCTATGGCACTATTAGAAGCTTCCCCTGCCTAAAGGCATAAATAGAGTGAGAAAAGCCTTTTGACACCCTTACTAGTAGCTACAGGTCTGAGAAAAAGCGGCACTGAGTAGTGCAAATTTGGAAGTAAACATAAGCAGTGGAAACTATTTACCCGAAAGTCAAACAAGCATGAGGAGACAAGTATTGGTATTCGCAACTATCTACGTGTGGATTTCAGTCTGCACCCAAGGGCCAGCTAGCGTGATGCTTTTGATTTGGATCGTAGGCCCTTGATACGAAGCTCTTCACATTTGAATCAATTCCGACATCTACTTTTCTCCCAACCAACGACTATCTATGCCATGAATCGGGTTCGTATGCCTTACTTTACCTACTTGACAAAAGGCTAGCTTTCTTCAAGGAAAACGATTGATCAATATGAATCTCGAGAGTCCCCTATCCATTTCATTCTTTCCGGGATTAGTATTATAGATCTTGGGTGGAGACAACTAACTATTTGGTGCGAATGTACGCAGTTACGATGCGCAGCGCATCTAACTATCTATGTCTCGCTAAGACAGTTCGGTTCCTATCTACCGTTGGTGAATAGAGTCCTATCTCTAATTGAGTATGACAATCGGCTAACTCTGGTTCTTTCGGATTGTTTTTTCCTTTTTTTACGACCAAAACTCTCTCTCTATCTCCGCACCCTATTTCTGCCTCATACAGCTCGGGATTAGGCTTTCTCTGGCCTTTCTACCTTATGCCTCTCTTATGACTTTTTTGTAAAAGTGTCCGCTGTGCCCCATTTCTTTTTTGACAATCCCTATGGTCTTTCCTTTTCCTTCCGGGCAACTACGGCGGGTTGCTCTTTCCTATTCTCATACAGAAGAAGAGAACCTTTCTAGATGTAGCTTTCCTTTCTTCCCTCACAGTGAGTTGAATAAGGAATTATTAAACCTTCCCTACTATCGACAACTAGTCTTCCTGCTTCTATCTGGCCTCACTGGTATACCGAGACTGGTGCGTCTGCTCATATGACCGCTGCCGCCCGCTTTCATGGCTACTTCAGCACAGGCCAACAAGCAACGAACGAGATAGCTAGCTCATCCTTACTAGACTAATGTTTGACTTCAAAGAGGCTCACTTTCACTTTATAGTAAAAGAATGTGCGAGCCCGAACGCAAAAGCAAAAGACAATGGCTTTCTCCTCCCTTTTGTTTATGTACTACAATTCCAAAACCCTTTGCTTGTGTTTGTCAGCAACTTACCTCAACTGTAAGTAAAGTAAAAAGAAAGCGCATACATTTCGATACGAAAAACTCCAACACCAGATGGGAAAAAGTTAAAGTTCAAAAAGAAGGGGACTTCCGAGAAAGGCTCAATAAGCGCTAATCCTTTAGTTAGGGAGAGATACCCATATGGGTGTACTTACACAAACTTGACTCTTAGAACCAACCCTGGGTCTGCAGCTCTTTCCTCGAGATGTGGGGTGAGATAGATTCTCGTCCTATTTTGTGCAATAAGAGAAAATATATGTTTTTAGGAAAATAGGACGAAAAGGCTCTGTTCGTGTTTTCTTGTCTTTTTTTCCAAGGAAGTAGGCCCAACTTGTCTGGTTTACCGGTTCCAGAATGCATAATGAACTTATTAGAGTATAGAATGAACACCCCCTAACGTATGAAAATGGATGCCTGTACGCTCCACCTTAACTGGAAGGGTGAGCAAAATCCTCCTCACTAAACAAAAAATGTGTTACGAAGGATTTAGAGAAGGGATTGCAAATAGGCCTAACTTTTCCAGAGTAGCAAATGCCAAAGAAGTAGCGGGGCTAGTTAGAAGCGCAGATGAGGGGATAATCCCCGGCCTCTATAGTTCCTCGAAATGTGAAGGTCCGTTCACGCATTCCCAAACTGACCGAGGGTAAACTTCAAGATACTTGTGCCCCCCTCCACCCCGTATGAACAAAGCACACACAAAACAAAGCCTTTATTAAATATGTAATCACTCATGAATCATACGTTTTCACATCTTTCCAGCCTGCATTAAATCGGAAAAGTGCCTACCCCTAGCATAGGTCTTTCCCAATTAGTATCGCTTCGCTGTTCCTATTTGAGTTTTGATTGAATTGCTAAATCGACTTCCTAGTATCGCTGCGCTGCTGCAAGGTCGACTTCCCAAGTAGTTCATCCTCCCTGCTTCTTCCTTCCCTTATGGTATCGCTGTTCCTATTTACTTTTTGAAAGTAAAGGAGGAAGCTGAATCAACCGGACGGGAGAGGTTGTTTAATAATCTAGGTCAGGCTGTCAGTCGGCTCCGGTAAGGAAGACCAGTCAGAGAGTACGGTCAGAGAGCTCCATGACTCGCTATTGGAAATGAGAAAGCAGTGGTTTGAGAGCTAGCAGTAAGAGTGGTAAGCAAAGTGGTTGTCGATGAAATTTCATTCAAATGAAAGCTTCGGTAGTCTACTTTGACTTTGAATTGAGGGATAGATGTGTAGGCTCGACCAGAACGAGTAAGAGCAAAAGCCCCTTTCCCCGTAAGGGCCAAGTGACCTGAAAGAAAGCTTACTGTAAGTACCATTCTGGAATGGTAGGACATTGTACAAACCTCCGTATAGATCTGAGGAAGCACATTCGGAGGAAGTTAACATTCTTTCCCGAGAGGCGTCAACATCAAAGAAGAGGAAGTAGAAAGGCATCCGAGGTTCCAAAGCCACTCCACCAAGTTCTACTTGGAGGAATAGGTGTACATTTTAAGGATGTGAACACGGCGTGGTCAAGATTCTTTCTGGAATCAGATGTTCATCGAGCAACAAAGAGTTCCTTCTCAACAAGTATTGGAAGCTAGGTATCATATGGGAGACCTTGGAGTGGACATTCTTGGTGGACCAACGACAGTAAGTAAATACTATGTCCTGCCGCGCGAAGAGAGCCACCTCAGAGTTGGCAAGAAGCAAGTATAGGGTTCGACATGTTGAATCAAGCTATCATGGAGATGTCTCGGTCCAGTCAAGTATCAAGAATGGAACCAACTCGAGAAGAGCCTAGGCAACCGAGTCCTCCAAAAGTCGATATGGTCTCGGCTGAAAGAAATCCTAGTATATCGTCCAAAAATTCCAACAACTGTCAAGGCTCTAGTGTATAGTTGTACCACCACAGGTGTACCCACTATGCATCAGAGATATGAGACAGCATTCCCGGGCGTGGATTTTCTCAAAGTTTCCCAAAACGGGCATAGTTACTTCGCATTGACAATCTGAAGGAAGACTGTGATGGAGGAAAAAATAAAACAAGAAAGAGGTTGGTACAATGACTACGTTTCCCATCCGGAAGATTATTTCTTCAACGGAGATGGTTCAAACATATGAAATCGGGCATTCTTCAGATGTCACAACTTCTTAGGTATATAAAAAAAAGCCTAGACAAGGGTGCTATCTTCCGCCTCGACATTTCAGATCACAGAAAAAGGCTAGAAGCTAGTGCCAGTCTAGCTGCTCTAACAAGCCAGAAAGCTAGTGGCATTAGCGCCTTACCCTTAAGTGAGTAAGAGCTTCTTCCTTCGCTCCACTCGCCTTACAGCACTTGAAGAATTCAAAGGATGAAACCTTCACAAAGATCAGGATGTCAGGCCATAACATGCTTGCTATAGAGAGATATAGATCTTTATTTCATATCTATGATGAGACGTTTCTTATCATGATCTTATCATCTTATTAGGTCAACAAACAAATGTCGTATATATATAAGTAGATGATCGACTTCCGCGAGTTCTAGTTCGGTCATATAGCATTCCTGCACTTCACCGGCCTTCTCCAGCATGCGTATGAAAAAGCAAGGGTCCGCAGGAGAGTGTCACATGCCAACGTTAAACTTGGTAGTATGCCAAAGCAGATCTTTCATTTACTAAATGGCTCAGTAAAGTAGGTACTGAATTGGTAGCTTCATTTTTGCTGATTCGTGTGGGGTCGTGAAAGATTTGGGTTCGAGTCCCAAGCCCCCCTTGTAATCTATTAACAGCGGCATTCTCTACTCTATAATCTATAAATTTAATTATGGAAATCTATCCATGACAGAAAGCAAAAAATCGAGAAAGTCTCGAAATTGTTCCAAACTGCAGTGGTCCACAAACATGAATTCTGGCCAAGAAATGAGGAAGGGAATGGAAGCCAAAAGAGGAGAGTTTCCCAAGGGAAAGGGAAAAAGCTAACAAGGTCACCAAAAAAGACAGATGAAAGGTGGAACAGTCCGATTGAATTGATAGATAGAAGCAAGGTGATTTTTTCCTATGACGAGAAGACGAGTAATGGGGAAGCGCAGCATCCCAACCAAGTATGGAAAGCTATGATTGGCACAAGTGACTTCCTCCAAGTCATTGAAGGCACAAAAACGAACGTACAAGCAGGTTCAAGTAGTTCTTAAAAAGCGGGGAAACAGTTCATTAGATCACCAGAACGAGGGTTCAGAAATATATCAAAAGGCCTTTCCAAGATCAAAAGCGTGAAGATCCCATCTGCAACTAATGGATCTGGGTTACCTGAGATGAATGCATTGCTTTTCCCTTGTTTAGTGATTGGATTTACTGCCTGGTGGGGCTTACTTCCGGATCAAGTGATCATGACTGCACAAGACCTATCTCTATTGGATCCGGAGCGCATTCAAGCAGCAAAAAAGTCACTCATAGAAAGTGCACCGGGAATTGGAACAAGCGGAATCGAGCAAGCATTCGACCCACTTAAGCTAAAGGGATCGCCAGAAGGTGGGGAAGAATTGAAGAATGCACTCAAGGAAATTAACTCCGCCATTAGAGAGCAGAAAGCGGCAGTGATGCAGGTCTTACTGTCGGGTTCTGGATCTGGAACGGGTTAGTCGAAACCAGAAGTTCTAAGTTCAATCAAATCATAGATTTTTAGTTGTTACAATCTTTTTTAGATAGGACCAAAGCAAGGTTGGATAAAAAAGCGGACATCTTGGAATTAGTCGATACGTTGAAGTGCCACTTTTCTCCAAGTAGGGGAGATCAAAATGAGGAGGTGCGCCAAATGGTTCGCGATATCATTCGCATGTTGAAACCTCCGCCCTACTAAGTAGTTCAAAATATTTCCTCAGTTGCGCAACTAAGAACCTAATAGAACTTTATTATTATTATTAGAATTCTAAAAGGATGCAGCCCCGAGGTAAGAATCACTAGAAGTCATTTAATTTCGGAAAGAGACTGTCTATTGCTGGCTAGCTATCTCTGGCCCCTTGGTTCCTGTCTATGAGATGGCACGATGCCTTAACTACAGAAGATTACATTCCCCGCTTTCAGATGGGTGTCTCGATCCGTGGTTCTCAATCTCGTCCTACAATCGGCATAACAATTTCTTTCTTTCTCGGGGGAAAGACCTGTTTCATAGTTTAGATTCATAGTCAATGGTGCAGCTTCGACAATGCTGTCTTCAGGAGATTATTTATACCATTCTACATTGAACACTAAAAAGATATCCATAGTGAAGACTAAAGCCTGTGTCGTGGAAAAGGTCCTCGAATGGACCCGCTTGACCTTCTTTTCCCAAGTAGACAGAAGTGAAAAGAAGTGGATGTAAAGGAAGAAACATACCATCAATCATCTACACATCACTTACAACATTTAGAAAGACCTTTTCTTTAAGGCTGTATTGAAAATAGGGATTTGCACACTTCTTTCTTTCCTATTCGAGCAGCACCTACTTATTCCACTTCAGAGGATACCTACTTTGTGAGTTAGCTTGGTTAAAAGAAAGGGTTTTCCCTGACTTCATTCCTTGGTTCGTGCCGGTCTACTTCTGCTACTCTAGGTACGTGCCTATCATCAAGGTCTCTAAACTCATCTTTTCTGTACATATAAATTGGGCTAGGAACGTTTATTGAAGGTTGTGTGTGTGATTAAGAGGTGTTAGCCTTCAAAGGGATACTTGCTCTAGCTGGCTTGAAAAGCTAGTTAATTTCATTCCCTACTCAATCGCTACCTACCTTCCCCGTCCTTCGATTTCAACAAGTTGGAGTGCCTTCACTCCATTGCTTAGGAATGGTATGTGGCCCGTGCTAAATAACCCCGTATGACTCAACCTTTGTTGTAGTTCAAAAGCTTCCTCTGTTTTCTGTGCTTCCAGTTGCATAAAGAAGTTCTTTTGCTTTGGCGTCCTGCCTTCCCGATTTCTTCTCTGGAGAGATATCCGTAGGCTTTCTTTCTGGTGAGCTTCCCGCAAAGCTAAGTAACGAATAGGGAGACTCTATCCTAGGGCCAACTTCTTCTGCAGCTCTTGCCCCAGGTCGTGGGTTTGGTTTAAAGGATCGAAATCACCCTTTCCTGGTAAGCTAAGTTGCCCCCACCCAAGGGTTCTTAATAAATTATCGGGCCTAGCAGGTTTGGTATTGGCAGGGTTAAGGAGTCTCGAGGAAAGTACTTATAGATAGATAAGCAAAGAAAGGCACCTACGAATGCCAATTCGCAGCGGAATAAACAGGGGATCAACCAATGAAATGATTTCCTCTGGATAGGATACTCTGGATCCCGTTTGTTCAAGGGTATCACAGGGCATCCCGCTATCATAGGCTCGAAGTTAGCTCTCCTAGTAGCGGCCCTAACTATAAGTGATTTGGGGCACCGAATATTCCTTCTTTTTTTGTGTACACGAATTGCTCTATCTCCGAGCCAAGCTCAGGTTCGTTAAAGAAGTCGATCTAAGATAGGAAAACCTTTACTTTATAGGAGCAAACAACAGAAGAAAAGATTATCCTTCAAGCCTCCGTACTGGAAGAGAAAGAAGGCACCTATGGATAATTAAACCTACAGCTAAGCTCTCGCTTTCTGCTCTTGTTATCACGCTCCAAGCTCCGGTTACGAGGATTGCATGCAGCAAAGCCCATAATAAATAAGAAAAAGGCGGTAGGGTCTTACCGACTAGACTAGATATGGGTGACCCTTCTTTGTGCTTACAGGTGCGCGAAGGGGTAGTAAGAACAGAGAAAGTCTAAGGTCTTAAGTCGAGAAAGGGTGCCTAAAAGAAAAGGGCGAGTTCGTCCTACAAGGTAAAATAAATACCCAATAGGCGAGGAGTTCGGCTAAGCTGGAAAGATAGATCGAGTTTAGCCTCTTGATTTACTTTCGAACTGAAAGAAGCCGGTAGCAAAGGAAGTGGCAGCAGTGCTTTATATAACTGCAGGAAACGGTGTCTTCAATTATCCTTATTTGGAACGAGATTCAAAATTTAAAATCAAATTTATCACAATTGAAATGTTAGGAATTAAAGTGACACAAGTTCCAAAATACAAGGACCGTTAATGTAATTCGCACTTCTTCAAATTATATTTGTCATCAATTTTTTTAAAGCAAATACGATATAAACATATAACTATTGATGTCCAATCATCTTGATTTTTTGCATGACTATTTTACTCAACAAGTCCTAAAAAATAAACGGTTCAAATCACCAAAATCGATTTCATAATGGGCTTACTAAGCCTAAATACTCTCTTAAATTGAGATAACAATTAGAGAAAAACCAAACACATGTATCAAAAGAATTTCCCAATAACAAATACTAACATAATGATGGTCCACAATCATAATGATTATAATTATAGGCTTTTTAAACCATAATTTAAGACCACAAAGGTGACAACCAAGCATACGATATATAACAAAAAAAGGGAGTGTATTTTATAGAATGGCAAATTAGACTCATTAATTCCTATGGTTCAAATGAATTGTTATTTTAATTTGAATAATTTGAACTTTACACTTTCAATTTTGTTTCAATATGATCCCTTTGTTACTTCCCCATTAAACTTTGGACTGCTAGAAGATCATGTGCAAAACTAGAAGGATCAAATTGGAATTCACAACATATATATATATATAGACGGTGTAATGAATATATTACGCTTGTGGTCCCTATAGATTGTTTTGGATTCTATTTTGGTCCCTCCAATTTTGCACTTGATTTTTTTATTTTTATTTTTTTCATTTAAAATGTTAACAATTCAAGAGGGACCATATTGCTACAAAATTAAAAGTGTAAGTACCAAATTGTTCAAATTAAAAACTATGAAGACCAAAGCCAAATTTTGTTCAAACTATAAGGACTAGTGATGTGATTTACCCTTTATAGAATTTCCATGTCATCTATTTGGCATTCAATAACAGTCAAATAATATCAAAATAATTAAAATTCAATACATATTTCGCATATTTTTATACATATTTTTATATTTTCATAACTATTTAGTGGACAGATTATCATGTTTGAATATATTCTTTGTTTCAATCAGTTTGCCAAATTTAAATGGGTTACTATATTTGAACATATATTTCCTTTTGATATTTTTGAATGATTTGAAAACTTAAAATTTTAATAAGCATTGATTTAGATCTATATTTTTTGTAAAAATTCTATTTTTGAAAATCCTCTCATTGAGAACTACCCAACAAAATCTATGATAAATACAAAATTCTAAAAAAAAAAAAAAAAAAGGATAAAATTTCACTATGTTCACTGTTATCACACAATGAACTTTCACTATCTTCATACAATAAATTTCACTTCATGAGAGAAGTCATGCGCGACTTGAATGCATAAACTATTGTCACTTGCCACTATCTTCAAAAGGGTTATCTATGAATCTATTCCTATGAACACTTGTCACTTTTGAATGCATGAACTATTGTCAAGTTGATATTAATATTAACAACTCCAGTTGGTAGCTCGAAATATCAGAGAGTCGAATGGCTCGAAATTCCAAAACGATGTCGTTTTAGACTTTTTTTGTATTCTCTTACCGGTAAGAGAATATTTTCGACCTATTCGACCCTTCACTTTCGAGCTACCAGCTATTATGAAGAATTCAAGAGCGCTTTTTAAATATTTATATATTTCTAAACAATTTTAACTTCTCATCTAAACTTTTAGTGATGTGACTAAATTGTGGCCACTCGTTTGGAAATATGTAGCTATCATCTTTTGACTTGACATCTCCAAACGATCTAAATACCTAATCACAATGAGAGGTTGATGGTTTCCAATGCTCAACAAGACCTGAAAGCACATTGACTGAATGGCTCATGTCGGGCCTCTGAGAGGGCTTGTTTGCACAACATTGGCTAGCCAACTCAGCAACAGTATTGATACTGGCAAGCATTTCTTCATCGAGGTCAATTGTCGGGTCGATGGCCATGTGGAATGTGTTTTTCTGCATACGGATTTTGTGGAACCATGTGACAATACCAATGAACTCATCTTGCTCAGTCTCAAGTTCAATTACAGCTTTTCTTCCAGTAATCAGCTGCATTAAAATCACTCCAAAACTGAACACGTCAACTTTAATTGTCACTTTTCCTGTCACTGTCCAATCACACACAAGATTTTAATAAGCAAAAATCAAAAATCATATTTTTAAATTATAAATATTAAATGATATAAATATTTTTAATAAGCAAAAATCATTTGTCAAATTTATTTTCCAATCTAATAAAATCATATTTTTAAACCATGAATATGTTTGAAAGGACAATATTCTGCATGTCGAATGTTCAAGTCGAAGCCAGCCATGTCGATTGTGATTATCTACTGATTAAGTTGGCATGTGTCTATAATTTAGTAGCTACTGATGCTTATATAATCACCGCAAATTGCCTAAAAGTAAAAAATTTAAACACCAACTAAGAAAAATGAAGTTATCTAATTAGATGGAAGATCCTTCTAGATCCTAGCTGCGTGACAAGGATTCATCATTTTGAATTCAACCCTTCTTTACTTTTTCAGTGTCAATGACTCGAAAATTTCTAATGTTGGTCTCCAATATTAACATCAAATGTAATAGTAAAAAGTAGATTATTACCCTCTTCATTACATATTTGTAATAGAGAGGTTCTATTAAATTGTCTAATAGTGAGTATAATAATATTTTTTAATTTAAACTAGTTATAAATTTATATGCTTATTTCATAGCCATTATATGCATGAAATGGAGATAATCAAAATGGGTAAAAAATGACCACTCAAGTATAAATGGTAAAATAAATCCAGCCCTAGTATTTCCTAAACAGGTAAGACCTACATTCTTGAATAATTAGTTTTATGGAAAGAAAAAAATAAAAGCATCAAATTGTGTTGTATTATGTTAGGACTTGGAGTGCGTGCTGTGCGGCCCATTGGGCCCTTGTCCCAAGCATATTTTAATGATCTGAACTATTCATATTATAAGATTTGTCGAACATATCATCTATATAAAAAAATCAAGTTAATTAGGCATGTTTAACCCCCTAATCAAGTCCTAATTATTTTAAAATAAAAGATAAATTACTAACATACCTCCTGAGGTTTACTTAAATTACAAATTATCCCCTGTAGTTCTAATACCTCTTAAGGTTTCTAATTCAATAACAAATAGGTTCTTTTTTTAATAAATCATCAAGTTAATTAATAATTTTTAATAATGTTAAATTTTTATTTCAATTAATAATTCATATAATTTTATTATTGTATAAGTGAACACTTAAAAATTTTACTTTTTCAATTAATTCTGTTAAATGAAAAATTCTGACAGGGAAGTATTAGTAATTTTCCAAATTACAGGACGCAATTCGTATTTTAAGCAAACTTCAGGGGTGTATTTGTAATTTACCTTAAAATAAATTATCAAAATTATGTTAACCATTTATTTTTTGAAAAATAAATATGGTCTTCTTTTAAGGTTACAGATAGCCAATTAGTCTGATTTTTTTCATGGGTAAATTATGCAAATGATCCCTATAGTTTACTCGTTTTTTCATTTTGGTCCTTCTTGTTTCAATTTGATCAATTTTGCCTCATAATTTTACGAATTGTGTCATATTAGTTTAATAAATAACGGCGGTTAAGTTTGATGGACGGAAAATCAAATGATGTTTCAATTTGGTTCCTATATTTTACAGGATATGTTAATTTGGTCCCTATAATTTATAGGAAAGTCAAAACAACAGAA